>OX101786.1:22564169-22926669 GCA_944452715.1 Ophion slaviceki | reverse complement strand
TGGAAAACCCGTACCGACATAGTCGGCCCCATATTCTTTTGATTCCCTACCGCGTAACCACCATGGTCAGTTTTTACAAAATAAGTTATTAGTTTCAAATAAATGTTGAGGCTCATACAAAAAATACCTCTTTGAATCAACTCTTTATTTATTTGATTCTCTTTGGATAGGGTCATTTAGATGGGTTAAAAATGTATTTATTTGTTTGATTATTTTTTTAAATCATCTATTCTATTATTGCAGAGGTTTATTTCAAAATACACATTTAAAAATCAATATTAATTCCATATTGTTGAGTAAGGAAAATTTTATGTGCTTCCGGCAATGATGGTACACTCAGAAAAAAGATTTATTAAGGACAAAGAATTTTGTCTCCCGGCGAATAAGTTTTCTTATTCGTATGTCGGCCTACTACGATTGTATTAACAGCTAAGAACATTTTTTATTTAACTTTATGTTTAAGATTTACTAAGAATTTTTCTTAACATCTAATACGATATATAAGTTAGAAGAAATAGGTCTTTTATGTCCGACAAATAGAGTTTTTCTTAACATCTAATAGGATTCTTCATAATCCCCCAGCTGGTTTTCTTCGAGGAATCGTGTCATTTCGTCCGTCATTATTTTTTCACTTGATCGTTTTTTTCTCACTTAATATTCTTACTTACACTCAAATCATTCCTCACTGTCGAGTTTCTCACTTCCGAAACGCAACACTGACACTTGTGCCAAAAGCATTGGCATGGGAAGAAGCTACATGGTAAGCGTATGCGTGAGCTACATCTGACGAGCGGCCTGCTGTCGGGCCCGTCGCGTTGAAGGGCAAAGTGCGCATGCGCGCATTAGTATCATAGTCGCGAAATAAGAGGTTTTCGTGATTGGAAAGTAGTATTTATTTGATTTGAGGAAATATTTATTCAAATTTTCTATTTTAAATATGGCTTTTAATTGATGTGAAAAATCGGCACGTAAAGAAACATATTTAGTGACGCCGAATAAATTCTGTGGTTACAATCACATAAAAATTGTCTCCATACGAGTAAACGTTTATTAATTTCTAAGAAATTATGTTCTAATGTGCCAATTTATTGAAACATAATAAATCTTTTTTCTGAGTGTATTTGGTAGTAGGTAGTAGTATTTTTATTCCTTGTATACCCTTTTTAAGGGTGTTTACATAAAAGTTTACATTAAAGCCTCTCCCTTTTCATGTACATCAATTATTTTACAGTGATTTCCTTATATCTATCCTAGTTGCTAGTTTCTCAAATTGTCTAATTTAATCCTATGGTTGCTTTGCCGGTTGCATCTTCAGTTGCGCTTCTATGATCCCATCAATTTTTAACCCCCTGCTATTTTCCAACTACCGCTCCAGTTTATTTACTCTTTCTTGGTTTAGTTTTCCCTTAACTTCCGTACACTCGCAAAAATATCTCAAATTTTCAACTGCCTGCTTGCATATTCTACATTTGGCGTCTACATACCCTTTTTCCCGGTCTTTCCCGACATTACATCTTATTCCCGCCCATGTCTCTTTTAAGGGGTTAGGCCACAGTAACGGGTATGAAATCAGATGCGAATTAAACAGTTTTCGTTTCGTGTGCAAAAGTGCTTCACTCATAAAGATAATTACACATCTGTTTAGTATGAATGTCAAGCTGTTAGAAATTTTTTTTTTTTCGATTTACAAAATGGCCGACTACTAATATTTTTTTTGTTATCTTTTTTTAGGCGCTCCGCGGCGTGCCATTTAGCATCCACAATTTTTTACCTAGAACAAAAAACAAAAATTCTCGTCAATCTACATTAGAATACCTAGTACGTACGGAATTTGAAAAATATTGTTTCATTCAAAAGTTGTAGGTATTTGAATGAATTGTCAGTGAAAAATTTCGTATAAAACTGCTCATAAAATGAAAAGTTTTCGATTAATCAGAAATTCCGTACGTACTTCTCTGCGAAATGCAATTAGGAACATAACTTTTAAATTTGAAGTAAATCGAGTGAAAATTGTTGAAGTTATTTGTCACGCCAATTGGAAAAAAACTGTTTCGAGAAAAACGCGTTTAAAGTTTTAGGTACTCTACGGCCGTGCCAGAGGTGGGCCTACGTTATACGCTCAAAGTCGATGAAAACAAGCTTTTCTTGCTATGAATCGAATAGTAACTTATTTATATGATGATAAAGCACCGTTTTAGCGAAAAAAATCGATTTTTTGAAAATTCTACTTTGGCCTTACCCCTTAATGGTCACTAATTATCTTGTCACCCCAACATTTTTCCATGTTTTCCATACCAATTTTCCTATGTTTATATTCCTTGCAGTATATTGACCCATTGATTTTGCTCCAATCGTATTGAATTTCTTGTTCAATTTTAATTTTTACACCTCTTTCTATTTTTCTTTCCAGGCCCATTTCCATTCCACACATCTCGCCAGATTGCCGCGTCAGCAGCGCTTTCCATTCCTTCTTACATTTCTTTGCCCCATTTTGGTGGATTACCATTGATTATTTCTCTTACCCTTGCCTTTTCCCTTGGGCATTTTTTGGCCACCTAACATCCATCATGATGATATTTGGTATTATTTACTCGAAAAAAATATTTAGTCGCGTAGACAGAATTCAAGTGACGCGTGAAATTGCCCTCATTGTGCCGCTAATGATGTAGCTCAAGTTCTCGAGATGAAATATGGAATGTTGAAATTGTTCCGGATAAGCGAAATGATTGAGCCACCTGTTTCGAACTCTCCCAGAATCGGCAGCTTTCGTATTCATATCTCCTCTTCAGGGCTTGATATTACCACCGGAGTACCACAACGCCCTCCAAGCTCCTTCAAGTAGCGCAAAATTAAGCTTTTGCCTGCGAGACTTCGATACGAGTTCTCGTGATGGGGTGCACGCCACTTGGAAGCTAAGACGCCAAGAACAACGTTGATATCCGAAGCAGATGAAAAGAGCTCTCTCTCTCTCTCTCTCTCTCTCTCTCTCTCTCTCTCTCTCTCTCTCTCTCTCTCTCTCTCTGTCTATTTCTCTCTTTGAAACGAAGTGGAGCAACGCCAGTATTCTGAGCCTCCCACACCCTTTGCACCCTGAGCTTGCGCTCTTGGGGATGTATCGTCTAATTAAACTCCCCGCGGCGTTTTTTTTATCGAATACCGTTTTTTTCACTTCTCTGAAGTACGGCCCTCGCGAATTCCAGACCTTAGGTACTGCGCCAGGCACCTGTCTCGTTCGATATTTGTCTTTCGCGAATTTACGAGGTGATAAAATGTAACTTCCAACGGCGAGAGAAATGCCATCAAGCCGGATATCTTTGTGACTAAATAACGTACTCGACGCTGGGATGACATATACGATGGCGATATAACTACGACGCGGGATCCCGTGCGGAAATTGAGTTGGGGCTGTGATCGGGCCCCAATAATATTCCCCTAACTGTATTCGGACCCTAATCTGGAAGCCACAGGGCCGTTAGCGGCCGGCCACACTTTGTCAACAAGCGCCCTCAAAGGCGCAACGACCGGGGCCTTATAAGTTGCCTCAATGGCGCCTCATCAAAACCATTTTAGCGCCCTGAAAATGACTCAACGGCGCCTCATCATAACCATTTCAGCGCCATAAAATATCCGTATGAGTGGATATACGTGTATGTTAAATGCGTCAGGGTATATCTGTATTTGTTTTTATGTAATTGTTCATGTGCATAGGTGTGGGCGTGAGTACATGTGTATGTATGTGTGCGTGCGTAGAAATGTGATTGCGTATTTGCATGTGAGCCTTTATGACAAACTGCCATGACAAAATTAATACAAAAAATAATCCATTCTAAGGCATGGATGTGTAGTAGAAGTAAAAAACATATATGGGTCTACTGAATCACTAGAATCTGTTTCCTTTGAGGGAAAGATCTGGAAAAACAAAGACCAATTTATTTACTTATCCTACACAGTCAGATAAAGTTTATGAATAGGAAATATCAGCGAAGTCTTCAGAAGAAATAATTTTCCCTATGATGAGTATTGAGCGGAAATTCGTTGCTATAAAAATGTCGAGAAAACCGGTTGGGATTGTTCACACTTATGCGCTAGCATTACTCCATGTATGAGTGAAACCATGAGTAATTGTTTGTATCTATGTAAAAGGTTTCTACAATTTGATAAATAAATACTGTTTGATGTTTGTCTGCATATTTGTGTTCATCGTTGATTTTTTATTTGCTAATGCCCTTACGTTTTTTCCCAATTTGCGTTCGATAATATTATTCGATCGATGTATATAATCGATTTGAATAATTGAAATACCATCAACCATGTAGCCTAAGCTATTTATACTGGTTTATCGCTATAATAGTCAGATCTGGGCCTATTGTGGAGATCCCTACTTGCTTATCCCTATACTGGCCAAGTCTGGGCCTATTGTGGAAATCACTACAGGTTTATCCCTATAATGGCCAAGTCGGGTCCTTTTGTGGAAATCCCTACAGGTTTATCCCCATAATGGCCAAGTCGGGGCCTATTGTGGAAATCCCTACAAGTTTATCCCGATAATGGCCAAGTCTGGGCCCATTGTGGAAATCCCTACTAGGGAAAGCACTAGGAAAGCCCTGAAAGGCCCTTATTTTTATTAGGAATGCCCTATCAGTTTTCCGCACGGGATGTAGACGACTGAACGGATTTCCGATGAGCATCGAAAAGCCTTACATAGGGTGTCTCGACCTGACATTTATTTATTTACTAATCAAACGTATTATTTTTATGAAAAGTACGAATATTTTTATCTTAATATGAGGTACGAACATGGAGGTTATGTGTGGAATACAATATCCGATAAATGACCGCCTCGTCCTTGTTTGCAAACGTTCACTCCTTTGACGAAATTTTCAATAACATTTTGGCATAATTGCGGACTAATTGCATTAATGGTGTGACCAATTGCTTCCTCGAGCTCCGGAATGGTCTGTGAATCATTGGCATACACTTTTCCTTTCAGAAAACCTCAACTCAGGTGGCAGCTTGCGCCATCTTGTTGAAAGAATATGTCTTCCAAGTCCATGCCGTTTACGCCATTCATCGGATATTTTGTACCACACATAACCTCCATGTTTGTACCTTATATTAAAACAAAAATATTCGTACTCTGCAAGTAATAATTCGTTTATTAATAAGTTTAAATGTCGGGTCATATTGAGATACCCTTTATATGTGCCCTTCACCGGCTCGGCAGTTTCTCTTGTTTTCAGAATTCAAAATACTTTGAGGTATTTCGTGCAACCTGGTGACGTTGGGATTAAGTTATTAGTATGATGAAGTCCGAGTATATAATATTGCGCTCAAAAAATATAAAAGCCGGTCTCCGAATGTGTACAGAGGAATCATTACTTTAATAATGGATTTTTAGCACGTCAGCTCATGGAGGAGACGGTCGGTCTACAAAATTCACGTGTAAGGGGCCGTCCAAATTTTACGTTAACGATTTTTGTTGATTTTTACCCCCCCCCCCCCTCTCCCCCGAAATCGTCCTATCGTTCCTATCGTCATAATCCAATTATCGTCATCCAGCGACTAGACCTCCTCTCTATTTTAAAATGACGTAATTTATGGACGGCCTCTAATAAAAACTCGAGATTTTTAATATAAATAGCACCAGGTGTAACAAAATGTTGAAGGTAGTGCCGATAAAAATTTAGTCACTGAATGTTTAAACAAAATATTTACGTTGAAGCAAGATAAAATGTAAGTGGCAGACGCATTTTTGAAACCGCAATTTCCCAATAATAACGTCATAAGAGTCTCAACAAGTTGATACCCTGCAAAAATCGGATAGTCTAGAAAATCGTGCTTTCTGAAAAGTATAAATTGCAATCTTAATAGTGGTCTTTTAAGGGTCTACATAATTATTTGGTTCATGAATATTACCGTCCATGGCGCCTCAAGGGGCTCTAGTGCACGCCGCCACATCATTTTCGCAACCAATTTTTCGACGAATTTTAAAAATTGTAAGTAAAGGATTACCGCTGTATAAAAACGTGGAGATAAGTATATTTGGTTGTAGAAGTCGCGCGAAAAGTTGTTGAATCGATTGACATCGATAAAAGCAGCTATTATCAACTACGGGAGGAGTTCGAAGCACGAATGATGGATGAGAAAACAAGTTGGATGAAAAAAGATCGAAGGCCTTACTTGGCTTGGTTCTGATATATATATATATATATATATATACCGGGTGTCCCATTTGAATCTTACACCTGATTTATCTCGAAAAATACTGCTTCTTTCGAGTATTGAGTATAATCAAACTTTTAAGGTTCGAATAGGAACGTTAAAAAAATCTTTTTGGTCCAAAATTCAAAACAGCGACGTTAAGATGGCCGAAATGTTTTTACGAACCAACAACTTAAAAAAAAACTAACAACTTTTGTAGGAAAAATATTTTTAATAACGTTCACAACTTTTAGGTTAGAATATAATTTTTTTAGCCGTAGTGATGACCCGCGGAGACCTAACCCTTGTTTGGGTTATCAAACAAACCTAAACAAATGAAAACAAACTATCACACACACGTATACTCACACTAGAGATCTTCAAGACCTCACCGTCTGGTGGTAAATTCTGGATAGCGCTAAAATAGTCAAAAATGGTATTCGAACAAAAAAATTATGAACGTTATCAAAAAACTTTTCCTACAAAAGTTGTTAGTTTGGACCTGATAAATGTATTAGTAAAAAAATTCATAATCCCATTAAAAACAACATGTTGGCCATCTTAACATCGCCATTTTGAATTTTGTACCAATTTTTTTTTAAACGACCCCCTTTGAACCCTACGAGTTTTATTATACTCAATACTTGATTGGAGCAGTATTTTTCGAGATAAATCAGGTGTAAAATTAAAATGAGACACCCGATATATATATATATGTATATGGGTGTATGTGTATGCGCATTTAGCAAAAAAGCTCGCCAAGTATCGCATTTGATTCTTTTTTCAATTAATTTTTTTTACTTAAACTTCCTTCCTACTCATCACATAAGGAAGCTTCCCCTACTTGGTAATAGCTGTTTTCACGGAGTTTAATCAAACTATAAACTTTTCGCTATGCAAATACAGCTTACGCAAATGTCCTCATCTCTACTTTTAGTACGCCAGTTACGTTGTTTTTTCCCAACGATTTTTCTCCACCTCGCAAACTTTTTTAAATGTAGTTCATTTGGAAGGAATAACTCTTCACGTAGAATGTCCCTCATTTCTCCGATCCACTCTGGCAGAAGCTCCGTGTTCGTAACTCAGGAAGACTATTATATTCAAGTTTAAATAACATCAGTTGTTTTTATATCGATCATTGTTAATTAATAATTGACAATCATAAGAGGCGATCGTAATTATTCGTTGCTTCTTGTAATAATAGAATAGTTCGCCAAAGTCGTTCACTCGCAATTACCGAGTCACTTGTATTTTCAATAATTGAATAAAACAATTAAGCCTACTAAACCATAGGTTATAAATAAATAATAAATGAATACGTAGATTTCTTGTGCTGTAAAATATACATTCTATTTGACAGTGGCGGTGACAACAATGATCGGTACACACATCTCACTTACGCTCATTGCCATCAACCAAAGTTCAAAGCTATTGCTCATTACGGTTTAGTGTGAAATTAGGTAAAGTGGCCAAAAAATATGTGTAAAAAGGTAAGCGATTACGTCATACGATTAAACATTACCGCCCTTTTATGAAAAAAAAATTGATCACGTTATCATCAATATGCTCACAGCTACGGTTTTTTGTTTTGTATTGGGGTGGGACACCACTGTAACGAATTAAAAGAATCGATTTTTTGCATTTTCTCATAATATACATATACGGGAATATGTGAAAAAAATTCAAGTCAAACGTACGTACGTATAGCAAAACTTTTTATCGCCGTTGTCTCGAAATGTCTTTTCTCGACCTGGCCGGAATCATAACTCTAGCAATAATTATCCGATTTTCAGTTCAAAAAAGCACATTTTCTGTAATTGCAGTAGCTATCGTTGTATGTAGCCGTTTTTTTTATTTAGTATTTTTAAGCCCCTGAATATATGTAAAAAAATGTTTTCCAAAGTAAAACTTTACAGGAAATAAGGTCAATGTATGCTTAATAACATATATTTTTTCCAAATCCCAAATAAATAATCTAGTACACAAAAAAAATGGAAAAAAACGACCTTTTCCGGCCCGTCACAGTCCTCCCTTAATCGAAAAAAAACGGTGTATCAAAGTACTTCCAAGGTATAAATTATTAATGTTAATAAATATAGACTTTCGAAGCATCAAAAAGAAACCTAAAACAAACTGTGCCGGGAATAAGTGTAGGGGTTGCTTCCGCCCGTAAATGTAAGTGTCTCGAGGCGCTGCCGTCACTCTTCATTTCCAAGTTCACGCAACACACCCGAAACTTTCTGATTTTCGTTAATAGCAAGGCAAATAATAGATCTTAACACCGTTTTATCCGGGTTCCGTGCGATATGGGAAAGTTTGTTCAAGGCACCGCTAAAGTGGTCATAAAATATATGCCTTCGTATGAGGAACACCTTAAGGCGGTTCAAACACCTGGAATACATTAACAAAGAAAACGGGGCGCAACGGCGCACCTGACATTTCGGAACATATTGACAATGCCTGGGCAAAAAATCTTTCGTTGACGAACTTGCCTTTGTTGCTGCGAAAAAAGTTTTATTTTCAAGTCATTGGGGGTGTCAGGTTTGAATAAGGAATTTAATTGGCCTTGCGAGGCCTCGTTCTTTTCGTAAGTGGATTCTTCCCGACGGACGGGAATTCTCAATTGAATCTTTTGCACAGGAATCGCAGTGTAAATTTGGCACTTTTTACGAAGCAATGAAAAATTTATTACAAAATTACGTACATTTAATCGCATATGAGAGTGGCATTTTTGCGTAACAAGATCCCCTTTTCTTTTCTCGAGGTGAGTCAAATGAAGCAGCACCCTCGGATTTTTTCACCCTCGTATATCTCGATACGAATTTTTCTATACTACTGTACAGTTTCGTATAAAATCGCCTTCAGTCTACGACGACACACACAGGGTGTCCCGGAACTGGATGCGTTCCCTGAAATGGGGGATTGGGGGTGAAATTCTGAGTCGATTGATATAAGCATGTGTGGGTCTCAGATCAACCCCTGAATTACTATTAATTTTTAAAGGCGGGCGCAGCTGATTGGTCCGCCTTTAAAAATTAATAATAATTCAGGGGTTGATCTGAGACCCACACATGCTTATATCAATCGACTCAGAATTTCACCCCCAACCCCCCATTTCAGGGAGCGCATTCAGTTCTCGGACACCCTGTATATTGAACTCGTAAATTTCGTGAATTTTAGTTGAATCAAATGACCGAATGCATACGAAGGCACATTTTGAGTAGTATTTATAAATTAAATTCGAATGTACTTTATCGTCACTGCAATATAAAATGCAGCGCTATCAAATATCCTTGAACGTGAAGAAGCAAAATAAACTATGAGCATAATTGATTGCAATTGCAAAAAACCCGTTTTTCTCTCAATAAAGTTGAAGTTGAAGTGCCTCGAGAAATTAATTCCTTTTCCTTCTTGGACTGTGCAAAATATATATTTCAAAGTCAGCGTCGTTCGTTAGCTGCTTGCTTGGAATTTTTGCAATTTGGGAACTCCGTCTCGAACCCAAATTTCTCGAGTCACGTCTTCCGTAAAGGGCACGTAAAAACTGAGAAATGAAAGTTTCCGAAAGCTTTGTGACAGCAACGGGAAGCTCCTGACTAGAGACTGACTAGAAAGCCTGCACACGTGTAAAAAAGAGAATTTAAGGGAGTTAAAGGGATCTCACCTCGCTCTGATGGCCTCTGAGGTTGTAATTGGTCCGCAGTGGAAGTTCAGCAGCGCGAGTACGACAATGTGAAGTTGTGAAAGTCACGCCAACGAGGCCCCGCGCATTTCCAGTTGCTAGCCAGCCCTCCTGATAGTAATTTGTACGGCTCAACCTCCATCCCTCGTCCTGTGTATGACAAAGTATAAGCCAATGAGAAAACGAGAATATTACTGTAGCGTAAGTTTACAAAAAGTCTAAACAGCAAAGCTTCGGCTCTGAAAAATGGCCTGCGAGGGGATTTACGTGACAAATTGTGTAATTCTTTTTTTAGGATGAAAAAGAATTTAACACGAGCCCTTCGAGAAAAATTTCGACGTGAAAATCTTTGGATTAAAATTAAAATCACACAATGTGACTAAAAGTATACAAACCCAGAAGTTTGTGAAAATGGTTAATATAAATTGTTGTATGTAAAAAAACCTTTTTTTTCATGATATAAGCATTTTGCTTAAGGCGTTACCCCACTTGAAGCGCAAAAAAAGCCTTTTTCGTGAATTTTTTTAAAGAAAACTACAAAACTTTTTTAATCGATCAATATACCATCTTAAAGAACACATCTTGAAGAACTTTCAGTAATTTTTTTATTGAAAAATATTACATTGTTTAGTGGCAAATGGCCGTCAATGAAATAATGTTTTTATATACACGGTTTGCGGTGACCAACATTGCGGCGAAGTGGATCATCTGAAAAAAAAAATGCGGATGGATTTAGTCAAATATAAGTATAAACTAGTCTTTAATCGAAGGATTTTAAAAAATATTCATTTTTCACAAAATGGCGGACAGTCAAAGTTAATGGTTCGATTTTAACGAAAAAAAACGGCCGTTTTTTGGCTATAAAACGGCCATTTTTTTCGAAAAAAAAAATCGAACGATTAAAGACTACATTTTTATGTATTAAATAAACCTGCAACATTTCAAGAAAATCGGTTCATTAGTGTTCGAGTAATCTTGGTCACCGACTTTAGAAATGCCATTTTGAGAAAAACGCGTTTAAAGTTTCAATTTGAGTTTACACGAAGAAAATATTTTTTGTTGTAAACTTACATAGAGTCATCTATTCCGGGCCCATACAGAAGTATGGGCCCGGATACTTATACTTCAAAAAAATGCAATAAAAAAAAATCGATTTTTTCAAAATCGCAAGTGGGGGTACCCCTTAAGGGAGGATACCACTGTGACGGGCCCAAAAAAGGTAGTTTTTCCCGATTTTTTTTGTCTACTAGATTATTTATTTGGTATTTGGAAAAAACGTACGGTGTTAAGCATACATTCAACTTATTTCGTGTAAACTTTTATTTAACAAAATTTAAAAATTAACAATGTTATTAAGGCACAATAACTTATTTCGTGTGAATTCGTCTGAATAAAAAATGTGGCCCAACGGCCGGATCGATAAGATTGAAAAGATTCGTCTGAACAATAAAAACAAAAAGTTTTATAATTCATATGAATGTAGTCCTCGTTGTACGTAGCCGTTTATCGAAAAAAAAATTCCCTAAATGGCGGGTGTTGAAAGAAGTGTGATTTTGGCGAAGTTTTTATTTATATTCGGGAGCTTGAAATATACTAAATTCAGAAAAAACAGCTGGGTACAACGACAGCTACTGCAGTTACCAAAATTTTAGTTTTTCAAAATTGTAAATCGGAAAATTATAGCTAAAATTATAATACCGGCCAGTTCGACAAAAGTCATTTTGAGAAAAAAGCGATTGAAAGTTTTAGTAGACGTAAATCGTTGCGTTACCTGCTCTCACCAAATCGTCTGTAACTAGGTCAATTTTGAATATGTAACTTGAATTATTTAAAAACATATTCTTGAATATGTATATATTGCAAAAATGCAAAAAATGCATTTTTTACCCGTCACAATAGTATCCCCCCCCCCCCCCCCCCAAAGAATAAAATGAATATTTCTTAAAAGTTCGTCACCTAAAAATGAAATTGCATGTGATAAAGGAAAATCATTACTAATAATCGCAATATGACAAAGAGCGCAATGTGGACGTTATCCGCGACCATTGTAATTCGTCTGGTGTAAATAACTATACGCGTATGTGGAGTCTGTGGCGATACGAAAAATGCAACACTTTGCCAATTCAGTGTTGACGAGGCACTAAGGGGAGTGCAATCTTTTCGTGAAGCGTTTTATCCATACGAAAGTCATTGCCGAAAGCCGGGCGTTCGTATTCCCCCGTAAATATGACCCGTATGTATACTTATACCGTTTGACGAATTGGCAAGTTTCCAACCAATAGTGGGCATATCTATCACGCGACAAAATCTCCAAGCACCGACAATATTTTTTTAAATGGACACCCTTCGCATGGAAAATACAAATCTGAAAAGCTTCGGTACGAAAATATGGCAAAAATCGTACGGGAATAATAGTTGAAACTGCCGCAATTTATCGGTGATCGAAATTGATGGGCTGAGCATTTGAAATATAGTAGCTGTGTAGACAAGTGTAACATTTAAAAAACTTGATTTATATTTGAGCTCGCAAGAATTATTATACCTATTTTTTGGACTCCAGATTTGGCGACAGAAATATTCCAAAATATTATTTATGAAACACAAAATTCACATTCTGTACATTCTGTTTTAAATACACATATACTGTATTTAAAAAATGTTCAAATATTTAAAAACTCCAGTACAAGCATTAATTATTGCCACTTTAAAACAACGAAATGTGCATTTAGTAGAGTCAGAAAGGGGATTTGGAATATTTCTGGAAGAACATATTTTTTACTGTCGAACGAAAAAATTCTGGAAAAATAATGTTAAGAAAAATTCTTCCTCGAGTATCCATAAAACTACCCTAGTGGAATTAATTCTGAATACTTTAAATAGAAATTAGCTTCTATTGATACTTATGCAGAAAATGTATATTCTGCTACGCCGAAATGACACTGTAACATTTTCCTTTTAATTTATAATATTCCTACTTAATATTTGCCTTAATAAGCCTACTTTGATAAGGATATAAAATATAAGTGATTGCAGCGTAAAAATGATAAGATTCAATTCCACTAGTGTGTACTATAAAAATAAAAGTAAAGTCCTAGTCATAAAGATACTAAAGATAGATGAAGTCATGACTACTATTACGATTTTTTAAACGGTACAATTTCAATTAAAATAGTTATTTACTGCCATTCATACATTCTTCGTGAGCAGACTTAATGAAGAATAATTGATGTACGTTGTTCGTCGAAAATGCGCATAAATATTTATTCTTTGATACAGTTTTGAAATGGCTGTACATTTCCTAGCGTGCATATATTTCACCTGTTGTAACGGAATAGTATAGCATGCTTGCTAAATTAAATTTTATATTCAAAGGCTACATGGCCCTAAATTTTGGGTGTCTTTGAAAAGCCGCACAATTCACTCTTCCTCTCACTCTGCTCCACCCTGTCCCTCTTTTTCTCTTTCTACATATATCAAACCAACATTATAGACATATGACTGGTATGAAATAATGTTCATAATGCTGGCTATTGGCACATTTGGATATTGTTGGAGTTCGAATCGTTGTGATGCAACGAAAATAAATTCTTTTTAATTATTCATATTTTTTTGGCTGATTGAGCCTGTGAAAATCTCATAAACGTTCTCACTTATTTTTAATAGAGATTTACAACCTCAATATGCAAAAAAAAACTTTCGACACTGACAAAAATAAATCAACAAAAATGGAACAAAAAAAAATCATTGCGTTCCAACGACGTAAAATTCAACGTCATAAATCTGGTTGCTCTAAAGACGGACTTCAAAATTGCAAATGAATCATTGATTTTGAACTCAAGATGGTCCTCAAAAGTCAATATTTTTTAAATAACCTTTGCATATCTCTTTGCTTAACCCTTCATTGACACACTTATATTTGGCCACGATTTTTCCTGCGTCAATTTGACCGGGATAGTCTTCATCCACCTATCGTTAAGGGGTTACCCCCACTTGCGATTTTGAAAAAATCGATTTTTTTTAATTGCATTTTTTGAAGTATAAGTATCCGGGCCCATACAGAAGTATGGGCCCGGAATAGATGACTCTATGTAAGTTTACAAAAAAAAAATATTTTCTTCGTGTAAACTGAAATTGAAACTTTAAGGGGGGATTGTCTTTTTTTTTCGCAAAATTTACCGCTTTTTGGGAATTTTTTTGTGAAGAAAGTATACAACGGAAAACTTGTGAAACTTGGCATATAGTTTTATTGATCTGTTTACTACATACAAAAAAAATTTTAAACAATTTCATCAAAAAATCCGCCTCCCACCCCCCCTCGACGCGCGATGGTCCTTTTTTGATGGTGTGCACGATTTCTCAAAAACTATTCAACCGATTGCCTTCAAATTTGGACAGAATGCTCAGCTGACATCCTTTTATCGTTTGATGAAGCAAAAAAGCAATACGTTTAATAGTTTTTTATTTATAACAAAAAATCGATCAATTTTTTTCGAAAAATCGATACTTCAAGTTCAAAACGTCACCAAATCGTCAATTTTTTTTTCCCTTCATCGAACGATAGCTATATGTGTCTAAAGTAAAATGCTTTTTGGGTTTTTGTTGCAGGATGAACGTGAAGGCTGTAATCGTGCACACCATCAAAAAAGGACCATCGCGCGTCGAGGGGGGTGGGAGGCGGATTTTTTGATGAAATTGTTTAAAAATTTGTTTGTATGTAGTAAACAGATCAATAAAACTATATGCCAAGTTTCACAAGTTTTCCGTTGTATACTTTCTTCACAAAAAATTCCCAAAAAGCGGTAAATTTTGCGAAAAAAAAGACAATCCCCCCTTAAAAGCGTTTTTCTTAAAATGGCATTTCTGAAGTCGGTGACCAAGATTACTCGAACACTAATGAACCGATCTTCTTGACATTTTGCAGGCTTATTTAATACATAAAAATGTAGTCTTTAATCGTTCGATTTTTTTTTCGAAAAAAAAATGGCCGTTTTATAGCCAAAAAACGGCCGTTTTTTTCGTTAAAATCGAACCATTAACTTTGACTGTCCGCCATTTTGTGAAAAATGAATATTTTTTAAAATCCTTCGATTAAAGACTAGTTTATACTTATATTTGACTAAATCCATCCGCATTTTTTTTTTCAGATGATCCACTTCACCGCAATGTTGGTCACCGCAAACCGTGTATATAAAAACATTATTTCATTGACGGCCATTTGCCACTAAACAATGTAATATTTTTCAATAAAAAAATTACTGAAAGTTCTTCAAGATGTGTTCTTTAAGATGGTATATTGATCGATTAAAAAAGTTTTGTAGTTTTCTTTAAAAAATTCATGAAAAAGGCCTTTTTTGCGCTACAAGTGGGGGTAAGACCTTAATAATCCTTCGATCGGTTTTTATTGAAAAAAATCCAGCATACACTTTCAACATTTCTCAATATCTCTGCAGAATTGAAATTAAGAAAATATCAAATTGAATCGTTCGAAAAAATTATGGAAAATGTTCAATTTTGCAAAAGTAAGCATTGTATTGAAAAATTTTGCACGTCAAAATGACCCAGTATGTCAACGTATGGTTAATGTTCCCCTAGCGTGAATATTTTTTATTCAGAGTCTTCCAAATTTGTTCTATATAATTATATAGAAAAAAATTCTATATTCTAAAATAAATTGAAAAAAAATTCTATATAATTATATAGAAAAAACGAGAACACTTTAAAGAAGTGTGAACAATTGTTCATACTTCTTTGAAGTGTTTTTGTTCCTTGAGCGGGAAAATTCAAACGATGCACAAACCTGAACTTATGTATGTTAGTTTCTATGCCGAGTCTTTAAGCAGTACGCGATATAAGATGTTTTCCACCAGTATATTTCACTTTTTAGTTGCTATTAAACAAAAGAACTTATTTCAAAGGTTTCTACGCACAAATTTAGGGTGGCTGGGCTTTTATCATGACTTCCATATTCTGCAGCATATATTCTCATATTTCTATACGATATGCATGTACACCTACGCACACACGTACAAATATATTTTATATCTTATGCATACATCTTCTTCGTTCTTCATCTAGAAATATATTTGCCAGACGTTCACGGGCGTATGCGAATTCACGGTTTGACGACAAAAACACACAAACAGAAGCGTCATGCCGAATAATAGCGTCTGAGAAATGACGGTGGGGCTAAATACGCTCGAGAACGATCCGACGAGGCTTTTCCCTTTCAAAGTGGAAGCGAAGGGATTGAGGTAAAGAAAGGATGTATATGAGCATTGTGATACACTCGAGGCGAAAAGTCCCTTTCCCTTGTCCTTTCAATGCTACTGCTAGGCATATCGACCATCCAAGCCCAGAAGGGCTCAAATCATATTCCATGAATAATTTAAGTCACTCCCTTTCGAATTTTGACGTTGATTGTACACTGCAAAAACTCTCGTACAGTAAGGGTCAAAAGTACTTTTCCGAAGGCGAAGTAGAAGATGTACCACGTGACGTATGTGTGCGAGAGAGATCGCTGAATTTTTCGAACGGCGATTGCTCAGAGATGGATCATATTTAGGGAAAAAGAAAATCATCGAGCTCTGCGTCAGGGAATCCTCCAGAGCTTGATGCTTTGTTTTTCTTAAAAAATTTAACCATCTATGAGCAAATCCGGTTCGAAAATTTGTGAGGTTATGTTGACCCTGTACATGTCCCCAAATGTGACAGAAATAACTTGACAACGCAAGTGTGAGTTTGCGGGTCAGTCTAGCCAAATTGTCGATTTTTCGTGTACAGACATATGTCACAAAACTCGAATTTATGGATTTTACTGGATATTTGAAAATATTGAGTGTGAAAAATGCAAAAGCATTGTATATATTGCCAGTACTTACATTAGTGTGTATCAGGCCGTAAAAAATATTTAACAACACACTAAATATATAAACAAATATCATTAACATGATAGTTAACGTCTCAATGGAGCGACAGCCTTGAAAGTTTTCAAAAACGTTAATTTTTTTCGTTAAGTGTTAGTGTATCATCTGAAGAATATGAAAGGGAAGTTCCAAAACCAAATTCAACCTACTTTGATGTTATAGTACGTGAAAATGATTCATATACGTTTGACGGTAGCATGAACCATAGGTGTAATTTGCTTATAGGCTACTACTCCGGTGAAGTTATTGATTTAGTAATCGAAAGTAGTTACCGCAAACAATAGACATTCTGGAAACATTATGATAACACTGAAGAATATAGCGACTAGTCGTTACGTTACTGAATTTATTTCATTTTTATTAATCAAAACATTAAGGGGCTATACCAGGTGTACGCTGAAAATTTAGGTGATTTTCGGGAATTTTTTGGAAGAAAAGTACTCAATTAAATGTTTCCGAAAATTAAGAATATATTTGGCTATATTTGACCTATATTGCATAATTTTTTCATAGAAAAATATTGAGTTCCAAGCGACTTATGCGCTGCCTTCGAAGGCGCCAAAAAAAAGTTCCTCCACTGCTGACATGATTCCGGCCGATTGAGTAGCTGAAACCGAAAAAGGAAAGAATGTCGTTAAACTGGAAGGTATTTCCTGTACAATGACGGAGGATTTTCGAAAAATATAAAAATCTAACAACATGGCGTACTTATAAAAAAAAGTCTGTTTCTTGCCTATAAAACGGTCGTTTTTTTCAATGCCAAATCGTCAATTTTCATCCAATCAAAAATATCCTACGTCATCGTAGAGTAAATATATTCAAGAGTACTCAGTTGAAATTTCAAGTCAATCGGATAATTGCTCTTTGAGTTACAATGTCAGCAAATTTGAAAAATCTCATTTCGAGAAAAACGCGTTTAAAGATTTTTAGAGATACGGCCTTGAAATTTTTACAGGATATTCTTGAAAGTATAAACTGTCGAAAAAGGCAAACAAAAATCGATTTTTTAAAAGTGTCTCACTGATATAGCCCCTTAAACACGTTTTCATCGGGACTGTATTTTCGAAATTGGCGTGAGCAATAACTGAAAAAATAATGGATCAATCTCGTTTGAATTTTACATACATTTTGATAAAAAAATTTTACTTTGTACTTGAACTTCTAGATTTGGAAAAATAATTCGAAAAAGTATTCTTTTATTGTCTGCAATCCAGTAAAACAATTTTTACTGTCCAACAATCTAAGTTGCTTCCTTTGCAGTATTGCTGTGTATGCTTCAGAGATGGGCAAAACATAATTAAATTAAAAATTAACAATTACAATTACTACTGTAATTGGTAATTGAATTACTTTATAACAGATTACTGAAGTAACTAGTTACCACAAATACCAAGTGTAATGAATTACTGTGTCATTTAATTGAAAGCTAATCTTATACAAATCAGTCGATTACATATTGATTGAAATAATGTAATTGTGCGCGTTACAGAGCCGAGTTATAGTTCTTGCAATTCACGAGCGCGAGTGGATCTTACGTGTGGTAATTCGTGTAATTGCACGTTACAGTAGTGTGCGCTGTTTGCGTGTCTACCAGGCACAAAAGTTGTGTGTTTCTAAAGTTGACAGTTGCGCGCACACCACACTGGATCCAACTTCAGAGGTTAAGTTTATATTTTCTCCTATGTTATTCCATAAATAATAACGTAATTAGATTACAAAGTATTTGAATACATTCTAATCAGATTACTTTGTAATTAAATACATTGTAACAGATTACATTATATGTACTGAGTAATTTAATTACAATGTAATGAAATGCAATTGAATGATATTACTTTGTAATTACTTTTTATTGAATTACTTTGTAACCAGATTAATAATCAAATTACAATTTAATTCAGTTATGCCTATCACTTGTATGTGTCACATAGTATTTAATACTGCGGCAAGACGCACTACTGAAATTATTGCCCCGTTTCGGCAGCTGCTGTTTCGATTTTTGTGATTTTGCATTATTTTATAAGCAATACAATTTTTTTCAATAAATGTTGGTCGGTATTTCATTCACTTATAAGCAAATTGGCAGTTTTGACAATGCTGCTCATGTAAAGTCTCGTTCATGCTAATAGAAAAATCCCAATGCTCTATAAGGATTAATGTAAAATAAAAAGTAGAATAACTTTCACTGTTGGGTCAGCACCATTACATTTTTTAAACAATCTCAACGCCAGTTTGCCAATTGATTTCCAAATGCGTTTAATATTTTTAGACACAATACATTGTTATGAGAGTTTACATTTTTTGTATTACATTGATTGGTATAAATCGATACCACATATTGGCAGAATGTTCCAATCAATACGCGACAAAGGCTATGGCTATTCCAGTCTTTTCCTCGAAGGACAACTCATATGTAATTAAAACAAAAACAAAAAAAATTATTAAATTTTTACTTTGAAGTAGAATAATTCATAAAAACATAGTATCTGCTTTTCCAGCATTTCTGCGAATCGAAAGGCCTTGATGCCACGTAACTAAATTTTTTCGAAAAAATTCGACCGTGAACAAAACTCCTACCATCATACTGCGACATCTAATTATTTTCTTTTCTTCGGGGTGTTTGGCGAGGTTTTATCCGCATCGTCTAAAACCACGAGAAAAAAAACTAGAGTACGTTGGAGAAGCGCCGCAGGTGGCAAGAAGGTGGCTTCTTTCGAACAAGGGCTAAAGCCCTTTCGTTCACTTCCGTTCCCCTGCATTCTCAGAATCATACGCCCGCGTATATATAGGGGTTATTACGCGAGAAAGGTCTAGCGAACCCTTATAAAACGTATACGCCGTGGGCGGGCGAACCTTTTTGTAAAGGAAAGGGGGTGGATCAAAACAACCCTCATACATAGCATAACTCGTAGAGTTTTCTTCCTCCACCGCAGAAAACACATGACAATAATTTCACCGCGTACAATCGTAATGATACGGAGTGTAATTTTTAATACTAGCCATTACGACTTCATTAATGAATATCAATTATATTTCCATTATCCGCCCTTTCGACACTGAAGAACTGTAGATAATGGATCTGCATTATGAATTCCATTGTGGCGATTTTAACCAGCGTTTGAAAAACTCGTATCCAGGTGGATGACCCTTTTTGAAAATGTTCCTTTTTCCTTCTGTCGTGAAAAACGAAGGTGGTGTCTTCAGCCATGATATGAGCAAGTAAAATTGAATGATATTGATGCTTACATCGTTGGAACGCGACGAAAGTTTTGTAGCACAATTTTTTTGACACATTTAGCCCTCGAAAATCAGTCAAACGTTTTTCGGCATCCTAATTAAATATTTTCAGCCTAAATGTGTAAAAAAGGTTTTGGACGGTAATAAAAATGGGGAAATAAAAAATGGGATAGGATTTTCGTTGCACTCCAACGGTGCAAAGTTGAACGTCGTAAAATTGACCACTACAGATTGCACGGCAGTCGTCAGGCGCAGAGACGTAATACCGTACCAGAATTTTGGTCGATTATTTCGCCAAGTCATAACAACTTTAGGGTGGTGAGTTGGTAGGGTGAATTGGACATATGGCGAACACGGTGAGGAAGACAAGATTGCGAGAAGTCACGCAACTGCGCGTGGCACGAAAATGCTTATATATATATATATATATATATATATATATATATATATGAGGTATTCCAAGTGTTTTCGAACGGCCTAAAAGCCAGACCTTCTTCAATCTTTTTCAAAGTTGGTGATGTTTTTGTATCATATATTTTGAGTATGTGGAATTTTTTCAGATTTTTATCGTCTCGCTAATCCGGCTAACTCGGAGATAAGATTTTACACGTAATAAAATTTCAAATGATCGTATCCGAGATAATGCAATAGTCGTTTTCTCAAGTTTAATTTGAAAAATATCGATGATAGAGAAAAAACTGTAAAACAAAAGTTGTAAAGCACTCGATTTCCCACAAGTTTAGCTATTATCATTTTTACTTAAAAATTGTAAATCGCCGAGTTATTCAACAAAAACAATTTCTCGTTAAATTTAAGACGACGATATTGACTGAACGCAAGCCCGGCCCAGAATGAAACTTACACATGTTGTTTAATACTAATTCAAGAAAATTCAGTGTAAATTCTAGCAGGATGAACCTAGTCGTTGGGGTTAAAAAATTAAAAAATGAAAGATTTTTATTTTTATTTTAGTGTTGTAGTATTTGGAAAATTTTGAATTTTTTTTCGAAAATAGTTAATAGAAAAACGCATCTTTTTTGTTGAGGACATTTTTTCGTACGACGAGAAGATAACTACGATACGATCATTTGAAATTTTATCACGTGTAAAATCTTATCTTCGAGTTAGCCGAGTCAGCGAGCCGATACAAATCTGAAAAAAATGCCACGTACTCATAATATATGGGACAAAAACATCACCAACTTTGAAACAGTCCGCGTATATATGACCATAGTAACTACAACGTGTAGCATCGAAGATCGATTCAACCCTTTGGGAGAGTGCATGCATTTTTTCAGAGATATTCCTCCTGGGTACGAATAAAACCACGATAAACCTAGAAAATTGGTATTTGCTTTCTTTCCGCCTCTGTGAGGGATAAATCGCTTTCTATGGTACTTCCTTCAATGACATTTCAGTTTTCTCACGATATAATATCAGCTCGTCCAACTATCGCATCGCGTAAAAACGTACTCTCGAGATTACGACGTAATAAAGTGCCCGTTCCCTTTCACTGTGGTCGCAAGGAGGTGGTAATAAATTATTACACCGGATGACGATGAGAACTTTGCAGATGATGAATAAGTGTCATAGAATTTTTATTTCTCAATGCGCCGTAAGTGGATGGAGTGATTTCGAGAACTGTTGCGATTAAAAGAATTGATTAAATTTCATTCACCATTGTGCCTCATAGCCGGTGCAATCAAAACCGATTGCATGAAAAACGGCGTCTGTACAATCAAACACGTAAATTGCAGAGTGCTATGCGTCTTCGTCTGGTAGCAAATTATGTACGCACATCGAATAATGTTGGAAACAATAAAAATCGATTCCGCTATGATTGCGTTAGGCTTTGTTCGGATTGCATGGAATTTATCGGAACCGCGCGCGGTTTCGCGTATCCATCTATTATAGTATACAGTGTTGTAGCGTTTGAAATAAAAAAATCGTTTAAAATACATGCTTTATATTTCATGAAACCACTCTTTGTACGATATTCATGACGGACCACCTTGAAAACCCGGATATACGAAGTGTAACTCCAAGAAAACTTTTTGGTTATACCGGTCAACCATTTTGAGCCTTGAATTTTTCAAATTTAAACTCTGATTTGTGATCAACGACCTCGAAAACATAAGTACACGGAGTTTCACTCAAATTCAATAAAATTTTGGGCTATCGGTCGGCCATATTGGATCTGCCATTTTGAATTTTGCAAATTGAACTCCAGTTTCATGATCAGCGACCTCGAAAACACAAGTGTACGGAGTTGTAATCAAATTGAATAAAATGTTGTGCTCTCGGTCGGCCATATTGGATCCGCCATTCTAAATTTTGCAAATTTGATTCCAGGTTCGTGATCAGCGACTTCGAAAACATAAGTACACGGAGTTTCACTCAAATTCAACAAAATTTTTGGCTATCGGTCGGCCATATTGGTTCCGCCATTTTGAATTTTGCAAATTGAACTCCAGATTCGTGATGAGCAACTTCGAAAACATGAATATACCGAGTTTCACTCAAATTCAATAAAATTTTGTGCTATCGGTCGGCCATATTGGAACCGCCATTTTGAATTTGACAAATTCGACTTCAGGTTCGTGATCAGTGACCTCGAAAACATAAGTATACGGAGTTTTAATCAAATTCAATACAGTTTCGTGCTATCGGTTGGCCACATTGGACCCGCCATTTTGAATTTTGCAAATTTGACTTCAGGCTCATGATCAGCGACCTCGAAAACATGAGTATACGGAGTTTTTATAAATTCAATAAAATGTTGTGCTCTCGGTTGGCCATATTGGATCCGCCATTTTGAATTTTGCAAATTTGACTTCAGGTTCGTGATCAGCGACCTCGAAAACATAAGTACACGGAGTTTCACTCAAATTCAATAAAATTTTGTGCTATCGGTCGGCCATATTGGATCCGCCATTTTGAATTTTGCAAATTTGACTTCAGGTTCGTGATCAGTGACCTCGAAAACATAAGTATACGGAGTTTTTATCAAATTCAATAAAGTTTTGTGCTATCGGTTGGTCGTATCGGATCCGCCATTTCGAATTTTGCAATTTTGACTTCAGGTTCGTGATCAGCGACCTCGAAAACATAAATATACAGAGTTTTTATCAAATCCAATAAAATTATGTGCTATGGTTGGCCATATTGGATCCGCCATTTTGAATTTTGCAAATTTGACTTCAGATTCGCGATCAGCGGGCTGGAAAACATTATATTCCGAAATTTCGTTAAAATCTCAACCTTGGTGTACTTTTGCCTACTTTTTCGGCGATTCCGACCACTGTGCCGCGTGGCATTTGTCAGGCAAACCACAATGTGTCACATATATGTTTAGAAAATGTTATGCGCATTTTTTTCATGGTCGGAAAAACGGTACTAAGGGGTGAAACCACCCCGTAGAGTGAAGCTTTCGAGGGCCGATTTTGCAGTTTTACCCTCAAGCAGTCCACATTTCAGTGAAACAAAAACAACAATTCTTCTAATGCAAAATGATAAAAAAATGCACTATGGTTACATTGAGAAAAAAATTAAGGGATGAGCCACCCCTTTTTTTTCTTTCTCTCATCCCACGTTCAAAAGGATGCATTACATTGATTGAAACGGCAACACTTTAACGGGAAATAAAATAAAAGTTTACGGGTTTTTTAATATATTCTTACCCGATAGGAAGTTGAAGAGGGTAAACCACCCCTCACTTCAAGTTTCTCAGCTTAGCTGTTTTTTTCTGTACTTCAAAGGTGTTTGCTGATTCGAAATATTTCGTAAAGGTCCACATTGATATTTATAGTATCGAAAAATTCCGGTAAATTGATGGTCCAAATTTTAAATTTTGCCAAAAATCGAAAAAATTATCGTAGCTCGACGAGTCAAGTGGCAGTTTTTTCAATAAATTATTGCGAAGAGAGTGCACGTAATGGCGGGTTCCAAATCTAAACAAAAAATAAACAAACAAAGTTTCAGTGAAGCCACTTATTTTTTACGGGAATGGGAAAAAATGTGCTTAAATATTTTTGTTTGCCAGTTAATATCAATGTATTTTCACCTCCGCAATACGAATTCGCTATTCATTCCCCCCGAAATCGAAAGTTCTTATTAAATAAATCCTCAAAAGTGTGAGAAAAGACATTTTTCGCGTTTAGCCGACGTAATTTTGAGCATTCGGCAAACACTTGATAATCTTCGTAATTCGCCCAAATTCTCTTATCGGATTGGCCTCTCAATTTTCATTAAAAATCGCCAGAAATAAATGAAATGTGGCTTACCCCTTGAGCTTGCCATCCGGCAAAAATACGTAAATTTTAGATTTATTCCCCCTTCACAGTTACACATCTCATTCAATTTGATGCACCCTTTTTACGTGTTGTGAGAAAAGAAAACTAAAAGGGTGGTTCGGCCCTTAATTTTCGTTTTTCTGTAATGTACCCATAGTACGTTTCTGATCGTTTTGCATGAGAAGAATGTTCGTTTCTGCTTCATTGAAATCGATGGACTGCTTGCGGGTGAAACTGCAAAATCAGCCCTTGGCATGCTGTACCCCTTACGGCCTTAGGCCACTCTAGAGGCCGAAAAAAAGGCTTTTTGGGGATTTTTTTGCAGAAAAACGACAAAATAAATCGAGATTACAAAGAAGGGTGTTTATCATACATATCAGTGACTGTGTACAATTATTTTTTTGAAGCGATTAATTTTAAAATGGCGCCTGTGCAGCGTTTATCTCAAAACTGCATTTTTTAAGTTGGCCGGAAATATAAATCCGACAATTTTCAACCGATTCACTTGAAATGTTGAATATATCTTGAAAAATACATCGTCTGTCTGACAATTTTTTAGGCAAATTTTTGGAATGTGATAAAAAATCCCCAAAAAGCCTATTTTTCGACCTCTGGAGTGTCTTAAAACCATATTTCCGCCGATAAAAAAATACGTATCTAATAGTTTTTCATGCTCTACCATATACATGAGTTACAGCAAATTTGAAGGCGGACTTCCTTGGACCTACCTAAGTAACGTCAAGGGGAACATTTTGTAGAAATTTGATTTACGTTATCCAACGAGATTCGAGCGAAGTTTTTTTGTCTAGAAAAAAAATTCAGTTTCTTCCGAACTTTTTATCAAAAGACTGCAATATTCCTGCATTTAAGTTTCGCTAACAGCCGAGGCCTTCGAATTTCACGCACTCAGTCTCACAAATCGAAACTTCGCGAGAAAAAAAACAATTTGTGTTTTTCTTCCCTTCTCTCCGCCCACGCAAGGCGAAATGCAAAAACGATTCGCAGGAGTCCGTACCTTTTACCGGTCCTCTCTCATTTCCACGTCTAAAACCGCCACTTTACCATCTTTACATTTACGTGTATATATATATGTGTGTGTGTGTGTGTGTGTGTGTGTGTGTGTGTGTGTGTGCGCGTGCGTGCGTGCGTGCGTGCGTGCGTGCGTGCGTGCGTGCGTGTGTGTGTGTGTGTGTGTGTGTGTGTGTGTGTGTGTGTGTGTGTGTGTGTGTGTGTGTGTGTGTGTGTGTGTGTGTGTGTGTGTGTGTATTCTATTCGAAAGCACTGTATGTATATATATAACCGTTAGGAAGCGCCGGAGAGCTTTTAAAGTCTCGAGCAGACAGTATTTCTAGTGTGTGTGTGTGTGTGTGTGTGTGTGTGTGTGTGTGTGTGTGTGTGTGTGTGAGTATCTCGCGTAATATAAGAGAGAGATTGACTTCTATGTATACATATGCTCCTCGTGGAGATTAGTAGAGAGTGAAAGAGATGGAAATATTAAAGTGATAGAGAGCAAAAGTACTTGGCCGACTCCGCCGACTTGAAATCGCTGCAAATGTATGTATACACAAATTTTAACTTTCTGTATTCATATGTCAAAAAGGTTTCTTTGCTCTTCAACAATCTCAAAACATGTGTATCTTTCATTGGAAGCAGCATGCTTTTAAAAAAATCTTTTGAATCTTTAGCAGTAAAATCACAAAAAACTATAAGGTTAAAAGAACAACAAAAAATTAACAGGTTGCCTTCGAGCCCTTTGGAACACTCATATAAGTACGTAAGGAAAAAAAATTGGGTGGCGGCTCGTCCGTTAAATTCTTTTGCTACCTTTTTAGGGTTTTAAAATCCGAAAAGTTTTGAAAAATCTTCAAAGGCCTCTTTAGCTTTTTGCGTAATGAATTGCGTTTTGGAAGAAAACATTGCCTCTTTTCATCACAACTTTGTGTGTCCGTAGTGCGATTAAGGCCTTAGGCCACAGTAAGGGGTATAAAATCATGTGCGAATTTAACCATTTTTTTTCGTATGAAAAAGTGATTCGCTCATAAAATTAATTACACATCTATTTAATATGAATATCAAGTTGTTAGAAAATATATGTTTTTTTTTATGTACAAAATGGCCGACTACTAGAAACTTCTCGAAACAGCTTTTTTCCAATTGGCGTGACAAATAACTTCAACAATTTTCACTCGATCATAAAAAACTTTTTCATACGAAAAAAAATTGTTAAATTCGCACATGATTTTATACCCGTTACTGTGGCCTCAACAAAAGAGTGTCATTAATCGTAAATATCACAATTTCTAAATGGAAGGCATACTTAATTCGTAAAAAAAACGCTTCACGAAAAGCCCTTTTACTTCGCGTAGACGTTGTTCAAAGGAACAGCAGCCCTGTTGTCTGCAATACTTTATTTCCGGCCTCATGCACGCCCGGAGATTACGAGAAAGTAATTTCGCTGAGATCAGCAACAGGGAAAAATGTCCATGTCCGACATAGGTTTGCAAAGACAATGAACCTATTTTCTTCGTCTTGCGAAGATTCACTTTGATCTGTTCTACTTCTCTCCTGCTTCCTATAATACCAGAAAGCTCAAGCAATTTCGCTGATCCAGCGAAGAGCGAGGAGAGTGGCGAATGCCTCGTTTGACAGCTGTCAGTTGCATTTTTTAAATCGCGTATTTTCTTTGTTTGTATACCTTGGATATTCTGTTTCCAATTACCATTTGTTAAGGATGTATGGCAACTAAGTTATTTACTACTGTTCGAATTGAAACTCACTGATATTGTAAAGGAAAATATCGAGAACTTTTTGAGATTAAAAAAATAAAATTTGCCCACGTGAATGCTGAGATAAACGAATTCAAAGTTGGGTCATTTAACACGGGGAACATAGGACTGTACGTCCAAAATTCCCTTTACATTGGCAAAAAGTTATTTCCGGAGTACTCTTTTGTAAAAAAAACTTTTGTGCGGTATCGCTGTAATATGCATGATACGTTAAAAAAAAAATCGACATGTGCCCATATATTTTGCGAGATATTGCGAGTTAAATGGGACCGTTTTCGTATTTCTTTAGCTCGAATGTCGTAACCACGACAACGTCAGGGAAAACGTACATCAAATCAGCAACTAAATTTGCAGTTAAAAATTGAAAATTCTTTCTGTACCGCATGTTTTACTTTGAGCTGTGGTAAATCTCCTTTTTAGCTTCAATGAATACTACAATTATTTTATTTAGTCTTTAAATGCGATTTTTGCAAATTGCATAATCAGTTCTGTAACGACTCTGCAGTAGCTGCCATACATCCTTAACTTTTCTCTATCGTCCGCATAAAAAAAGAAGCTTGGATTGGTAATGTGTTGAACAACATTGTATTCGTGTGGGTGTGTCTGTGTGAAGTCTGATTATCTATAGACTTCGTCGCATATGCTCTTTGATTCTAGCCAGGGAATTTTTTCGTCCGGAGCAGACTGAATTGCATGTGTGCCGGCCATAAGTAGCAGACTCTGGAAACAAAAGCTGTCTTTCGCTCTCTTCCTCTCCCTCATTCGCTCTCTCACTCTCTCTCTCTCCCTCCGACAATGGCTTAACGCAAGAACAATGGCCGTTTGTCTCGCTTAAGATTCAAAAGGAATCGAGATCTTTGGCCCCTTCCCCTTCTCTTTTGCGGTATCCCCTTTTCCACAGTGATTTCTCCGCATATTTCCAGCCAATCCATCTTTATACTTCCGCGACTCATCCTCCCACGTACGGAGAGGTTGCACGTGCGGGAACCTTCTCGTATCTTTGCAAGCCACAAATCCGTGTCGAATTTTTTTAACAAAGCCACTCCAAAGATGATGACTTCGCCTTTGCTGCCCTTTTTCGCTTGTACTGCGGGTCACGATGAGCCGATGAAGCCAAAAAGAAGAGCCGCAATCGGAAAAAATTGTTCGCGGGAAAAGAGTGGGTGGCATAATGTAACAAACAAAAGTCTCGCAAGTTGCGGGGCGGTTTCGGCAAGTGGCTGACGATGGAGATGGAACAGAGAGAATTTTTCTATCAAATTTATACATCGATGCTCAAGGTACTTCCTGCATCGATAGATAATTGTAAAATGTTTTTTTTTATGTCATGAACTTGCGGAAGTTTGTTAGGATAATCGATGTTTTGATCGTGGTTTTTATAGAATTTAAGGGATCGTCTCAGTGTGAAATTTTCGAAAAATCGATTTTTTTTGTTGCATTATCGGATAGTATACACTGTAATTGTATGGACCTGGCATCGCCGATTGATCGTAAGTAAACGATTTATCTAAAAATTTTCCAACTTCAATCTTTAAACGCGTTTTTCTCAGAATAGTGTTTTTCAAAACGGTTTCCACTCTCAAAGGAAGAATTTTGAAGATATCTAGTTCCCCTTTGAAGAGAACATTTTTAACGTCATTCTTTATAGCGCTATGGAAGCTTTTTTTTTGTTTGGAAATCTTCCTATTTTTTTTTACGAAAAACTGTCGAGAAAAAGGGCCAAATTCGATACTTTTTGTTCAAAACGCCGCCATTTCGTCCAATTAAAAAAAAAACCCTTCCATAGCGCGATAGCGACTTTCCTACAGATTAATAATCTTTTTGAAATTTTTGTTTCAGATCAAAATTGCGGCCGCAATCGTGGAAACCGTACAGGACCTTTTTTTATTACGTGTCATTTCAACAATTTATTTAACTATTGTACATCCAATAAATAAACATAAAAAAATCATTTTGTATTCGTCATGAATGTATTTATTTATTTAAAAAAACCGGACCGATTAGTTTATTTGAACATTAAAAAAAAAATCGCGAAAATCAGTGATTTTTCGGAGGGTCACACTGAGACGATCCCTTAACGCGAGACTTTTGGCGGTAGGTTTTCGTTCTCAAAGTCTCTTTTGTGCTTCCTCGCATGAAAGCTTGCATGCAAATTTAAAAAATACCGCTATTGTGGTAAATTCGATTTTTTGCAGTTTTTGTTTCGAAGCCTTATCCTCGTGAGGAAACTTTCATCGGGTCAGGTATTTGTTACGGTAAAGGAAAGATCGGGAATACTACCGCAATGACAGTCATTCGGTTTCAATAAAGTATACACATGACGCAGCCGTACAGGGGGACGTTAACGTAAACGTACTTTGACATTAAGGGTACCTTTGACAGTTTTTGGGGCTACTTTAACAGAGCGCTAAAATACGGTTTTAAGGGGTCTTCTCACTTTAGACGCTGAAGAAGGCTATTTTCATGCATTCTTTTGATAGGTTTATATTATAGATATTGATATAAAAGTTGTTACACTTAATGAATACACTTTCGAAATAGCTTAAGTTTAACTTAAGTGACTATTTGTAAACGAAAATGGTAGTTAAAAAAGTATCCTAAAAAGAATTGTAAGTCTGCGCTCTTGATGAAATCTCGGAGATGGATCACCCGAAACAAAAAAAATCCAGCGGTTTTAGATTCAGTATGTTAATGGCTATAGCGCATATCATACGATTTTTGATATATGCAAAAATAACAAAATGGCGGACATTTTTCGAAAAACAAAAAAAACTTGTTTTTCACCGTTTTTGGCATAAAAAATAATAAATATCAAAATTTAAATGCCTTGATATGCGCTACAGCTATAGTTGTAAAGAATGTGTGGTTAAAATTTCATAAGGATCCGTTCAATAGCTTCGAAACGCGTTTAAAGTTTGTTTGGATTACATGAAGACATAACATTTAAAAAAACTGTATTTCGAAAGTGAATTTATTAAGTGTAACAACTTTTATATCAACATCTGTAATATAAACCTATTTAAAAAATCATGAAAATAGCCTTTTTTAGATAGCTTTATTGAAGATTTTCAAAGTGCGGGTAGTGAGTGATAGGAATGCGTTCGCTTAGGAAGAGTAATACGTAAAAACCCGCAAGGGTCTGGAACTCGGGAAATAAAATAACATAACAATAATTTAAGAATAAGATTATAAAGTTATAAACGAATAAGTTGTAAATAAATAATAAATACTAAAAGATTTATTTGACTTGGATAAATGATTTCTTCAGACCTAACACTCAATAGAAAGTTAATGTAAACTAGCAGGTACCTGTTTGAAATAGAACCATTTCCGTAAGTCCAATAAATATTTTGGTAACCTTAAATAAAATTCTTCTTACTCCAACCAAAAAAACGTCGAATAAACAGCATTGAGATGATTCAAGCAAATCGTTTTCGTCGATGACACTCTTCATCGGCAGTATCCTGCCGCACGTTGCCCTTTCAATTACCAATGGACTGGCATCAGTAAAACTAACGAAACGTTCGAAAGCGATCTTTAATGTTCCACGTTGTATCTGGATGACGTTGTTTTTTATGTGCCCCAATATTGGAAAGGGTAATACGTAAAAACCGGCAAGGGTATACGTTGGAACTCAGAAAACAATTAGCTAGCACACAATTTAGCCCATTTTTATTTTATACGGTTTTTAACCAGAAATGGTTAATGTGGTTCCTCAACTTCCGGATTCCGCTGAATAACGATACGTTAACTATCAAGCGTAAATGTCACATTAGTGACATTACGCTTGCATTAATGCATAATTTTATCAAAGCTTTGTCTTATTCAATTTGATTATCATTCGATTTGCTATTAATAAAGATTTCGCCCATATATTTAATTCGTTTAATTTAGAACCATACAATGAGAAAAAGAAATCGTCGAAAGATACATTTTGTTAAACCAACTGAATTTTGGTTGGATGAACGAATTTTTTTTCAGTGTATGGCATTCATAATGAAGGCATGTAATCAAAGCAAAACGTATCAGAGTTTAATTAACTAACTTGTTCAACGAAAATGAATCTCCGCTTTGAATGAAATACTTAGAAACATTATTCTTACGAATGTAATTAAATCACCCAATATGCAAATTTGTCCCGACCGTGAAAGTGAACAGGGTGAGCTGCGAGCTGATAAAGTTTGTTTCGGGAGTCGAGAAAAATTGGAGTCCAGCGACCTACCGGACCGAGAGCATCCCAGTTAATCCGATTAGGATGAGTATAATTTTATTTGAAAATAATTAAATAAAGCGTCAAGATTAAAAGCGGTGAAATATAGAGAAATGTATGAGAATGTCATGAATAAATGAATATATAATAAATGTAAGAAATAGGTTAAAAAAACGTAAATTCCTGTAACTCGCGAGGGATCGGTTGATCAACTGACACTACTATTGAATTAAACCCTTCGACTGCACACTTCCGCCACGAATCTCTGACTGCATGTGGGGTCGAACCGACCCCGGGCGTTTTTCAGATCGTTGTATTTCGGTAATTATGCATTTTTTTGCAGACGTTTTTTGTAGTCAATGATCCTTATTTCATGGCATTAAAATTTATTTTTTAAGAAAAACAACTATTGAGTGCCTAAAAATTCGGTCAAAGTGGGAGATGCCTTCAAAAATACGTACTTGCATGAAAAAGATGATATTTTTTTTTTATTAAAAAAAAGTCCTTTGAGGTTTTTAATGAGGAAGATTTGTAGGCACGAAAAAAGACAGTGTTGACCCTCTTTCCAAAAGTACATTTATTCGGAGATTTGAATTTGAGGATTTTTTGGATAGTAAAAAATGGAAAAAAATCGTCTCCTTCGGCAGAAAATGGTTGAAAATTTCAATGACTTATTATTATTCACATTCATCGCAGTCAACGCATAAGTACATTCGTTGCACGTTGCACATAGCCCTCCTGCATAACGGACACTTGCTGTTAGTTTTATTTTCGGCATTCTAAATACGTAATTTACTATAGTAGCGCAAAATATAAAATATCTATGAGCATTTTCTATCGTAACTCACATGTAGTAATAAAACATCAAATTTCATTTAAAAAATGTAAAAAGTAGATATAAAAAACTAGTCCAGTACGTAGGGGTTTTTCAAAATATTGATTAAAAAAAATGGGGTTAATGTGAAAAAAAAGAATCGTAAAAAAATCGGTCGAATATCGATCATTAAATTTTTAAATTTTAACGTATCGAAAAAATTCTGCGTACTGGACTAGAAAATGGTGTCAAGAAGCTTACGGTTAAAATTTTAGGTCAATCGATTGAAAACTCGTGAAAGGAAGAACTTTCTACGTTTTCATACTCAAGCTGAAATGAAATTTGTTTAAAAGTAGGTATAAAAAACTAGTCCAGTACGTAAGGGTTTTTCAAAATATTGATTAAAAAAAATGGCGTTAATATGAAAAAAAGAATCGTAAAAAAATCGGTCGAATATCGATCATAAAATTTTTAAATTTTAACTTATCGAAAAAATCCTACGTACTGGACTAGAAAATGTTGTCAAGAAGCTACAGTTAAAATTTCAAGTCAATCCATTGAAAACTCGAGGCGCTACGCATACGCCCGTGTCTAAAAACATAGTTCCGAGAAAAACGCGTTTGAAGTTTCAAATCCTGCAAAATCATGAAAAATTCGTGTTTACCTTTGATCAGCGATGCCTGGACCATACAATTACCCTTCTAATTCAACATTCTCTTGCTCTTCTTCTTTTCTGGAAGATGTAGGAAAAAAATGCCAAAAAAAATCACAAAGGTATATTCCCCCTTAAAATCGCACTGTATAATCTTTATTTTCATATCGAATGCACAATCTTTTGTCTCAAGCTATTTTGGATATTATTATTGTACGGTGCATCGAATTCTCTGAATATTTTTGTGTATCATCACTAATTCGCGATATAATTGTTTTTTCCCGTATTACGTTCTATTATGTTTGTTTGTACGTTCGAACAGTTTCCAGTTTCGAAATTTCAGTTACCAAAAAGAGGTGTTTTGCCACGCCTACAAGATGCTTTTCGCTTCGATGCCAGCGCCGGCCTGGATGTGAGAAGTTTGCAGTTCTCTTCGGCTGTTTGCACGAAAATATCGGGAGTGTGTACATAATTGCCGGAGTTATCGAAGCTCAGACCTACTTCGAGGTTCAAGCAACATATTGCACGGTTTCTAGAGTTTCATATATAGATCTCTCGTCACGGGTAGTTTCGCGTTCTCGCGCACAAAAAAACACGTTGAAGGAAGAGCCCCATGTTGCGGAAGCTCTCCCGCGCCCACGTTTCCAATTTCGAGGGAAAAGCGCTCGAGGGCAAATACGCACAAGGGTGAAATAGGCGCCAGGGCACTCTCAGTCAGGAGCTCTTCTCCCCTCGGATTTTTTCCCCTCTTTTTTTGTATATTGCTCTCCATCTCTACCTCTCACGCTTTCGGGGCTCTTTCCTTCTATTTCCTCCCTTTTTCCGCACTGTTTCCTCTCGTCTGACTACTGTATATCCTGCACTCTCCATTCCGCCCTTGCTGTTCTTCTCTTCTCACCGTTAACTACACTGCATACATGCAGGCGCACGCGAAAAATAGTTCCAATCCTTCTACCTCGTACTCACTTTTCGGCTCACTAGCTCGCCACCTTTTGCCCTCCCGAGAGTGAGACACTCTGAGAACACCCCCGTATAATTACGGTATGACTTGTGCCACAGACGGATTTCTTGCCATTATGTTTCGTGAAGTTTTCGTACTGCTTAGGTAGCGCGTATCCCAGGTAGGAATTGACGATGAAAAAAGGGCTCGCCAAGCTCTGAAACAAGGCTAACATTTTTTAATTCAGGCTGAGCACCAGCCTGATTTCAGGCCTAGCTGAACCTCTGAATGATAACGCGGTTTCAGACTCTTGCACACAGGCTTGACCAAAGGCTGGTAGAAAAGCCTGTACTAAGCCTGAAACGACGAAACAACAAGGCTCAAAACGAGCCTTAATGAAGCCTTCACGAGCATTTATGACCAGGCTTTTCCCAAACTCTTCCCGAGGCTATATGAGGCCTGTTTTTAGTTTTCTATATTATACATTGGGGTAAATTTAATAAATTTGTAAAGAATTCATTTGATTTGTTATATATATTTATTATTTGTTATATTATTTGTTACAAAATATATATAAAAAATATTTTAAAAAACAATACTTTATTTTATTGCGTACTTTTATTTTCGTATACACTTTTTTGTGTACCTCATAAATATCGATAAGAGCATATGTTTAAATGTTCTGAGCTGCCTCCTTCGCTTTCGTTTTTCGTGCCTTCGCACCCGACAAATTTATTGCTGAATTTTTTTTTCATAAGAGTGCAGACAAAATATTATTTTGAACTTATTTTATTTTATCGCAACCTGAAACAAGCCTGCATCCAGCCTTGATTTTTCAGCCTCAAAATTCACCGGCTGAATAAAGCTTGAAATAACCCTGAGTTTGGGCTAAGCAGCCAGTCTTGGTTCCAGGCTGCTCCAAACGATGCAATGAAACCTGGGCCACGTCTGTCTCACTCAGGCTCGGTGAAACAAGGCTCGCACAAGCTTGTTTCCATCGTCAGCCTTTTGATTTCCTACCTGGGATATGATGAAAAAGTGATGGGGCTGTTTTGCCACTTTTGAAGGGGGTGTCTCTCTCTGGAAACATAGAAAAATCTTTTTTTTTCTTAGTGTTATAGTGTGAACGTTCAAGAATATTTTGAGACCAACCGGACCCTGAAATTCTAAAAGTTGACGAAGTTACACTTTTTTCAGTGGGACAGAGTACGTTGGGTTTATCGCGATCCGTCGAGTTTGAACGCGATTATCTCGAAAGTAGGTACATATCTTGACACGGCGGGATTGATATCTTGAGTACCTTTCACACTATTGACTTTGCACAGAATTTGCACAGTTAGCGTTCAAACATTGGTCATTTTCGGTTCACGATCGCATTTTCTAATTGGATGAACTATTTGTTAATAACAATGACTTCGGCATGCTGTTTTTTCAAGTGAAAAATCAGGTTTCATTTGGAGAAGATGTCGTTTTTCGAAATTTCGAAAAGTCGATCGTGAACCCATGGTCAGTTGGATATATTTGAAGACATTTTTTGGGTAAATATTTACACGTGGGGCTCCAGCTAGAATAGGGGTTTAGAAATTTTGTACCGAGTCGATGTATTTCAGGGCACTTTGTTTGTAATATTTAAGTCGAGGGAAGACAATTTCAACCCTTATTTCATAACCCAAACAAACGTATTTTAAAAATCGAATATTTTCGGGTAATATATTTTTTTTCTTAATAAAATACCCGTCCCCCATCATAACAAACATATTTTCATATCGCAGAATAGCCCCGAAGGGGTGAAAAAAATTGTGCAGCCGATTAGGGTTGGAGCTCCACTTGTAAATATTTACCATTTTTTGTTGTTTTTGTTCAGATTACATTTGAGCCTGGTAGAGATCCCGCCCTTTCGGGCCTCGCCGGAGGACTGCAATGCCAACTGTAGCACCACGAACACTTTGAAAGATTTTCTTCCGAAAAAATTACATTGTAACCACAAACATGTGCACAACATGCTGAGAAAAAACTTATTTATTCCAGCCAATGTAAAAAAAAAATCATCATTCTGACCCTTCAAATTGGGATTCCAGAGAGGGATACCCCGTTAACTGTACTTTTGTACAGATTTTTTAGCGTATCCATGGTATATTACATTGGAACAACTTTCATCCTGCGTAATACAAGGGTGCTTTAGTTTTCGTATTTTTTGGAGCACTAAAATTGAACGCATCCGACTATAAAATCCAAACTATAAAACAAATAAATTAAAAAACTAAGATGGCTTCTCAGTTTGGTTTGCTGGATTTTATTCATTTACTTGTTATTCGATAATTGTTTTTTCTGAACCTTTAAATAAAGATGAGGTGTGCAAAGAATTGCAATAAATATTCATTGCAGGTATTTAACGTTTTCGTCCTGCCTAAAATCATTTTTATCGCAGGTTGCTTAATATTTAATAAAAAAAAATAAAAAATCATTTTAAAAAACCCTATTTTTCCTTGAGAAGTACGGCCTATAGATTGACGATGAATTTTATCAGATTTTTTCATTGACAATTGTTGGTTTGGTAGTGCGAAGACGAAAACGACCCAGGTTCATGGGATTAAGGTGGCTTCACGGATTGAGGGTTAATTATTATAGATATTTTATATCGGAAAATGAAACAAATGTCTCTCTCCTGTCCAAACTCTCTTCTTTTCATAAACCACTGTTGCCACATATGAATACGGGGTAAAAAATTTAGTATGAAATTGAATGAAACTTTGTTATTTATTTACATACATATAGCTTGAGGTTGAACGAATTGCCTTGTATGTTCGTTCGTTTGTCGCTGTGAATATTGATTTTTTTCTTCAATTTGGGGGAATCGTATCTTTTGTTTTCATTTTTATTCATTTCAGTTTTTATTTCAATGCACCTCGAAGTCAATCTCACTCGATGAAGCGAAAACAGATACGTATATTCTTCTGTCCGGAATGTTCAAGCGATATATTCGATTTCTATTTAAGTTATACCTGTAGCTGTTGTGTTCAGGCATTTCATGCGAAGCCAATCTTATCTTCCCGCGAAGTAAGATTTTTTTTCTACGCCATAACGAGCTGTTTAGTGTATGAAAAAATCATATGCAACAATGAGAAGGTTTTTCAATCGCGGATGCAATTAAGACTGGAAACTCTAAAATATTACTGTGCAAAAAGCTTTAATTCATTTGGTTTAACAGTGTGGAATATAATTTGCATTGAAAAAAATAAAAGAAACTTGAGTTTTGGCCAGAGTGGAAGGTCTTCATGTTCCAAAAAATGATCGCAGAATTGATTTGTTTCTTAAATTACAGACAATTTTTTGAAAAGGTCTCAGATATAGACAAAACGTCCCATTACTCGTTGAATATGGGGAAAAAATCACCAGATCAACGTAATTCCATTAGAACAAAAAGGCGATGAAAAATGACCATTTGTTTCTAATTCAGTGAACACGTCTTTCGAACACTGAAAAGTCTAACTCTAGATATTGATCCTATCTTACATCCCATTATCGTTGAATTTACAAAAATTAATTAATTGTTCTTAAATTGCTCGCTATTTTTCTATTTTATTGCCACGGCCAGAAATAAAACGTAGCTTGACTATAAACTGTACCAAATGATATACTTATATTGCATGATAATTTATCGAAACTGTTTTACAAACGAGCCACCAATTCGTCTCATGTAAATGGTAATAATCTCAATGGCCTTTTTTTCTTTAAATAATACAAGGCAAATATTAAACTAGGTGATCCGAATTTCGATATTGAGGCCTTAGGCCACTCTAGAGGCCGAAAAATATGCTTTTTGGGGATTTTTTTTTTTCAAAAAAACTACAAAATAAATCGAGATTACAAAAAGGGTGTTTCTCATACTCATCAGTGACTGTTTACAATAATTTTTTCGAAGAGATTAATTTCAAAATGGCGTCATTTCAAATGGCGTTTCAAAAAATCGTCAAATAATTGTTAATAACAAATGAACTATTTCAGAACTTAAAAATGCAATTTTGAGATAAACGCTGCACAGCCGCCATTTTGAAATAAATCGTTAAAAAAAATGATTGTATACAGTCACTAAAATGTATGATAAACACCCTTTTTTGTAATCTCGATTTATTTTGTAATTTTTCTGAAAAAAATCCCCAAAAAGCCTATTTTTTCGGCTTCTAGAGTGGCCTAACCCCTTAAGCGAGTCGAAAATTTCAGATTCCATTTCGGAAGAAATTTCATTTCGAGTTTCCGCATCTCCATTCCAAAAAATCTCAAACTCACTGATACTTGCATATTGTGCCATTTTTCTGTATAACACGTACGACTAAAAAATATTACGAATTCTAAAAAGTCAAAAGACTGGTCGTAGAATGTCCTATGGGCACATTAACACGTGTAACATGCGCTGCGATATACACGTGCAAATAGAGAAACTCGCTACCCTTCCTCTATATGACGGGCCTCGAACATTGAAGAGTCACGGTTTTCAATAACGACGCTATCGATTGACGCTGCGATCCCCATAATGGCAGCGCGTGTATTTCGCTCAGAGTTTTCCTGTGGCTCTGTGTGTGTGTCTATATACTGAAATACGAGATTCTGAAGCTTTGGTACTACTTTGTGAACAATGCCTCTCAATATATAAATATAAATATATATATGTGTGTGTGTGTGTGTTTGTGTGTGTGTGTGTGTGTGTGTGTGTGTGTGTGTGTGTGTGTGTGTGTGTGTGTGTGTGCGTGCGTGCGTGCGCGCGCGCGCGCGTGCGCGCGCGCGCGCGTGTGTGTGTGTGTGTGTGTGTGTGTGTGTGTGTGTGTGTGTGTGTGTGTGTGTACTACATACGCATAGATAATCCTTTGTATTTTCCTATCAGACTTATTGGAAGCAGGTTGAACACGTGCTTCGAGGAAAAGAGTTTCTTCTTCAATTTGAAATTGAAGAAAAAACAATGCCGTCGAGACAATAATGTTTCTTTTGCGTGCAAAAAAGTTGACGAACCCATGCCGATTTTTTCATTCACTTTCAGATTTTGTTGAAATTTTTTTTATGTGCAAGAGTATCAAAAACTGAGACACGTATTTTTTTATCGGCCGAAAAACCGTTTTAAGGGGTGAACCGCATCCTAAAAAATGGGGATGTTTTTCGTTTTTCGTCGATAACGTTTTAACGGTACGAGATATCAAAAAAATTCCAATTGCAACAATGTTTATTTTTTGCATACATTGGAGGTGAGAAAGATAACGTTATCGACGAAAAACGACAAACACCTCTATTTTCAAGGATGCGTTTCACCCCTTAAAACCGTTTTTCCGCCGATAAAAAAATACGTGTCTCTTCGTTTTTGATACTCTTCCACATAAAAAAGTTTCAACAAAATCGGAGAAGGACACCAAAGTGATGTTCCTTGTAAGGGGGACATACCTGTAGGCGGGGAAAAAACTTGTTGATTTTCATAGATTTTTTAAAACGGAAAGATTTCTTCACGATTTTTGAGACGTAAGGCTTGTTTTATTATTACTTTGGCTATTACATGGTATTTTTATTTTAGCTTTGAAAATGCTTTAAAAACTGTATATGGGTCATTCCATGTCAAATCGACAAATTTTTTACCTGACCCCCTTTGATTTCGCTGAAAATTTTCTATCTTTTTCTACCCCCCGAAAGTTATTTTTCAGAATTTTTTCAAATTTTTTTTCCCGACTCAAAAAAAGTTATGAATTTTTGAAAAAAACCGCTCTTTTATTTTTAAATTGCCAGAACTTTTTCAAAAATTGACCGTTTGGGAACTTTTTTTTTTCAAAATTTTTGTTTTTAAATGTAGTTTTCGAAAAAAAATATGAAAAAATTTTCAGAATCCCAGATATATGAAATATTTTAGTTTTTTTGAAAAAACCGTAATTTTCTCAAACTCCGACCGTTTTTTTTTTTTTGCTCTAAAAATACTTCAACTAATTCTGCAATGATCCCCGTTAATCAAAAGATGTGACGACAATCGCTTCTAATTTTTTTTCTTGATTATAAAAAAATTTTTGTTGAATTTTTGCTGATTTTATATAACTTTGTTATGAAATTTTTTTTATTTCCTCGTGAAACCTCAAAAGTTAAAAAATAAAATTTTATTGGAGAATTTCAAGTGATTATCGTCCAAGAAATTGTTATTTAAAAAAAAAATAATTTTTTTCTTTCATTGACGTTATTTTTTTACTCTTATGGACGTTTTTTTTTGGTACTGAAATATGACAACTTAACGTCATTTTGGTACTGAAACATGACAAAATAACGTCAATGAGAGAAAAAAATTATTTTTTTTTTTAAATAACAATTTCTTGGACGATAATCACTTGAAATTGTCCAATAAAATTTTATTTTTCAACTTTTGAGGTTTCACGAGGAAATAAAAAAAATTTCATAACAAAGTTATATAAAATCAGCAAAAATTCAACAAAAATTTTTTTATAATCAAGAAAAAAAATTAGAAGCGATTGTCGTCACATCTTTTGATTAACGGGGATCATTGCAGAATTAGTTGAAGTATTTTTAGAGCAAAAAAAAAAAAACGGTCGGACTTTGAGAAAATTACGGTTTTTTCAAAAAAACTAAAATATTTCATATATCTGGGATTCTGAAAATTTTTTCATATTTTTTTTCGAAAACTACATTTAAAAACAAAAATTTTGAAAAAAAAAAGTTCCCAAACGGTCAATTTTTGAAAAAGTTCTGGCAATTTAAAAATAAAAGAGCGGTTTTTTTCAAAAATTCATAACTTTTTTTGAGTCGGGAAAAAAAATTTGAAAAAATTCTGAAAAATAACTTTCGGGGGGTAGAAAAAGATAGAAAATTTTCAGCGAAATCAAAGGGGGTCAGGTAAAAAATTTGTCGATTTGACATGGAATGACCCATATATTTGTTGAGGTAAGCTAAGTATAGGGGTCTGAGTTAGCTGGATGTCACACGAAACTAACGCAACCCCCACCCTAATGTCACTGTGTTGTAGTAGAGTGGGGCAGGGGCGACATGCTGAATGCCTGGGATTGGTTGAAAAATGCCTTTTCCCCAACCAATTCTAATTTTGTTATTAATTTCAAAATTATATCACAACGTATATTACAAGTGTATTACAAAAATTATATAATAATTATTATACAAACAAACCCAAACGAACCGAAACAAACCCAAAACCAATTCAAACAAACCGAAATAAACTCAATTTTGTACCTCAATGTATCAATATTCTTTGGAAAATAATGAAAACTCATATTATTTACATGTGCCTGTTTTTCATTACCCGAAAAGTCTGATTACATTTCCAGTGCCATGAAATAGTTGCACTTTGTGTAGTATCTCTAGATGTTTTTCTTAATCTTTCAAAATGGCGGAGGGATGGCATGGTCTTCTAAACTGCAATTTCAGAACTGGCGTAACATATAGCTAAAAAACTAATCGACCGATTCTGATGAAATTTGGTATAAATCTTTCTAACCTTCTTGTCTAAAACATAACCCTAAATTTTCTTGAAAATTGAAAAGAAAAGTATTTTTTCATTGCGAAATGTAGTCCTTTTCGAAAATTCAATCTTTTTATTTCTAAAGCGTGCTATTTCATCGATTTGTAACATTTCTCACTTTTTCTTGGTTCATATTCTGTTTATGAGGGTAATGAAAGAAAAATCTTCGTTCCTGTTTTTTTTTGACAGATTAATCCCGCCGATACTACGTTTCATGCCGTCTGACAACATCCGACGCACCCGTTTAGAAGACCGTGCCATACTTCCGCCATTTTTAAAGACTAATAAAAAAAGTACCATGAAGCAACCAGAAGTGGTAATAAAACATATCCTAAGTCTAAAAAATAGTGAAGAAATTGTCCCTTAAAAAAAATCATGAAAATCATCAATCTTGCCTAAAGATAAGCCCCCTTTCAGACAACAATATTTGGAGCACGCAGAACATGTTCTCAGAAAAAAGTTATAAATTTAAAAAATCACATTACGATTGATAATATACCTTTATATCTCTTAGGTTTTCTTTACCATAAAAAATGGAATATTTTGAATAGATCCGAGTATTTTTTTATAGTGAAAATTGTCCGATGTGCTCTTAGCTGTTGTGACCGCACTTTTTAAATGTCCATTTTGGTGTAATGAAATATCGTGATTAGAATATATCAATTAGTTTTTGAATATTTACAGAAAATGTTCGAATTACAATGAGCCTTTGGGGACATCATATCAATGCCCGAAATCGAAGCTCTCGAGTTCTCATAATCAAAATCGATCGTTTTGAGCGATGGATACATCGTAATCGATATGTAAATTTGAAGGCAGTCCTCACAAATCGTGAGCAGCGTACGAGAAATAAACGTCGTTTACGTGCCTCGCCTGTCCCTTGATCTCTATGGTAATTCAAACGTGTATGCATGTTGAGGTGGCACGGCTACTTGGATGTTAATCTAACGGCTGAATGGCCACGTGTCTGTGGACGGCAGAACTTTGGCTGAGAAAGGAATAAGCTCTATATTGAAATCATAGCTCATTGAAATATGGTCCGTTTCGCCTACGTATGTACTTAATAGCCGCGTAGATTGCACGTGTGAGCACATTATTATTACTGAGGTAGGACACCACTGCGGCGTGCCGAAAAAGGTACTTTTTCCGATTTTTTTGTCGACTAGATTGTTTATTTCGGATTTGGTAAAAAGCTATGTTATTAACCATACATTGTGCTCGTTTCGTGTAAACTTTTATGAAAAAAAAAATCAACGACGTTATTGAGATATAATGGAGCCTCTGTATAAAAACCAACAATGTTTGGTCTTGAAAATGAAAATAAAGAAGTTTTATAATCTGTGTGAATGTAGTTCTCGTTTATATAAAAACATTATTTCATTGACGGCCATTTGCCACTAAACAATGTAATATTTTTCAATAATAAAATTACTGAAAGTAATTCAAGATGTGTTCTTTAAGGAGGTACACCAGCTTCATACAATGTTGCCATGCTAAACCATGGTCAAATTTCAAAAGTGTGATAGATCAATAAAATTTGGTGAGTATATTCTTTAGTATTATATATGTCAATACAATTTTTTTTCAGATTTTTTCATTGTGCCGTTATCGAATAATTGAACATTGAAGTTCACGTGTATAAGCATAGGGTTTTTATAGATATAGGTATATATTCCGGGTATAAGAATAAACGCTTGTGAATTATTTGTAACAAAACGGCACAACCAAAAAATCTGAAAAAATTTGTATCTACATGAATAATACTAAAGAATATATTCACCAAATTTTATTGATCTATCACCATTTTGCTGAAGCTAGTGTACCTCCTTAAGATGGTATATTGATCGATTAAAAAAGTTTTGTAGTTTTCTTTAAAAAAAATCATGAAAAAGGCCTTTTTTGCGCTACAAGTAGGGGTAACGCCTTAAAGGATCGGATCGACTGCTGCGCGTCCGCCTCGCTGGGATTGACCCTTTTTTCTTTGGCGTTTTTATCGAAACTACGTTTTATCAAACGGTGTAAGTCATATCTTAAAATCTATTCGTTCGATTCACTCCAAATTCAGACAGAGTTAGATCAAGTTATAACATTTTCTATCGTATCACCGTGTGTTTTTTATCTGCTTATTCAATTGTAAATAACATATGATTAAAGTTGTTTTTTTTTTGTCAGAAATCCAACTTTTTTTTACAGTTTGCCTTATTACACTGAAAGAACATTTTTTCATTTTTTATTTCCGTTCACCCTGGTTGCCTAAACCTCCTACGCGAACTGACCATGCAGCAACTTGCACTTGCTTTAAATAATAATAACTTCATTGTTTATCAATATGTTTCATTAAAAAAAACTCAATTTCGGCAAGAGTATGCACTAATTGTGTGTAAAATCCCGACGGCGTCATCCCAATACTCGCATCAGAAAAACAAATATCTAAAATCGACGTGTTTTTCGGCCCCTAAGCTTGAGCAGACCCGTTAAAGCTCTATGGAAACGCAAATGGTGAAGTGATAAGTATGAGCCAAAAGTGAATAAAGCAGCATCGGAAAAGCTGGAAAGGTGCCAAAAGGCCCGGAAGTGCCCTAAAGGAGGTGGAAATATTTCCTGCTGCATTGGAAAGTGGTTCCTTTTTTTAGTTTTCGTTTTTTCGTTTTTTTTTGTATTAGTATCCGATCGAATGGATCAAGCGCTTTGAATCGCCCTGTACGCATAAACTCAATTTACATGTGCGTTATGGCCGCATATATACGTCGACGCAGATGTGTATGATTTCGAATAGTGCGTTATACGGTATAATTATAGTACGTGTCGATGGTAATAGTATCTGACTGGGTGTTGGCCCATGGCCGAAGATGACAGCCCTCGATAATGGACTAGGGTTGCTCTCCGTGGACTTCACACCGCGTTTATTACTGTCCCCTATTTGTTCGCGTTCTACTCACTGATACATAAATACGCGTGTATGGATCCTCAACTAACAAACTAAGTATGTCTATTTTCAAAACAATTCTGGCCTTGAAAAGTATTTTTCTTCTATTTTGCCCCATCCCAAATCAAAGATATTATTATCAGACAGAATGTATTACTATTAATAGAAAGCTGCATGATCCAATTTATTGTTATTTAATGAAAAATACGTTTTTATCAGTTTTTTCGGTAATCTATATTTTAGAAATATAATTTATTTCTAATCAATAAGAATTTCAAGGATACATTCACATGGATACATTTTTTTTATTCTTGTAGATTTTTTAATGCTTCGACTGCACACTGGGTCATTTTGACCCCAATTTTTTTTCGACTGACAGTATCGCAAAACGGGGTAATCTATTTGCTCGCAGTGCAGTGCTCGAATGTACCCCCACTCTTACTGTATAGGTGGACACTCTGCCTCCATCCTACATCCTGCTCGTGTACTAAGGACAGCTGTTGGAAAAGGACCTGGGGTCGAATTGACCCCGTTTATGCAGTAGTGCGGTGAGTGAGTAAACATTTTTTTGGCAAATTTTGTGTTTTATTACTACATGTGAGTTACGATAGAAAATGCTCATAGATATTTTTTATTTTGAGCTAGTATAGTAAATTATGAATTTAGAATGCCAAACATAAAACTAAAAGCAGGTGTCCGTTATGCAGGGGGGCTATGTGCAACGAGCACCGAATGTAATTATGCGCCGATTACGGTAAATGTCAATAATAATAAGTCATTGAAAGAGAACATTTTTCCATTTTTCACTGTCCCGAAAATGCTCAAATTCAAACCTCCGAATAAATAAACTTTTTGGAAAAACAGTCGATATTGTCTTTTTTCGTATTTATAAACCTTCCTCTTAAAAAACCTCAAAGGATTTTGTTTTATATTTTGGAAAAAAAGAAATTATGATCTTTTTCGTGCAAGTACGTATTTTTCAACGCATCTCCCTGTTTGAACGAATGTTTGGGCACTTAATTTTCGTTTTTTTTTCTTCAAATAAATGTTGGTCCATAGAATGAGGATCATTGACTACAAAAAACGGCTCTAGAGGAAAAAAACGCATATTCACCGAAATACGACCTGAAAAACTCCTGGGGTCGGACCGACCCCACATGCAGTCTGAGGTTCGTAGCGGAAGTGTGCAGTCGACGGGTTAAATACGTTGCACGATACAAGCATATCGAAAAGTAAGTGCATCGGAAAAGTATCGATCTTGCTCTCTTCTAAACTGGAGTTTATGTGCAGAATCTCTACACATGTGGGCCACATCTGAGTGTAAGTGACTTGCAATCGATTCGTGTATGTGGAGCCGTTATGATGGACAACAGGAAATAATGAAATGCTGGTGACAGGAAAGTGCCCGATCAGATTTTACGAAATTGCTTTCGTAATTCCATTATTTTTCCAACTACCTCGTTGCAGATGACGAAAACAAGATTGGTACAACGAATAGTGTACTTTCCGGTCGGTTTTCATGTATGCGACGTTCTCTTTTAGCTTCCATCGATTACCTCGTCCTCCGCTCTAGTGTATTTCAATTTTTCCCTCACAATTTTCGAATAATTCCAACGAAATGCCTTTTTGAAAAAGGCACTGAAAAATCGATTCACATAGATCGCGACGCACGATATCACGTGCTGAAAAAATAGTAAACACGTTCATCACGATGCACAATCTTCGAAGTGCAACAAATTTCTTTAAGGGGCTAGACCAGTGTGTCACTTTTAAAAAATCGTTTTTTTTTGCCTTTTTCGACAGTTTGTGCTTTCAAGAATATCCTGTAAAAATTTCAAGGCCGCATCTCTATCATTTTATCTCGCAAAAATCGATTGTTAAATCTTTAAACGCGTTTTTCTCGAAATGAGATTTTTCAAATTTGCTGACGTTGTAACTCAAAGAGCAATTATCCGATTGACTTCAAATTCGAACTGAGTACTCTTGAAGATATTTAATCTACAATGACGTAGGATATTTTTGATTGGATGAAAATTGACGATTTGGCATTGAAAAAAACGACCTTTTTATAGGCAAGAAAACAGACTTTTATCATAACTACGCCATTTTGTTAGATTTTGATATTTTTCGAAAATCCTACGTCATTGTACAGGAAATATCTTCCAGTTTAACGACATTTTTTCCTTTTTCGGTTTCAGCTACTCAATCGGCCGGAATCATGTCAGCAGTTTAGGAACTTTTTTTTGGCGTCTTCGAAGGCAGCGCATAAGTTGCTTGGATCTCAATATTTTTCTATGAAAAAATTATGTAATATAGGTCAAATATAGCCAAATATATTCTTAATTTTCCGAAACATTTAATTGAGTACTTTTCTTCCAAAAAATTCCCGAAAATCACCAAAATTTTCAGCGTTCACACTGGTATAGCCCCTTAAGTACACAATTCGGCATTTGAAAAAGTCTTTTATATTTCTTTTGGCATCTTACTTCCGATCATTTATATTTGCCTCTGGTGATGTGAATTTTTCGAAAAAACGACCATCGCACATGTGCTTTTCCGTGTTCACAAACACGGAAGAGGTTCAAGTACGTTGGAGACGTCTGGTTGTCGAAAAAAGTAGCACTCGACACATCAAGCCTATCGTCAGATCTTTATCATTGGCTAGTCTACTATAGGCGATATACACAGAAACACCCTCTAAACTTCCGGTGACTAAAAGTTCCCCTCGTCATCAGATTTCCTCCAACCCCACCAAGCTTGGAGACCTCCTCCCGCGCTCGTAAGCTACTCACACCTTTACTTTCATATACCTAACAGTATAGCACTGCAGGATGCATTAGCTCTTCTCTGCGATTGTATCCTCGGAGGATTCTCGTACAATTGTCCACTCGTGAATTCCCACCATTTCTCACCGTCTTTCATCCGCTAAGCTTTGCCAGCCTAAAGTGGGTGTATGTGCATGTATGCGCCTATACATATATCGTTAACCGATATAATAACAAGCACGGTATGATATGTTGTAGAAATACGTTCTACCCGAGTAAGGTCCACCTACTACTTCATACTGCACTTACAGGGTGGCCTGAAAAGTGACGTCCAAAAGGATAATCTAGATGCTTCGTATCAACCCCTATCCGAATCACCTCCAAGTATGTTCTACGATCTCTTTTAGTTTTTGAGGTAAAATCATTTATTTTTATTTTTCTCTTTCGTGTATGGGCTTTCCTCGCGTTTTTTGCCTGCGTTATTGTTGGGAAGCACACTTTTAAGCAATACATGACTAACTAATGTAATTGCTTCGGATTTTTATCAAATGTTGAAAAATATGTTTGAGAGGATCAGTAATTATGGCGGAATTTCTTCTTTTTTTTTCTTTTAAGGGGTTACCCCCACTGGCGATTTTGAAAAAATCGATTTTTTTTTATTGCATTTTTTTGAAGTATAAGTATCCGGGCCCATACAGAAGTATGGGCCCGGAATAGATGACTCTATGTAAGTTTACAAAAAAAAAAATTTTCGTCGTGTAAACTGAAATTGAAACTTTAAACGCGTTTTTCTCAAAATGGCATTTCTGAAGTCGGTGACCAAGATTACTCGAACACTAATGAACCGATCTTCTTGAAATTTTGCAGGCTTATTTAATACATAAAAATGTAGTCTTTAATCGTTCGATTTATTTTTTCGAAAAAATGGCCGTTTTATAGCCCAAAAACGGCCGTTTTTTTCGTTAAAATCGAACCATTCACTTTGACTGTCCGCCATTTTGTGAAAAATGAATATTTTTTTAAAATCCTTCGATTAAAGACTAGTTTATACTTATATTTGTTTAAATCCATCCGCATTTTTTTTTCAGATGACCCACTTCGCCGCAATGTTGGTCACCGCAAACCGTGTATATAAAAACATTATTTCATTGACGGCCATTTGCCACTAAACAATGTAATATTTTTCAATAAAAAAATTACTGAAAGTTCTTCAAGATGTGTTCTTTAAGATGGTATATTGATCGATTAAAAAAGTTTTGTAGTTTTCTTTTAAAAAATTCATGAAAAAGGCCTTTTTTGCGCTGCAAGTGGGGGTAACGCCTTAACGATATAACTATATATGTAGAATATTTTCCTAAAGTTTCAAAGCGAAATTCGAAAAACATCAAACGTTACAGCCCGTCAACGCTGTGCCTCACCGCTCGGATTCGAACCGGGCGTGAACTTCAAACGCGTTTTTCTCAAAACTGCATTATCGAAATTGTCGTGCAGGATTACTCAAAAACTATTAAGCCGATTGAGTTGAAACTTGGTGGAAATATTGATAATATTGGTATCTTCTACTTAGCGAGAATTGTTTTTGAAAAATTGGAAAAAAAACTACTTTTTTCATCCACATTTTACAGAAATGTTGTGTGAAATGTTGATTTTTATTGTAAATGCGTGCCTTTTTCTTAAATTTGCATTTTCTTCATTTTAATTACCGTCACATAGAATTGTTGCAAATTGTTGTTGAATTTTGTTGCAAATCAAAGTCTACAGGAAGCTAGACTGCACGCCGATTCGCAACACCCGCGGCGACGTTGCTGTAACACTCTGCCACAGCTCCATCATTTTGATGATAAATTAATTTAAAAAAATTGTTTTGTATACTTAAATATACTATTAAAGTATACCTAAAGTTTCATAATTGTAGAATAATTATTTCTTAGCTTAAAAAATCCCTCAATATTGCTTATTTTTTTCCTGTCCAAATGTAGATCCCACCTTAAAGTTCGGATGAGAAAATAAAACTTATGCTAGTTCAAATTACTCTTAATTGCTTATAAATCTTTGAAAAGCTTTCAAAAGAAAACTTAGGAAAGTACATACACAAAATAGAAGAAATATGAAAACGTATGCTGCAGGGAGATGCGAAAAAAATTGTTTAATGCTTTTTTCATATTGCAGTTTTCCAAGCAGTCCACCGATTTCAGTGGAACAAACACGAAAATTCTTCTATTGAAAAACGATCAGAAATCCATTATGATTGAAAAAAAACAAACATTAAAGGATCCCACCATTCAATTTTCTTTCTCTTACCTGTTATTTAGAAGGGGTGAATGAAATTGAATGGAACGGGTAACACTTTAAAGGGGAATTAAATTAAAGGTTACGTATTTTTTTCCATGTTTGCCGGATGACAAGTTTAAGGGTGTAAACCACCCTTTACTTGAATTTCCCTATCGCAATTATTTTTTCTGTATCCAAAATGTATGTGCTGGTTTAAATATTTCTACAAACTCCAAATTGAAGTTTAGAGTATAGAAAAATTCACGAAAATCAACGGTTCCTGTTTGAAATTCTGCCAAAAATCGAAAAATCATCGGAACTCGATGAATCAAACGGCATTCCAAAGGGAAAACGAATACAAAGAGAATGCGATCAAAGCGGAGTTCCAAATCCGAACGAAAAAAGAATGCTCGGCGATTCAGTGAAGCCACCTTTTTTTGGCCGCAATGAGAAACATTTTTGCATTTTCAATATTTTTTTTACAAAGTTACATCGATGTATTTTCACCCGCTGAATACGAATTCACCATTCGTTTCCCGAAAACCTTAAGATTCCATTTTTCTTTAACCATAAAAGTATGCAATCCGGTTTCCCCCCTTAAGCTCTCAACCAAACCAAAATGCAAAAATACGTGAACTTCAATTTTATCCCCCCTCCAAACTGTACACGAAATTTCCGCCGCTAAAGTTCCGCGAACATCTTTGGGCAATCACAATCAACCGAAAATTCGATTTCAATTGAAATTTTCGAATTAGTCGACGCGAGCACAGTCATGTGTATATATGGAGCACGGTTTAATCTTCTGCATTTCTCTTTGATCTCGATCCCTCCGGCGTTAGAACATCCTCCCCATCGACTTCTGAATTTCACCCTCCATCTGGCGGCACCCAATCAGCAACTTCGCGCTGGTATTTCTCGATTTGTAAATAATTGCCTAGCTACAAATAAATGGAGCATCCAGCCTCGCCGTATAACGGAGAAATGACCAAACACGTTCTTCATTCTTCGTTGGAAAATAAGCAAGGATGCATAAATAAAAAGGGACATGTATTATTGGGACGTTGAATAAGTTCTCGCTGTTTTCCAACAGATGGCGTTACCAGAACTGCGTGCGTGTAGTTTAAGGGGTCTTCTCACTTTAGACGCAAAAAAAGGCTATTTTCATGCATTTTTTATATATTATATTATAGATATTAATATAAAAGTTGTTACACTTAATAAACACACTTTCGGAATACATTAAACATTTTTTTAAATGTATTTGTGTAACCCAAACAAACTATTTTCAATAATAAAGCCTTCAAACAAGGCTATTTTCATGAATTTTTTTGTTAGGTTTATATTATAGATATTTATTAAAAGTTGTTACACTTAATAAATACACTTTTGGAATACATTAAACATTTTTTTAAATGTATTCATGTAACCCGAACAAACTTTAAACGCGTTTTTCTCGAAACAACGTTTTTAGACGGCTTGTAGAAAAAATCTTCGAACCTACTGAATCAATCCTTGTGAAATTTCAACCACATATTTTTTACAACTATAGCTATAGCGCATAGCAAGGATTTTTTGAAACTTTGATATTTCCTTTTTTTGCCAAAAACACGTTTTTTTTGTTTTTTTTTTCGGAAAATGTCCTCCATTACGTTATTTTTGCATATATAAAAAATCGTATGATATGCGCTCTAGCCATTCACATACTGAATCTGAAACCGTTTAATTTTTTTGCTTCGGATGATCCACCTCCGAGATTTCATCAACAGCACAGACGTTCAATTTTTTAGGAATTTTTTTAACTATTAGTTTCGTCTGTAAATAGTGACTTAAATAAACAATTTTTTAAAAATGTATTTCCAAAGTGTATTTAATAATAGTAACAATTTTCTATCTATATCTATAATATAAACCTATCAGAAAGGTTCATGAAAATAGCCTTTCATTAGCGTCTAAAGTACGAAGACCCCTTAAGATACTAGCGCATCTATAAAGAAGTACTCTAAGCAAGCTTGAAAATCAGTGTATGTCATTTCGCCGAAGTATAAACATCCTTTTTTTTCATAGTGTTAAACACGTTAAATTTCGTGCCAAAAAAAGAGTATTTGCGGGGAATTTTACTGCACTACTTTATTCCAAAAAATCCGCAGCTGATGCACACCGAATTCTTGTTGAGACTTGCGGCGACCATGCTCTGTCGGAAACAACATGCAGCGATTGGTTTAGACGCTTTAAAATAATGCCTTTGATGTGTTGAATGGGAGGCATTACTTCATGTAGACTCATGTCAGACGCTTGCTGAACTTGCAGAATCATTGGGAGTTGATCACTCAACAGTTTCGAAACGTTTGAAAGCATTGGGAATGATTTTTAAAATAAAACATTAATTTTCACGAAAAAAACGGCGAGAACTTTTTCAACATTCCAATACAATGTTCATGAATAACAATTGTCCAACTGTCTCAAAATGACTGTTAATTTATTAATAACTGTCTCAAAATGACTGTTAATTTATTAATAAATCGTATTATTTATTTGAAAAGCGTCTCAAAATGACTTGAAATGTTCATTTATTAATAAAACGTATTATTTATTTGAAAAGTACGCATTTTTTAATTTTAAGGGGCACCACTATTGTGACACTTTCAAAAAATCGATTTTTTTTCCTTTTTTCGATAGTCTATACCTTCAAGTACGCCTTACTACTATAATAATAATAATCGAGTTTTATTTGCACAACTTGCTTTACATGTTTTTTTTTTACAAAAATATACCCTAATACTATATTATATCTTATACTTTTATCGATTTATAACAATGAAATGAATATTTTTGTCTTTTATCGCGTTTTTCTCAAAATTACATTTTTCAAATTTTCTGCAGTTCTAACTCAAATTCAAATCAACCGATCGACTTCAATCTTGTTTTAGCGTATTTAGTATTTGTTTCTCCATACAACGATTCTCCATTTTTTCGATCGGATAAAAAATGTCCATTTGCCATACAAAAAACCATCAGATTTTTAAGCGCAATTTGGAAACATTTTTCAAAACTCCGCCATTTTGTTGGATTTTAATCTTTTTTTCACAATCCTGCGTCATTGTACAGGCAATATCTTCTGGTTTAAGGGGTAAGGCCACTGTAAATTTTGCCAGACGAAAATTTGGCCATCGAAGGACAAATGTATGGTGCTGGGATTGCAGACTAACGGTAAATTTTTTTTTACCTTCTTTTTTTTATTTTTTCCAATAAAAAACTATTCGCAAAACTTTAAACGCGTTTTTCTCGAAATACGGTTTTTCAAAATGGCACGCAGCATCACTCGAACAATTTTCATTTTTTTTACTTGAAATTTTGACCAGATGTGAACATTAACATTATCTTGAGAATGTCGATCGGGATTTTCAATAACTTTATTTATTGATTTTTTATTAACAAAAAACTAGCCGTTTTTTTCGTCAAAAATCAATTTTTTTTTTCAAACGCACGCCAAATCCACAAAAATTGATACTTTTTAAAATCCGATCGACATTCTCTAGCTATAACCCTCTAGATTGATGGTTTTTTTTGTTCTAGATTCAAAAGTGCACCAGTGGTGCTGCGTGCCGCGGAGCCCTGCAAGCAAAACATGCCCCGGGAAGATAGCTGTGGAACCGTCATTTTGTTTTTTTTTTGCTGTAAAAAAATTTGATAATAAAGTTTAATGTATGCCCGATAACACCCTTAAAAGTTTTTTTTCAATTACCTTCAATTTTGGAAGCAAAAAATTCGTGAAAAAAACCTTTTTTTTGGACCGTTACAGTGGCCTTAGGCCTTAACGGACTTTTTTATTTTTTGATTTCGCGCACTCTGAAGGCCGCCAGCAGTGCAGCAGTGTGAGAATGTTTTTTTGAGACTCGGGAAACGGCGCGTGAGTCCTTGAAAGTCGAATATTTTTATACAATAAAATTTCTGTATATACATAATTGAAACACAAATATATCCTTGAAATTTCAAAACATTCGATGCGATACTTTTCTTTCAATAAATTCCCGAAAATCACCTTTTTGGGCAGTCACACTAGTGGTGTCCCTTAAGGGGAGGTACCTGAGTAAGCGGCGAGTAAAACAGGTAAACTTCGGGAATTTTTATCTCAAAAACTAATGTTTCGATTGTATCCAGGTTTTATCATTGGAAAATATGTACATTGAGGTATATTTAGGAATTTTTAAAAATAAATTCGTTGACTGGAAGCGATTCAAACGCAATTATCTCGAAACATAGTTTTCAAAGTCGGTGCCAGATGTATCTCGAAAACGGCTCGTCCGATTTTGTCCAAATTTGGATACAATATTCTTCGATAGTTTTTCTCGTTCGCCACGTAGGGGTTTTCCATTTGATTGAACCATTGCTTTTTTATGCAATGTGTATGCAATCCAAAATCGTCGGAAATTGCGAACGAAAAACGAATGTTAAATTAAAACGGTCGCAATTCCGTCAAAAATGAAAATTTCAAAGAAAATCCTACGTGGCGAACGAGAAAAACTATCGGCGAATATTGTATCCAAATTTGGACAAAATCGGACAAGTCGTTTTCGAGATACATCTGGCACAGACTTTGAAAAGTATGTTTCGAGATAATCGCGTTTGAATCGCTTCCAGTCAAGGAATTTATTTTTAAAAATTCCTAAATATACCTCAATGTACATATTTTCCAATAAAAAAACCCGGATCCGATCGAAACATTAGTTTTTGAGATAAAGATTCCCGAAGTTTTCCGGTTTTTCTAGCCGTTTACTCAGGTACCTCCCCTTAATATAAAGTGCAACCATGGAGGTTATGTGTGGAACATAATATCCGATAAATGGCCGCCTCGTCCCTGTTCGCAAACGTTCACTCTTTTGACAAAATTTTTAAAAACATTTTGACACAATTGCGGACTAATTTCGTCAATGGTGCGTCCAATAGCTTCCTTGAGCTCCGGAGTGGTCGGTGGATCATTGGCATACACTTTTCCTTTCAGAAAACCCCAAAGAAAGAAGTCCACTGGCGTCAAATCGCACGATCTCGGTGGCCAATTCACATCGCCGCGGCGTGCGATAACACGACCATGAAACTTCGTCTGCAATAACTATGCAGCAACAATCCAGCAAATAACAATTTACCATGCGTTGCTCGATCCTGTAATCCTCCATGACTAAACCTCAATACTTCCTGATGCCAGTCGTCAAACATAAGTACTCTGTGTTCGCCGCAAAAAAAATGGCGCGCCATTCAAAATGTCAGGTCATTTTGAGACACCCTTGATGTGTCTGTCAAAAAAATAGATTACCTTTGGCAATTCGTCCGGAACTTTGCCCATCCAGCTGAGCGAGAGTATGTTGCAATCACACTTGGCGTTGTTGTTCTTCTCAAAATGCAAATGCATTGTTGTGCAGTTACCTCAGACAGGCCCATCAAACAGACTCAATTGTACTATCGCCACATTCGTATAAATTCACCAATAAACTCAAGATAGCAATATTCATTTATTCATCGCGATTTATCAAATTTACATTCGCGCACATCGTCCGTACGATGTTGTTGCTCGTGTTTGTGCCCAAAGGTCGCGGCATTCGTCTGCACGAAGCGTTCGCGAAGATTTCCGTCGACAGGCTCGTTCGGACGAATTCGAAGGACTTTGGCTCGAACTCGCGACAGCTCAGGCTCGATGCACGTGCACTCGACAGAAAAAAACAAAACAGATAAAAAAGGGACGTTGTAATAATCGATCGACGGAATTTCGAGGCGTTCGACTCGTCGCATCGATCCACGAGTCGTTGCCTTATAATTTTAATCGTTCGTCTTGTATTGTTTAGCGTCACTTCCGGTTCCGGCTCTCACGATGAAACTTCGAGTCTCGCGCTACGCGGGACTCTCCGGGCAGGCTTTGTCGAACGTTTATAAAAAGCGACTAGACGCGTGTGTTTGGGTATGAGTTTAAAAACGTTTGAAAATATTTGTCGCGCAAGCTACGTGACGTTACAACCATTCGCAAAGCATTTTCGACACTTCACGGTTTTTGTTTGTTTGTTGAGGCTGACGCCATTGTCAAACCGCTTAGTTTCGGACGCTGCACGAGGATCGCGAACTATTTACAACCGCACGGAAAAGCAACATCGACGGACAGTTCCACCGTCGAGCAGCCCGGGGAGGGTAAAACTTTGTGAGCTTCTGGCGCGGCCGAATCTGCCACTGAAAGCTCACTCGTGACACGAGGCGCTCTACGTAGACTCCTCCCCACCGGCGCTTTCAACCCAGTTTATTGATTATGTTTTTGCTATTGCAGCTAAAGTGACCCCTGACGATAAATTCACGTAACAACGACATCTCGTTGCAAGCTCTCGCGACTCTTCGCTTCTCGATTGCGAACGCATTTTTCACACTATAGTTTCGGTATCTCATTACGAAATGGAGTATTTTTGACGGACACAAATTGTCCAGCGAACGGTCAACGTATTTCATTCTTGTTCATATTTTGTTTCGTTTCTTCTCAAAGTCGAGACGGAAGATACGGTGACCATTTTGGGGATTTTTGCGATCTTTGGATGGTGTGGTCGATAGATTTTATTCGGACTTTGTATCCGGGCTGAATCTAATTGCGGTTGACACGGGGATGGAAAGAGGAAGAATTGATTTATCACGATATTGAGCTTTGATCATGGTTTTTTTCGGGATGCTGGATGAGGTAGGAAAGTAAGGACGATCCAGCACACAGGTACAATTTAAGGCCTTAGGCCACTATGGAGACCGAAAAAATGCGCTTTTTGGGGCTGACGATTTTTTAGGCAAATTTTTGGAAAGTGAAAAATTTGACTAAAAAATCGTCTGATCATTGTTAATGACAAATTAACTATGCAATATAAAAAAAATCCTACGTACTCCCATAGACAATGTATTTATCAAGAAATATTCAACATTTCAAAAATTATTGTATACAGTCACTGATATGTATGATAAACACCCTTTTTTGTAATCTCGATTTATTTTGTAGTGTTGCTGAAAAAAATCCCCTAAAAGCCTATTTTTTCGGCCTCTAGAGTGGCCTAACCCCTTAAGAATGCTGCATTTACGGTACTGTTCATAAAAAATTCATGAACTTTTTCGGTTGTGGAAAGGCAAATGCGAATTCTGATTTTTTTATCGGCCAATCGAGACTTGCAGTTGGTTCATGCTTCGCGTTTCCGTGAAACGGTAAAAAAAATTGATTGTCCTTCACATTGTTATGTTCCAAATTCATAATTATGGTACTATTCTTATTGAACTGTTTGTAGCGAAGAAAAAATTTAATTGACCTTTACAATCGATGACGTTGGTTTTTTATTTTCATATATTATTCTTTAAGTTTCAGCTGTTTTATTTGTAGTGACAATGAACAAATATATTCTTTGTTTGGGTTCTCAATTATAGAAACGATGAATAAATATATTCATTGTTTTTATGAATGAGAACATTATTTAAAATCTAGAATAACATATACAACATAGTTTTTTTCGAAATGGGAAAGGCAAGTATACATTTCGGAGATACGTCGAGATTGTAGGGATATTTTTAAATATTTCCAAATGTTCCCAACCTTCTTTACCGACAGTAGGTAGTAATGTTTGATTCAGAATGTTTTAGGTGCGTATTGAGTTTAAATACGAAATTAAGAAGAAGGGGAACAATTCGGTTTGCAACTAAGAATTCAATATAAGATTCTTCCTTTTTCTTCGAAATAGCCGTTGGGGGGGGGGGGAAGAAGAAGCACATTTTCAACTATGCTAGAAACATCGACGGAGAATATTTACCGACCGAACGTGTGATTGGCTTTGGGCAATTTGCCATACCGACGAAGCCAGCAAGAGTGCAAAACAAATGTAGATGGAAACGCCGATTTATGTTTTTATATTCACAACGATTATCTTCAATAAAAAGTGAAGTATCCGGCGATTTTTCGCCATTTTCGCTTACTCAGAAGTCATTTTCAACTTCAATAAAGTCATATTTAAGGGGTTAGGCTATCGTGAAAACGAGGAACGGTCGTTCGTCGCTCGAGGCAAGTCAAATTGAAGAGGAAGGTCCAACATATGGTGCAGGAATCGCAGACTGATATATAATTACAACGATATAGCTGCTGGTAAAACTTTAAACGCGTTTTTCTCGAAACTACGTTTTTAAAACGGTGTACACGATTTCTCGTCATCTAAGTAACGGATTGACTTGAAATTTGGTATACTTATTCAATGTAATCGTACTTTAGTCTTGACCGATATTTTTTGTTTAACATTTTTTTCATTAGTTATTAACAATAATGGCGTCCTATTTCCTCTAAATATCGAGAAAAAAAATCAATTATTTTTTATATTGGAAACACGGTGACAAAAAAAAGCTCAGGCCAGTCGCAGCAAATATTTCTTTATTTTGGAAAAAAAAACTCGTTTTTCTGTTTCACATTAACCGAGTAGCCAAAACCAAGTACACCGTTGAGCCCCTCACGTTCGAAGGTCTTTCACGAGATCGTTTATAACTAAAAGACGTCTCAAAATGACGTGACATTTTAAACTGCGCGCCATTTTTTTTTCACGGATCTAGAGTACTAATTTTTGACAACTGGCATCAGGAAATATTGATGTTTAAGGGGCTATACCGGTGTGACACTTTCAAAAAATCAATTTTTTTTGCCTTATTCGACAGTTTATACTTTCAAGAATATGAGATAAGATTTTTATACTTTCCAGATTTATACTTTCAAGAATATGAAATAAGATTTTTCAAATTGGCTGACATTGTAAGTCAAAGAGCAATTATCCGATTGACTTGAAATTTGAACTGAGTACTCTTGAATATATTTACTCTACAATGACGTAGGATATTTTTGATTTGATGGAAATTGACGATTTGGCATTGAAAAAAACGACCATTTTATAGGCAAGAAAACAGACTTTTTCACAACTACGCCATTTTGTTAGATTTTAATATTTTTCGGAAATCCTACGTCATTGTACAAGAAATATCTTCCAGTTTAACGACATTTTTTCCCCTTTCGGTTTCAGCTACTCAACCGGCCGGAATCATGTCACAGTGGAGGAACTTTTTTTTGTGCCTCCGAAGGCAGCGCATAAGTCGCTTGGATCTCAATATTTTTCTATGAAAAAAATATGTAAAATAGGTCAAATATAGCCAAATATATTCTTAAATTTCCAAAACATTTATTTGAGTACTTTTGTTCCGAAAAAATTCCCGAAAATCACCCAAATTTGCAGTGTTCACACTACGATAGCCCCTTAATCAGAGAGAATTACAGGATCGAGCAACGCATAGAAACTGTTATTTGCTGCATTGTTACTGCATAGTTATCGAAAACGCCGCCAAAATCGTGCGACTTGACGCCATTAGACTTCTTTCTTTGGGGTTTCCTGAAAGGAAATGTGTATGACAATGTTCCACAGCCCATTCCGGACGTCGAGGAATCACTTGGACGCACCATTAATGAAATCAGTTCGCAATTGTGCCAAAATGTTATTAAAATTTTTGTCAACAGTGAACGTTTGCAAACAGGGACGAGGCGATTATTGTGTTCCACACATAACCTCCATGTTTGTACCTTAAAATAAAAATATTTGTACTTTTCATATGAATAAAACGTTTTATTAATAAATCAAAATGTCAGGTCATTTTGAGACACCCTATACTTTTATCATTAATATTTTTTAATGAAATTTGATACACAACTTTGTTAATGTACAAACAAATGAATGCCCAACTGTTTTTTCAATCATCTTACTTATTCCTTCAAAATTCACTTGTTTGAATAACCCCAATTTTTGGATCCTCAAAGAACATCCGAGATCAGTAGAAAACACAATTATTACCGAGCACCGCGGCCCTGGTATTGTTACCGGCAATTCCTAGTTGCCCCTGCGCGTTGGCACTTCCGCAACGCGCCACTAGCGGCACGGCAACGAAGCTCCGTCAGCCGTTATTACCTTTTGCTGTTTTCTGCGCGGCGGCCATCATGGACGCGTGTGTCGACATGAAAAGATATAGATTTCGAATCTCGTTTCTTTCCGGGAATCACGTTACATCCAGCTCGTGCCTGTCAAGACTCACTGCCGAGTTTTTTTGAATGAAATCCAACGACATTAAGCCGTGAAGAATATGGATCACAAAGCTGAACAGGAGGACGAGATCGAAGCGTTGAATTCCATTTACTGCGGCGAACTCGAGAGTGAGCCAATACGCCTTTCCACTCACCAAACATAACCTCCGATATCCAATCTTTCGCACGCACTCTCGCCCGCTCTACGATCGCTTTGACGAAACTTTCGTCGCATTTTGTTGACAATACGTGTCCCTTTGTATTTCAGTATTGGAAACAGTGCCTTATTACAAATTCGTACTTCCGATCAAAACCGAGCAGTACGAGCCCGAGTCCCAGGATGGACTCTCGTGCAATTTGGAATTCACCTACACTCCCAAGTATCCGGAGGAACCGTTGTTAGTTAGGATCGACGAGCCGGAAAACTTCGAAGATGGCGACGAAAACAGACTCAAGGAACATCTCGCCGAGCAGATGAACGAAAACTTGGGAATGGTTATGGTCTTTACGCTGGTCAGTGCCGCTCAGGAGTGGCTCAACGTGCAGTGGGATAGGATAAAACTGCACAGAGAAGAAAAAGCTGCGAAAAAAATTATCGAGGAAGAAGAGGCTGAAATGGTAACGATAATACTAATAATTATAGTAGGTGTATCTTAACTACTATTGGGTGTACAACTTAATACGGTCTGTTTTTTTGCTTAAAATACGCACTTATTTGAATGATAAAATGAATTAATACATTAATCAAAATATTGTCCATCGCTAGCCACTACTTTTCCCCATCTTTCTGGTAATTTATGAATTCCGTCGCAGAAGAAGCATTCATTTTTTGAAGCCAAGAACGAATCGAGCCAATTTTTGATACCCTGTTGTGACGTGAAGCGTATTCCAGTCAAAGCGTTCTGCATCGATCGAAACAAATGGTAGTCGGAAGGGGCAAGGTCTGGGCTATAAGGCGGGTGAGCCAGAATTTCCCACCCGCTATTTTCCAAATAGTTTTTAACCACAATAGCAAGGTGAGGCCGAGCGTTGTCATGTTGAAAGATTATGGACTCGTGTCTGGTCGCATATTCTGGACGTTTTTCGGCTATAGCTCGCTTTAAACAGATCAATTGTTGCCTGTAGCTGTACACCATAAACTTCCACAAGCATTCGGTGGGCTTCGGCTGCAATTTTCTTCCAATTGAAACAGAAAATCAACACTTCCCGCAAATGGGGCTTGTTTGGGACGAAATTCGACATTTTCACTGCAGTAAAAATTAGACTTGATGCGCAAAACTCAAAGGTCTGTAAACGATATTTGGTTAAGAGATGTTGATACTTCACGATACGGCAAAAATCAGCTGTTGCCGTCAACCATTTATAGCACCTAGAGCCATCTTTTGAAAAAGGACCAAGCTAAGTTGTACACCTAATACTTTTCCGTTCGTGGGCATACAGGGCATCTTTTTGCAAGCGGAAAACGCTTTTTTTAAATGTCTCGCGACATAAATAGGCCCAGATATTCGCAAGTCAATTCTAACGGTGAGTAGACAACGGCACAGTAGTTTTGGCGGCCAAGCTAGAATATCGGTTCGAATCCACGTTTGGGCAAGTGGATTCGGACTTCGAATTTTGAATTTTAAAAATCGAACTTTATCCAGCCGCCCAAATAGAGTATTAAATAATAAATAAAAAGTGTTGTACAATATTATCCAATGTTTACTCAAAGGATAATTCGTATTGCGATGATTATTCAGTAAAAATGCGCGAAGTGCCGCGAAAAAAGTGACCTCAGGTTGCTTTGAACCCAAACTTTCTCGTTCCGAAGTGGGTAACGTACCAATTAGACGATCACTTTCTAATAGCAGTTATACGCCAAATGGATTCCTATGCTGTTGTAGCACCTGACCGACTTAACAATGATCTTTGCACTTTATAAATGAAAATGATTGAACAATATAATTCGTTTGCAAATAAATAATTCGTGTCTATTATACGGCGAAAAAAAAATCGCTCGCTCGAACGTGGCTTCGAATTTGCACCTGCTTGGATTTACTGCTTGGAAATGACTGTGCCATTGTTGACTCAGCATTGGACTTTACTCGCTCATATCTCGGGCAATTTGTATTGCCCAACATTTAAAGAAAAAAGCGTTTTCCTCCAAAAGAACTTTATACTCACGGACGGAAAACTAGTGGTTAAGATACAGCCTGTATAAGAACAGAATTTTTATGATTCCGACAGGGTAACAAATTAAGGGATAACACCACCCTAGCGGCAGAAAATAAGGCCTAACTTTGACAATTTATTTTGGGAGTATGAAAAACGGAATAGGATTCCTTCTGAGAGGGTTATTGAGGGTCAACACATGTTAAAGTATTAAAAAGAAAATTATTATAATTTTTATACAAAATGGCGGCGACAGAGCCCATCTTGAAAAATGTGTTTTTTACAAATTGCTTGACGGGAGGACGGTCTTCTCGTAAAGTATAAGACTTGGAACAAAAACCAAAAAAAATTATAATGTATATATTATTTGCTATGGGACTACATAGGGATTTTTTAAAATCAAATTTTGAAAAAAATGGTGCACTTTGAAAGAAATTAATCGATTTTTTGCCCAAAAATAAGCAGTAGATTGTTTATAAAAGAAAAGTTTACATTTGATCAAAAAACGGCTACGTTCTCCCATAGAGAATGCAATTGTGAAGCTATTGTCAAAATTTCAAATCGATTCATGCAAAGGTGTTCGTCGAGGAATCCGTCCTCAGTTTGAAAAAAGTGGTTTTGAGAAAAACGTCTTTAAAGTTGTACGAGGCGCCTGAAAGAAGTTCGAGGCACTACGGCAAACTCGATAATTGAAGCTTTAAAAAAAAATTCGCCACAGGACCAATTGCATATTGTTTTTATGACCCCAAAGTACTTTTTAAGCAAAAAAAAAACGATTTTTCCAAAATCCTAGAGTGGTGTTATCCCTTAAGACATTTGTAATAGTCGATTCTGGGTACTCTCTCCAACTCGTATTTTATTAAACTTGACAGCATTCTGCTGATTGATCCATCAATGATGAATTTTGTATGCATATTCGAAAGAATTCTTCGAGCAGCTGCAAATATCAATAATTACTTGGTATTTATTATAAACATTAGAAAAAGGAAAAGGAATATTAAAGAAAAAAATACGAGAATAATAATTGTGATTATTATCGTTTTTTTTTCTTTAATATTCCTTTGGACGCTCTTCGGGCTTTTATGGTTGCAAAACTTTCACATTCCACCCTTTACTTCTTACTTCACTTTTTCCCTCTCCAGAAAGCCCCTGCAGAGTGTTGCTTACGCCCGCTTTTTTCTAATGGACTCGATAGCATTTGAACGAGCAATTATGGTATTGGCGTTTGCATTGTTGGAATTCAACGAAAATATTTTTCCCCTCCTATTACATCATTTTAAGTGGCTCGTTTAGGCGACTGTAGTCACTGAAACAATTTTGTAGATTCTTATTAGAGATCCATGATTAGGATCCGCAAATAATAGTTGCGACAGTGGTGAAAAATAATAAATAAAAATATAAAGAAGAATTTTCGTTGTATTCTAACGATGTAAACTTCATCACCATGAGAGCACAGAGTAACTGCGGTCAAACTGAGCCGATACATACATCTGTATTTTATTGAGAATTGTTTGTGTTATCGGAAGAAAGTCAACGGGTTACACCTCGCTCGTGATCCGAAAAAAGAGAAAATTTCGAGAATTTTTTCGGGGGCAACGTGGACAGGATCTTAAATTATTGTTATTTACCTTAAAGAGTATGATTTTAAGTATCTTTTACATTTTTCGTCTTGAAAAATATGCATAAATGTGTTAGATATAATGGTTTGATAAATGTTCTTCGCCGTGACCACTGCTGCGCGGAAACAAATCATCCGAGATAAAAAATCAAAAGAATTTTGTTTTTGCATGAAATTATTTAGTGCTTGAACGAAGGATTCAATAAAATATTGGTTTTTGAAAAAATGGCCGCAGTCGAAAGTGAAAGAATCGATTTTCGGTCGAAAAACGCTCTATTTGGGTTGATAAAAAAAACTATCGAACGTCGAAAAAAAAAATTGTACACTCATAATTTCGTATAAACTTTTGCGATAATGCCGATACGTCGAAATAACAAAAATGTTCGATAAACTTGTTGTTGGTTTTTGTCTGTAAAAGAAGGATTATAAATAGAAATTATGATTGTGGCTTACCTTATAAAGATACGTTTTTGGTTTCAAGCCTAGTTACGTCGAAATTGCTTCCATTTTGCGTAGCAATTTCGCAGGTGCGAAAAACATTGTTTTTCGACAGATGCGTTTGAAGCTTCGAGGAGCGTTAGAATCGACGCAAAAGCAAAGGGTTTCAAACTTTGATCACAATATCTAAATTTTCAGTGTTTCAGAAAAAGCAAAATGATCCCTTCGTGCGAAAAAAGAAAAAAATCCTTTTTTGGCAACAAAGCAAACACCTTTTTTCAAAGAAGCAAAAAATCTTTTTTTGCAAAAAAAAACAATACATCGTTTTGGCAAAAAAAGCAAAAACTCCTTTTTTGTAAAAAAAAAAGCAAAAAAAAATCCGTTTTTTGCAAAAAAAAACAACCCCCAAAAGATCCGTTGTAAAAAAAGCCAAAAAATTCGTTTCTGTTTTTAAAAAAGGCAAAAAAATCATTTTTTTATCCCGACAAAGCCGAAACCTACTCTAACGTAACGATAGTTGCAATTCTGATCTCGTTATTCGTCTCACAGAAAAGATTCGACGGGACGAGAGTCTCGGTGGAAACTTTTATGACCTGGAAGGAAAAGTTCGACGAGGAAATGGGTCATACGAGGAAGCGTGAGCTGCTAGCCATACAGGGCAAGAAATTGACCGGGAGAGAACTCTTCATGACGGACAAAACGTTGGATCAGTCAGATCTTAAATTCCTCGAAGACGGTGAGATCCATTATCGTTTGTCGATCGTCCCCTTTTTCCCCTCAATCTCCTTGTACGTTTCGTTATTTTAAATTATTGTTGTTTTCACTCTTATCAGGCGACGCGGTAAAAGTCGACGAGAGCCTATTTCAGAACCTCGATGATATGGATCTCGACGACGAGGACGACGAAGACGATGCCGATTTTGATCCGCTCAATGCGTCGGACGATAGTGCCTAAGAGACGAATGTTTATGAGGAAGCGGTTTTTTTTGTTGCTTTTCTGTCGCGAACGAGACGAATTCGATTTCGTTCACGGGGAGAGCTGGTCGTGTCGATTCGCTTGTGTGGAATGAATGTGCGAGATATTCTACGCGGTCCTGACGAGAATGGATCCTCTCAACTTTGTAAATAGTCATATATAACTCATGTTTTCCTTAATGATAAACAAAATACTTTGTTTATGAAGATACGGAATTTTGCGTTGATTGTCCCGCGTTTCTTTTTTTTTCTAGAACAAATCGCACGCGTGTTTCGAGCTTGCTCGTTTTTCCCTTCGTTTTTTCGACAGCGCTTGGCCTTGGGATAACAATATTGGTTATCGTTCACGATTGACCTTCGTCGTTTGGTCTCGAGCAATCGTAGCGCTCTTACTATTAGGTGTACAAATAAATAATCCAAATTATTTTAAACAGTTAAGAATTTAAAAAAGAAGTAAATTGATAATCCCGCTCTTTTGCGGTTATATAGTGTTGACATATAGTTATTAAAAATGACAGTTGGTATGCCGGAAAGCCTCACATAACCTTCAAAACTATTCAGTTCAGTACAATCGAAAATGGCAACAGATAAGGTCCATATCCGACACTGCATTGTTCACGAATTCCAACAAGGAAAAAATGCTGCAAGAGCGTGCGAATCGATTTGTTTCTTTCTCGGCGAGGGTTTTTTATCGTACGATATGTGCGCATTTTCGTTTACGGGCCTATACCAGTGTGAACGCTGAAAATTTGGGTGATTTTCGGGAATTTTTTTGAAAAAAAGTACTCAATTAAATGTTTCGGAAAATTAAGAATATATTTGGCTATATTTGACCTATATTATATAATTTTTCATAGAAAAATATTGAGACCCAAGCGACTTATGCGCTGCCTTCGGAGGCGCCAAAAAAAGTTCCTCCATTGCTGACATGATTCCGGCCGATTGAGTAGCTGAAACCGAAAAAGGAAAAAATGTCGTTAAACTGGAAGGTATTTCCTGTACGATGACGTAGGATTTTCGAAAACTATCAAAATTTAACAGAATGGCGTCGTTATGAAAAAAGTCTGTTTTCTTGCCTGTAAAAAGGTCGGTTTTTTCAATGCCAAATCGTCAATTTTTATCCAATCAAAAATATCCTATGTCATTGTAGAGTAAATATATTCGAGAGTACTCAGTTCAAATTTCAAGTCAATCGGATAATTGCTCTTTGAGTTACAATGTCAGCAAATTTGAAAAATCTCATTTCGAGAAAAACGCGTTTAAAGATTTAACTATCGATTTTTGCAAGGTAACATTATTAAAGATACGGCCTTAAAATTTTTACGGGATATTTTTGAAAGTATAAACTGTCGAAAAAGGCAATAAAATCGATTTTTTGAAAGTGTCACACTGGTATAGCCCTTCAGGCGGTTTAAAAGCGGTGATTTCTGTCTGAATTACAAACAACGCCCTGAAGGCCGTCGAAAGTGCGACAACGATGATTTTGAATCATGGATGGTGAAACAGTTACTGCGGACTGCTACCAACGTCAATTAATCTGCTTGAGTCAAGAATTGGAACGAAAACGCCCGTATACGGGCAAAGGAGAACGTCCAGTGAAATTGTTGCATGACAACGCCAGGAGACACATTGCTTCCAATACAAAAGACATCATAATGAGTCTTGGCTGGGACTTGCAGCACCCGGCATATTCACCAGACATTGCTCCATTCGATTACCACTTGTTCCGGTCGATGCAACACGCCTTGTCCGATATGCATTTCCAATCCGTGGACGAGATCCGAAAATGGCTCGACGACTTTATCGTGTCCAAAGACGTAACATTTTTTCGAGATGGAAGTCATCAGTTGCCTGAAAGATGGCTCAAAGTTATAGAAAACAACGGTGAATATTTTGATTGAACGATTTAATTTAGTTTCTTTTCAAATAAACCTTGAATGTAGATGAAAAAATTGGATTATTCATTTGTACACCTAATATTTTCAAACGTGTCATTTAAAGTGAAAATACGACAACGCCAAATCAGAAGTTTTGCAGGTATCAAGTTTTATGGTCCAATCGGTAAGAGTATGATTCTCGGCTGGAGCATATTAAACGATTCTTTTAAATCTGGAATATCTAATATCGTTACGATATGTCACTCGTGTTCTTTTCACCGGCCAGTTTGATACCGTTGTGTTTGATATTATATACATTTCTGACACGTCGATTCTGATATTCATTGGATCTTGTTAATTTCCCCTCTACCACGATCGTGCGGAGGCTGCCCACTTTTTATCGACGGATTTTTGAGATTTGAACAAATGGCCGAAGAAACAAGAGAGGTTCTCCGTGAGCTGCTAAGCCTTGACCACTGGTCGAGCGACTTCTTTGCTTTAAGGGGTTAGCCCCACTTGCGATTTTGAAAAAGTCGATTTTTTTGTTGCATTTTTTTGAAGTATAAGTATCCGGGCCCATACTTCTGTATGGGCCCGGAATAGATGACTCTATGTAAGTTTACAAAAAAAAAATATTTTCTTCGTGTAAACTGAAATTGAAACTTTAAACGCGTTTTTCTCAAAATGGCATTTCTGAAGTCGGTGACCAAGATTACTCGAACACTAATGAACCGATCTTCTTGAAATTTTGCAGGCTTATTTAATACATAAAAATGTAGTCTTTAATCGTTCGATTTTTTTTTCGAAAAAAAAATGGCCGTTTTATAGCAAAAAAACGGCCGTTTTTTTTTCGTTAAAATCGAACCATTAACTTTGACTGTCCGCCATTTTGTGAAAAAATGAATATTTTTTAAAATCCTTCGATTAAAGACTAGTTTATACTTATATTTGACTAAATCCATCCGCATTTTTTTTTCAGCTGATCCACTTCGCCGCAATGTTGGTCATCGCAAACCGTGTATATAAAAACATTATTTCATTGACGGCCATTTGCCACTAAACAATGTAATATTTTTCAATAAAAAAATTACTGAAAGTTCTTCAAGATGTGTTCTTTAAGATGGTATATTGATCGATTAAAAAAGTTTTGTAGTTTTCTTTAAAAAAAATCATGAAAAAGGCCTTTTTTTGCGCTACAAGTGGGGGTAACGCCTTAAGTGAACTGCTTTTCCGTCGTGTGGATATATGCGGGGCCGAGAAGATCATCATCCTCTGATCCACTATGAGTAACGAATTATTTTCTCTGCCACTATCGTTGTAAGGAAATCGAAATCCTTAGGAAACTGAGGGAGCTTTCACTAATTCGTTATAACGAAATGTGTCTCTGCCAGTTAGTAATTCCAAATTCCTTTATAAATTTATTATCGCAAAATAGAAGTCTATGTGGAATCTTCACAGCTTATTCACTATTTCTCAATTTGTTGATCTTTACAGAATGGAATTGATGCCAGGAGGAGCGGAGCTAGTTCGAATATGCTTCTGGGAAGTCGAGGAAGAAGGCTTTTGGCCATACGGAGTCACGGATAAACGACGTTTGCTTATGACCCCGAAGCCTTAAGGGACAACACCACTCTAGCGGCAGAAAATAAGGCCTAACTTTGACAATTTATTTTGGGAGTATGAAAAAAGGTATGGGATTTCTTTTGACAGAGTTTATTTAAGGGGTGAGATGCGGTCAGGGGCGTGAAAAAACGAGTATTTTCGAGAATTTTTTTTCAATAGTAATTAACTTTGTTTTACTAAAGTGGTTACACAGACTTTTTATGTTATATGTCAACTTGACTTGTACAAATTTTTAAAGAAAAATATTGATTATTTATAAAAATATTCCCATCTTTGTGGGATCCCCTTCGGCATGATGTGCTTTGCGGTGACCATCATAAAATTTTACTGGACCATCTGAAATAAAAAAACCAAAAAAAATCATTAGTTTAATAATAAATCTAGTCCTCAATCGAAGTTTTTTTTTTCAAAAATTAACAAAATAGCGGCTTCCGACAGATAATTTTCGATTTTCGACCAAAAAATCGCTCGTTGATTGTTAAAAAAAATAGAAATTTTCAACAAAAATGAAAATCCTTCGATTAAGGACTAGTTTTTAATGCTATCAATAAGCACACCAGATTTCATCAAAATCCATCGAGTGGTTTTTGAATTATAGTGATTACCGACTTGAAAAACATAGTTTCGAGAAAAACGCGTTTAAAGTTTTTCGATGTGGATACGGTATTATATGTTCGTAAAATTTTGAGCTCGATGGATGAAGCTAAACTTTTTTTATGTATTTTGTTCCGCTGAATCCGAATATCACAATTTTTTGCCGAAAAGTCGAGCATTCAATTGTTTATAGCCAATTGTTAAAACAATTTTTCGAAAAAATTAAAGTTTTCCGGGATGAATTATTTTTTAAAAACATTTTGGGCAATTTTAAAACGAAAGTATTCTTTATAATATTTTGCTGAAGTTCATAGTTTTTGAGTAATACATTTTTGAACATTTCTGAAAGAGTTTTCCAATTTTACACTTGATTTATGTATAGAAATACCAATTAAAAAATTACTTACATCGAATCATCAATTCTTGGCGCATACAATAGGGCTTCTGCCGATGTGGACGCTTCCAAAATATCAATTTGTTGTCTTCGAAGCATTCTGCCTTCCCGGATATTATCGTTTGCGCGTTTGTCAGCCGCTACTGCCATGAAGACCCAACGCCCCTTCACTTATTGTGGGATATCCCGGAAACTATTCATCGGATTGACTTGAAATTTTCAGGAAATATTTTCGAAATATCATACCCCAAGAAAATGTAATAAAAAAAAATCGATGTTTTGAAAATTCTGACTGCATCTCACGCCTTAAGGAGTTTCGAAACCAAAATCGAAATGCTTGTAGACGATTGAAATTCATATCACCGAGAGATTAATTTAGGATGCATTAACCGTCCAATAATTAATTCGTTTCACCACATAGTTTCCGAGATTTTTAAGGTTCGAGTTGAACCTTCATCCATTTGGCAATACACGTGGCATTTTGTAAACACTAGTTATAGGGCTGTAGGGTTTAAAATAGGGCTTCGATTACATTTTTTTTAACTTAACAAACTGCGGTTAGCGTTAAGAATGTCGTGTTAAAAAATTAAGCGGTTTCTCCACTTGGTTCATTAATAATACTCGAACAAAGATGTAAATTTTGTGATGTGAATTTTTCAAACGTTTTGTTTTCGGACATTAACTAAACTTGCAGCATTTCAACTTTATATTGAAATGTATGTATTTGTTCTATCTATAACATTAGTAACATTATAACATTCATTTGGCATAGTTTCCATAACAAAAAAACATTTGGTTTTTTAAATCACATTGAAAATCAACTTATTCCTGTGTCATTCCGTGTGTTGGTTTATTGTTTGGTATGGTGTGATTTTTTTTCATCACAATTTATGTATAGAAATACTAATTAAAAAATTACTTACATCGAATCATCAATTCCTGACGCATACAATAGGGCTTCTGCCGATGTAGACGCTTCCAAAATATCAATTTGTTGTTGTCTTCGAAGCATTCTGCCTTCCTGGGTATTATCCTGGTATTATCCTGGGTAATTGTGGGATATCCCGGAAACTATTCGTCGGATTGACTTGAAATTTTCAGGGAATATTTTCGAAACATCATGCTTCAAGAAAGTGTTAAAAAAATCGATTTTTTGAAAATTCTGACTGCATCTCACTCCTTAACATATATTAAAGTATTTAAAAAACATTTAAACATTTAAACATTTAAACATTTAAACATTTAAAAAAATAATATTCATTCAAAATGGCGGCGACAGAGCCCATCTTGAAAAAAGTGTTTTTTACAAATAGCTTCACGGGAGGACGGTTTTCTCGTAAAGTATAAGACCTGGAACAAAAACCAAACAAATTATAATCTATATATTATTAGCTATGGGACTACGTAGGGATTTTTTTCATCGAATTTTGAAAAAATGGCATACTTTGAAAGAAATAAATCGATTTTTGCCCAAAAAATAAGCAGTAAATTGTTTATAAAAAAAGTTTACATTTAATAAAAAAAAACGGCTACGTACTTCCATAGAGAATGTAATTGTGAAGCTACCATCAAAATTTCAAATCGATCCATGCAAAGGTGTTCGAGTAATCCGGCCTCCCAGTTTGAAAAAAGTGGTTTCGAGAAAAAGGCGTTTAAAGTTGTACGAGCACTTAAATCCTCGAAATTTTTGTTTACCTTTAATCCGTGATGCCTGCACCATACAGGATAACACCATCCTAGGGTGGTGTTATCATTTAATTATTCACAAAATGGAGGGAGATTTCTTTGGATCCGAAACAACCGGAAACAGCTCAACAAGAGACAAACGAATTCGTCGTTCCTTCTTCATATCATAAATAACCGAGGCGTTAGGCTACTGTGAAAATTTCAAAACTCGCCTGTCGCTTGAGGCAACCCAAATTGAAGAAGAAGGTTCAACATATGGTGCTGGAATTGCAGATTGAAGGTGAAGCCATGATTACGACGATAAAACTGCTAGTAAAACTTTAAACGCGGTTTTCTCGAAATTATGTTTTTCTCGGCGTTGAGGAGCACTTCCGGAAACGTGGAAAACGTGGTTTCGAGAAAAACGCGTGTAAATTGAAACTGAAGTTCATGTAAGAATAAAATGAAAAGTTTTATACTTACACCTAATCTATGCCAGGACCATAGAGTACACCTTTCGCTTCTTTCCGATGCAGCAAAATAAACAAATTAAATTTGTTGACCCAACAAAGTAGATACGTCCCTTGAAACATTTTTGAGCGATTGAGCTTCGGAAAAAAATCCAGTCAATATTCAGAAAACGAACTTCTCTAATTATTTATCGATAGTTCTCTCACAAGATTATTGATCAATTTATCCAATATCGCTATAAAAAATCAACGATGCATGGCGGACTTTTTCGATCGCCTTAGTTCAGATTTTCGTTTATTCACGACCTGCATCACTGTCCGAATGAAACGTTCGATTGGACATTTCTACCTTAGGGATTCAACGATATCATTCGTACGATTTTCAATAGCATCGATTTTCTTCACGTTCACATAGTAGGATAATTCGAGGATAGATGGCCCAACGAAATATTACCAACTTTCACCAAGAGAGGGCAGGGTTTTTTGTTGTCAGCATGAACGCCGTCATTAGTCTCGTGACACTGCATCGGAATTTGCACCAAAAAGAAATAAGAAAGTGAGTATTTTGCAGTTAATTTTTTTAGCTAAGTAGAGAAAAATTTTGCTTGGTTTGTGATTAAACTGTGGACATATGTATCTGTTATTACGATTGGGGTAGAATATCCATAAGTCGTATTTTCGAATTCCGAGCTCGAGAATTTTGTGCGCGAAACCTCTGGTTAAGAAACCAGCCTGGGAGAGATAATTCGGGCAAAATAGAGTGAACGTTGTACTGTAAATTGATGTGTGCATGCGTGCGTGAGTATGTGTGCGAGCGTGTGTGAATGTAACAAAAAATCTACAGGTTTATTAGAATTTTTTTGTATTTATTAACGGGGTCCCCTAGTTTCTCGGGTCGAAAAAATCGATTTTTTTTCTTCATAAATCACATCTACAACATGTGTAGAAAATGTGTGCCAAAGGATTTTTCGATATTCGAAGTGGTTCACAAGTATAAATCACATGCGCGAACTTTCAAACGCGTTTTTCTCGAAACACCATTTTTCGAAACGGTGACCACGATATTTCAGAAACTACTGCACCGATCTTGTTCAAATTTATACAGTATCTTTAATATGTTACAAGCCAGCGATTGAACTAGGATTATCATGATTGCTTCGATAGTTTTTTTTTGTACGAGCGAAAAACTTAAGAAAAAATGAGTAAAAAATAGAATGTAATTTTCAAAAGTGTATAAAAAAGTCAATTTTTGTAATTCAGAATTCACTCTAGTTCAATCGCTAGTCTTAAATATGAAGATTAAAATGCCGTTTGGTTTTTTTTATTTCAGATAAGCAGAACAGCCGCAATCTTGGTCACCGTCAAGCACCTCTTTTACTTGATGTCTTCCTGTCGGCCACTATAACTTTTATTCTATTATATATTTGGAGTTCAAAGAATTTGTAAAGCTTATTTAAATGTTAATAAAGATTATGCAAAAACAATGAGATTGATTATTTCAATGCTTTGCCCGTAAAAAATTATTGAAAAAGCCGTAAGAAAACAGCCGAGAAACTAGAGGACCCCGTTAAAAAGATACATATATGTGTTGACAAGATTTCATATAAAATAAAAACAAAGAAGGGCGTTTGAAGATTTTCATATAAAACAGCAAAAGTTTCCGAGACGCAATGATAAGGGTTTTCGTCTTGTTGCGTATTATTTTGATCCGCAACGCACTCAACTGACGATGGAATATTTTCGAGAGAGTCGAACTCTGGCATTGAAGATGAATTCTCAGAGATATTGACTTCTTCTTTTATATAAATGGGATAAAACAATATGGACATAAAGCTCTTTGTCTAAATTATCACCTTGCGGTGCAGATTCTGTAATATTTTCTTCGACTTGTATACTACAGTCTGATCTCTTACGCTTCTTTACAGTTTCGGTCATTTTATGACAGTTAATAGTAATTCAGATACAGTAGTACACAATAATATTCAACAGTATGTATATCAACGTGAAACAGAAATTCGCTAAATAAATGTCCACGCGCAGTCGAAAACGTTTTTGCATGAGCGATGTGAATACTAAGTTGCAACTCGTTCGAGCGAGTTTCTTGTTCAGAGGATCGCATGCGGAAAAGAGTGAGAGAGACAGACAGAGGTAGTGAGCGCGGAGCGCGCGCCTGGTGGGGGTATGCGATATATAAGAAAAACTCTTCCCCTTGGGGGCTTTTGGGGGCTTATTCGGAGGTCGGACTGTATTCATACTTATGGATATTTACTTATGGATATTCGACGATAGTGGTTTTTGCCGTATTTTGAACTATACCCCTAAGGACATATACTTGTTCATGCCATAACCTCTAAAAGCCGTACTGTTGTTGATTTATTTCCAAGAATTAAGGGTGGGCCATCTCTCTTATATATCTTAGAAGTCATGGCCCTAATTCTTCGAGGTGAGATGGCCATATTACCTCCTACTTTTATTGCTTATTTATGACGTATCAAAGCAACTTTTCTTCGTTTTCCAGATACCTAACGAACATGTACTGGATTCAGTGCACCGTGTGCGAGCTTTGGGTGCTCGAAAACTGCACAGAATTCGACGACATATGTCACCCATGTGGCAAGAAGATAAAGCATCTGAAAAGAAGGGGAACAAGACAAGAAGCGTGTCTAAGATAGTCGGGCCATCCATGGAGGAAGAGTCTAGACTGAACGAAAATAATTGAACTCAACTCCTCTATGATTCCTCCATGAGGCCATCTCAGATTGATTAAAATAGCATGGCCATCTTGCATTGCATATTACAGGAGAGATGGCCACCCCAGTATTTTCGAATATATTTTTTCCAAGTGAGTATAATACTTGACTTGTCATTATTTCGTGTTTAATTTGATTACTAATAAACCTATAACCGAGCAAAAAAATAAACACTCGTTTCATATTACGGACTTCGAAATGGGACGTTCCAGAGAAAACTATGGCATACGAATTACCCTACTATAACAAACTTACCATAACGATACAGTAGCAAATATCGGGAGGAATGAAAAAAAAACTCCGTTATCTCGACATTTCATTTATTTCGAACGTTGAAACGCAAAGTTCCACAATTCAGCAACAAATCCTAATCGATTATACGTGTATATATCGTAAAATCGCACGCGCGATCTTTCACATACGTGTACGTACTTTCAAAAAAATGCGCTTCCCGCATTAAACATCTGTCAACAGGTGCGAATGTCGCAAGGAACGAAACGACAATAGAGTTCATTACATACAGCAGTAACAGTCGAAAGTGTACGGAGTCTCGTGCGAACTACGTTCGCGATAAGTAACGGCAAATTTTTCGGAACTCTATTTTTCATTTTATTTCGGCGTCGTAACAACAATGCCGACACAATTGTTTATTCGATCACGGAAAAACATCAGTGGGGGGGGGGGGGGGGGGCTAGAAACAGAACGACAAGGTGTGTGGCTTGCGTTTGTCACTTTTTTTTAAATACACAGCTCCGCAGGAGCTTCAAAAGTTACACAAATGACTCACTCTCGCCGTAGAAAAAACACTGTTCTCAAAAAATATAGTAAAATGACTTTTGGTAACTGTTTGAATTATTTTTCTCCTCATTTTCGTCAACAGTTGGTTCAAACGTAAATTGCGCTCGTTTTTTTCAGCGTTATTGATGGAAACAATTCCACCGATCTCTGGCTACTGAATAACGTACGATTCGGTCCAAAAAGAAAAAAAAACAATTGGCGACCTTCGAATACGACTTGTCGTTGTTGCTCGTTACACTTGGCAAGATTCGAACGTCAATTATTGTCAGATGAACATTGACGATTCGACGAATATTTTTTGTCGTCGTGACGAGTGATGAGTACAGTTATCGTATGTTTGTTTTTCTCTTGTTTCTTAAGACGCGAAAAAAAACATCCAAACGGAGTTTTGCGAGTCCGGTCGGCAGACTTGTTGAATGAAAAATAAATAAGTACGATATTGGTATATAACGATAATACAATGGGATGATACTTAGCTTGAAGGCTAGACATTTATGACTAACGCGCGCTCTGGAGGACTTGTTGCCCAATTTTCCTTTCTCTCCCATTTTTGTTTGTTTGTATTTTCGTCGAACAAAAAAAGAACGCACTAGAGTCGCTCGTTATCGTTGCGGAAATAAATGTGTCAATCTAGAACGCTTTGGCGTACGGGAAAGTCGTCTTCCCTTTCTTTAGACTCGCCAACACGTCATAATCTGTTGGGAGAAGAGAAATGTTAGTTACTCGTATTTCTGCATCGTTTTATTGATTTTTTAACGAAACGAAACAAGGTGATTATTTTATTTGCGGGTTTGCAGAGAGGGCATTGCTTCCGTTCTTTGTTTCTCTTGACCGAGTGCCATGTATATGAAAAATTGGCTCATTGCCAAACTGGGAGTCGACGATTTCTTACCGCGAGTCGAAGAGACGAGTCGATTTTGTTTAAATTAAATTTTGTTCGGTGGCTAAAAGATCCTCTGAGCCCCAAATGATATTTGCTTTGTTGTTTCCAATTACTGGGAAACATCGCCGAATACTCGCAAATTTAGAAACTCGTGAAACGATAGCTTACGACCCCACGTTGTCACGACGTTGAAATTTCCATGGTTGGGATGCAACGAAAAAACGTTTTTTTTTTTTTAAATCGCTCAATGTTTTTGCGGCCGATTGAGGTTGCGAAAATCGGTCAAACGTTTTCGTGTATACTTATTAATTCATGACCTTGGTTCGCTGAAAAGGCTTTGGATGATGATAAAAATTGAGAAATTAAAAATGAAGAAGAAAATCGTTGCGTTCCAACGATGAAAGCTTCAACGTCATGCATTGTCACTAATGAGGTCAAATTTTATTTAGTTGGCGCATTCGTGAAACCGGTAATTATTTACAGTGCCATTTGTGCAAACTTGATAAGCTTAGACTTCACGAGGGCAGCATTGAATATACGTGGAACGTGTTCGAAAAATAGACAGGCACGATTTTCGAGGTCGTTATGCCATTCGTTTTTCGTCATTAAACAGTATCAAGCAGGACCATCTGCTACAGACTGCCATATTTATTTTCACGAGTTAGCAGAGCTTTTGCATACCTTGGTAATCGATTGCCCTCAATATGACTATTATTTTGTCATAACTTTAACACTGGATGATAAATGCTTAAATTTCTGATCTATCGAAAAATATGAATTTTCTAGAGAGCATTAAAAAGAAAATGTTGAAAAGTAACCAGAAGCGGAAAGCTGTCGTTTATGTTTGACAAGCTATGTTTTAATTTTATTTTCAGTATGCTTTTTTTAAAAATAGATTCACATAAACTCATCAATATCTCAATGAGTCACAAACAAATATTTAAATGCTTAATTATCTTCGCCCCGGCTCGCGTAGTTCATCTGTTCAAAGAGTGTACAACATGCCTTTCATGTGACGTGGAAGTTTGCATCGTTGGAATGCAACGACAATCATTTTTTTCTAATTGCTCATTTTTTTTTGCCAACTTTGACCGCGATAATTACTCAAACGTTTTTACGTGCACTTATTACGAATTTTCGACGTAAATTTGCAGAAAGGCTTTGGATAACGATAAAAATAAAGAAAAGAAAAAAAAGTCGTTGCATTCCAACTATGCAAACTTCAACGTTGTCCTTCTTACAGGACAAATACTACACATAGCTCGTCAGCATACCAGTTACCACTTTACTGTTATTTATCTATCACCAAGGATTTAGAAAAGCTTGCTACATAATTTATAACAACATATGTCATATGCGTACTCCATAATTCAACGAATTATCGTCTCTCTTATTGTGAGTACATCGCACGGAGGGAAAATGAAAAAAACAGTCTCGCAGAATAAAAATTGTAATGTTTGTCACGTTTAATTGGGGTGTAGTTCCGAAAAGCGGAAACCGAATTTCGATCTGAAATTTGGCATACTTCATATTTATCCTATAAGACTTCTCTAAAAAGGATTTTTGGCGATGCGTCAGAGTTTTCGAGATATCGATTTTTGAAAGTTATTTTTTTACCGCGCTCCTACTATATCTGTAGTTGACGGTTATACCTATATATGTTATCGCGCTCTCCGCTTTGTGTGGATCTTCTTCAAGTTTGGGCGACAGAAACCCTCCCCCCAACGCTACGGCGGCCGTTTACCGAGCATTATGAGAAGCTACCATACAAATTGCAAAAAAACAAACAAAAAACCATACAAAATCCTAATAAAGAAATCAGAAATTAGAGAAACCAAAAAAAATTAAAAATCCCAAAAAGATTTAAAGCTAATATGATAATGAAGATAATGAACCTTATTAGACTTTAAAAAAATGAGCTGTGGAAGAACAAACTACAATTCTGCACACATATCTGACGTGTCTCATTCGCGCACAATACCGAGAGCGCGATAACATATATAGGTATAGCCAGAGCTAAGGATGTCAGTTATATATATAGTAGGAGCGCGGCAAAAAAATAACTTTCAAAAATCGATATTTCGAAAACTATGGCGCGTCGCCAAAAATCCTTTTAAGGAATCTCTGAAAATATTAAGGGGCTATACCAGTGTGACGCTTTAAAAAAATCGATTTTTTTTGTTGCCTTTTTCGACAGACAACCTTTTTTATACTTTCAAGAATATCATTATCATTTATATCATTTATATCAATATAATTTCATCTTGCACAAATCGGTAGTTAAATCTTTAAACCCGCTTATCTCGAAATGAGATTTTTCAAATTTGCTGACATTGTAACTCAAAGAGCAATTACCCGATTGACTTGAAATTTGAACTGAGTACTCTTGAATATATTCACTCTACACTGACGTAGGATATTTTTGATTGGATAAAAATTGACGATTTGGCATTGAAAAAAACGACCATTTTACAGGCAAGAAAACAGACTTTTTTCATAACGACGCCATTTTGTTAGAATTTGATATTTTTCGAAAATCCTACGTCATTGTGCAGGAAATACCTTCCAGTTTAACGACATTTTTTCCTTTTTCGGTTTCAGCTACTCAATCGGCCGGAATCATGTCAGCAGTGGAGGAACTTTTTTTGGCGCCTCCGAAGGCAGCTTATAAGTCGCTTGGATCTCAATACTTTTCTATGCAAAAATTATGCAATATGGGTCAAATATAGCCAAATATATTCCTAATTTTCCGAAACATTCAATTGAGTACTTTTCTTCAAAAAAATTTCCGAAAATCACCCTCATTTCCAGCGTTTACACTGGTATAGCCCCTTAAAAGGAAGGTCTGTGCAAAATTTCAGATCGAAATTCGGTTTCCGCTTTTCGGAACTTCATCCGAAATGATGATTCCATTCTGTAAAATACTTGAGGAAAGATAGATTAAAAAAAGAAAGGTTTCTGTTCTTCTCATGAGAATAAAAGTGCACAGTCGTAACCAGATTTAGATTTCGAAAACACGTTTTTACGCAGCATTCGACAATACAAGAAGCTGAGGATGATCGTATAATGGCATGTGCAAATACGAAGCTTCGAAGAACAAAAAATCCTTAAATATATACACACATACAGCAAAATTAATTTTTTTGTAAACGTTCTCGGGCAGCGAACGAAAATAAAAGAATTGCTTATGAGAAGAGAATAGCGCCGAGCCCAATGTACCCGGAAATGATAATTCCTGAAGCTACATTCGATGGGGAAGTCTTTACAGCTTTGAAGGTTTTTTGTTGGAAATTTTCCGTTTGTTACTGCGGAAGATTTGAGGAAATTATTCTTGATTTAGGGTTAAAATAGTTTTTTCCCAGGAACTTCTTCCCACGACCAGTCGGGTGGCCTCAGAAATTATCGTATCGATAAATTTTAATTTTCGATCGGAAAGACTGAGAAAAAAGTATTCCCGCTGTACCCTCTTTAAGGACGTGTCGAACGAGCAGGCGTTTTGAAAAGTTAATTCTTGAGAAATCGTTCCAACTAGCCGATATTCGTTTGCATTATTTATTCTTCTCTTGGTCTAATATTCGCAAACTTTAGATCGAGAATGGAAAATAACTGTAATTTTAGAAAGTAGCTAAACTTTCGGAGCAAACGTTTCACTGTGTTCAATGATCAATTGTGAAAAATTTGGAATATATGCCAAGATTCTATTAATTTTACATGTTAAAAGGTGATATGTTAACTACAAGTAGTTGGCGTTCTTATGCAATGATCCTTGATGCAGAATTTGCTTTTGTACGGCTCATCAACATTCGTTTTTTTTTAATGAAATATTTCTTTCAAATAAAAATTATATAAAGGATATTATTTTCATAATTTTTTCTTCCAAATTATTTGTGCAGGTAGTTCAATGAAAAATGATTCGTTCGTATGCATTTTGCAATAAAAAAAAAACAATGTAATCAATTTTCGTAGGCAATTGCAATCGGCTACATAATGCCCATGAAAACTGCTCGATATTCATGTTTTTCAATATTCGATCTACAGTTATTAGACCGTAGACGAAATAATTAATGTAACTCTCCCACGCGGTGCTGTAATTTATAAACCGTTTAAAAAAAATACATTTACTGTATTTTCGACGTGTTTGTATGACCAGAATTTGAGGGAGCCAAATCACCTAAAGATTATAAGAATGTGACTGCAGCAATTGCATGTGCAAAATGTTTTGCCTGAATTGACAAAAGAACTCGAAGGACGAAAGCGTGAGGAATAACCATGAGTGAATTCACCTTTTTTTTGCGATAACCGATTTAGTGTTGTGAGTTTCTACCTTAAATTTTTCTTAAAGCTGATACAGTATAAATTAAGAGGTTAGGATACTGTGAAAATTAAAAAACTCTCGTTCTTCGCTTGAGGCAACACAAATTGAAGAGGAAGGTCCAACATATGGTGCAGGAATCGCCGATTGAGTAAATTTATAATTACAACGATAAAACTGCTCGTAGAACTTTAAACGCGTTTTTCGCAAAACTGTTTTTCAAAACGTTGTACGCGATTTCTCGACATCTACTGAACGGATTGACTTGAAATTTGGTACACTTATTTAGTGTGATGATAGTTTAGTCTTGACGGATGCTTTCTTAACATTTTGTTCATAAGTTATTAACAATAATGTCATTTTTTCTAAAAAAAAATCGAAAAACAAATCCAAATTTTTTTCGATGATTGAACCACGATAAAAAAGCTCGGTCAAGAATTAGCTAATATTCTTTATTATAAGAAAAAAGTGATTTTTTGTTTTAAGGCGGGATATACATTTGAATAGGAAGAAAATCAGAAAAATTGGGGGATTTTTTAAATTACGAAATAATTCTACAATTATCAAACCCGAGGTATACTTTAATAGTATATTTAAGTATACGGAACATTTTTTGTTTAAATTAATTCACCATCAAAACGGGACCCTGGCGTTTTTAAATTGTTATAAATAATGAAACAATGCATTGAGCGATATGAAAAAAAAATAGTGAGGTATGATTTGAACCTTGTTTAATACAAGGGTATTGGTTAGAAATAAAAAATTAAATTTTAAACATGCAGAAAAAAATATGCAAAAAAACGTGAAAAATGACTTTTTACAAAAATTGCTCTAACCATTGTATTTATTGACAAAAAAATGATTTTATAGTCTGAAAACAATGTACTTTGAAATAGACATAGCGGTTTCTGTGGACTTTTCAAAAAGTATAGTTATTTCATACAACGCAGGTGCGATTTAGAAGGAAAGAATGAAACGCCTACGCATATAAAAACAATGTATGTTTTGTTGGAAAAAAAAGTTGTACGGCATCAAAATAATTTGTTTGGGTCCCGTGGACCCAGTGTGACTATTAAGGCGGTCCTCTAGTTTCTCGGGTCGAAAAAATCGATTTTTTTTTTCATAAATAACATCTACAACATGTGTAGAAAATGTATGCCAAAGGATTTGTCGATATTCGAAGTGGTTCACAAGTTACGGCCCTGGAACTGAGCAGGTATACGGAGCAGGTATACTTTCAAACGCGTTTTTCTCGAAACACCATTTTTCGAAACGGTGACCACGATATTTCAGAAACTACTGCACCGATCTTGTTCAAATTTATACAGCATCTTTAATATGTTATAAGCCAGCGATTGAACTAGGATTATTATGATTGCTTCGATAGTTTTTTTTGTACGAGCGAAAAACTTAAGAAAAAATGAGTAAAAAATAGAATGTAATTTTCAAAAGTGTATAAAAAAGTCAATGTTTGTAATTTAGAATTCACTCTAGTTCAATCGCTAGTCTTAAATATGAAGATTAAAATGCCGTTTGGTTTTTTTATTTCAGATAAGCAGAACAGCCGCAATCTTGGTCACCGTCAAGCACCTCTTTTACTTGATGTCTTCCTGTCGGCCACTATAACCTTTATTCTATTATATATTTTGACTTCAAAAAATTTGTAAAGCTTATTTAAATGTTAATAAAGATTATGCAAAAACAATGAGATTGATTATTTCGATGCTTTGCCCGTAAAAAATTATTGAAAAAGCCGTAAAAAACAGCCGAGAAACTAGAGGGCCGCGTTAAGGGTTAAAGGAAAAAAAAAGAAACCGATCTTTTTATCGTTGTGAATGTATATCCCGCCTTAAATCGACCGGGTGGCCAAAATCAAGTACCTACACGTTGAGCCCCTCACTTTCAATGGTCCTTCACAAGATTGTTTATAGCTTCTTTAATTGTGAATATTTTTCATTAAATTTGGTACACAACTTTGTTAATGTACATAAAAGATGATTTTAAATTATCTTACTTATTCCTTCAGAATTAGTTTTTGTTAAAATAACCTTGATTTTCGGGTTGTCACAGTAGCCTAACCCTTTAATAACACTTTCTTCCGTCTTTTAATAAAAGGTGAATCCCACGATTACTTATTATATTGGGAGTAACCTCATTAGTAACATTTTGACGAAAAAGACCTGCACGATCACTTTTTAAATGTGGGTAATTCCTTTTTATCAAAATTGACCAATTAATTGAGGAATATCGAGTAACAGTACGGACGAATTGGATTACGAAAAAATGTAATCGTAGAAAAGCTTCGTGATCTTTACGTCCTTCGAGTATTTTTTTTCCACGACGTTCATACGGGCAATTGCACGGCAATTACATTTTTGCTATTAGTAGGTTAGTTAACCGGCTCAGGAGGTCGTCGTTATTCGGCAAGTTAGCGAATTAATTTATTTGCAGTTAAACGTACATAAAAATGTACAGGATGAATAATAACTCAAATTTCGCCTGGATCAATGAGTTTCAGGGTTCGAAACGTGCCGATGACATTTCACGAGGGGGGTTTTTTCTGCTTGCTATTAAAATATAACAAAAATGAACCTCAACATTGAAACATCGTAATATTGCTATTCGTTATTCAACGATAATAATTACGTTCTCGTCACCAGCCTGTTGAATTTTGGCTTACAGGTGTTTTAAATCATGACGGATTTCTATTGTATCTCTGGAAAAAGAAAGAAAGTTGAGCGTATTTTCAGCAGAGTTGAGCCTCAAATATTTGCGTTAATCTCTTGCTAGAATGGGGTTAAAATTAACGTAGGAAAAGAAAGTAAACGCACACTCGATCAAGGTTTATGTCCACTGGCGAAAGAATTTTTTGGAAACTACGAATCTGCAGCTGGAAATGGTTGAATGAAAGTTTAATTATATTTAGAAAATGGTTATCGAATTTTTGTTTTCCAATTGGAAGCTCAATTGATTTGGAAAATAGTTGGCAAACTTCTTCGAGTCACCTTAATTTTCGCTACGAAAGATAAACATCTATCGAATTGTCGTGTCAGTCATATCGAGCGTTTGATGTCGCACAAATTCTTTTCCCAGTGTGGCAAATACGCTCTGAGTGGAAATGCAGAGTAACTTTTCTCGTTTCAGCAAGTGTTTGTAGTCTTCGAACGCGAAAATGAAAAAGAAGGAAAATAAATATCTGAGCTAGGCAACAAACCAAAAATTACACATTTTCCTTTGAGAGTGACATAAAAAAACAAAGCAATTAGTTGAAAAAGCATCGTGCTCTTCGGTCAAAAGCATTCGTCAAAAGTGCAAAATTCATTCGATAAGTGACATTGTTTTTTCTACCGATGCCTCCTCCGTACCAAGCAATCCGGAATCCAAGCTACGAGAATCTACTTACATTCCTATATACTATAGCATCACCCCGTGTAACGTTTCTATTCTAATCACTTTTCCTACGATTCCACGTGCAATCAAAAATCCTTCGAACTTTCAAACTCAAAAATATTACAAGGTGGGACTACAAGGGTGCTTCGTTTTTTTTCTTCTTTTTTCAACATGTGCAAAAAAGAACTGAGGGTGAACACAATATCGTTTCATTCCAATATCGAGATTACTTACTTCTCGGGAATCTTTCGTGGCTTGGCGTACTCGCCAGGCCAATCGTAAAGATTTGGCAGTGGACTGTCGTAGTTGGCGTTGTACATTTTGTTCATTATGAATTGTCGTTTGTCCTTTGGCTCGGGATACTCACTGGCCAAGCCACCTGAAAAGTCCACGGTTCATTTTACTCGCAATTTCATCGTGGGCATTTGCCTGTGTGGATACAGTGACCTATCCGAACAGCGAAATATGTCGAAAGGGTTAACCATATCGATCATACGAGGGTGGGGTGAAAAGTTTCCGGCCTGACCAAGAGATGGTGCCACTAGGTTTAGTTTTGGAGCGGCGTCCTACAGTACCATTCCTACCGAGCTTGTATGTACAGTTTCAGCTCAATCGCTACGTTAGTTTGCGTTTGAGAGCACATTGCGCGAGACGCTTCCGTTGTTTTCGTAAAAATGGAAAAATTGGAAAAACGTGCTGTCATCAAATACTTCCATTTGAAAGGTTTTACACCAAAACAAATAAAAGAAGAGATGGATTCAGCACTAGGAGACTCCTCCCCATCATATTCAACTATTAATCAGTGGGTTTCTGAATTTAAAATTGGTCGTGTGAGCACCTCTGACGAGCTTCGCTCAGGACGGCCCGTTGAAGTCACAACTTCAGAGATGATTGAAAAAATCCATAAAATAGTGTTGGAAGACCGCAGGTTGAAAGTGTATGAGATAGCTGAGACCTGTAGGATGTCAGCTGAACGTGTGCGAAATATTTTGCACAACCATTTGAACATGGAAAAGCTGTGTGCAAGGTGGGTGCCGCGTTTGCTAACGCTCGACCAATCGAGCGTTTGCTAACGCTCGACGCTACCGACAATTTGGCGCTGTATAGACGTAATCCAAACGAATATTTGCGTCGATTCATAACTGTTGATGAGACATGAGTCCACCACTACACTCCTGAAAGTAAAGAACAGTCAAAACAGTGGGTTGGAAAAGGGGAACCAACCCCAAAGAAGGCAAAAACAATTTTATCGGCAAACAAGGTTATGGCTACTGTTTTTTGGGATGCGAGAGTTATGAGAAATGTATCAGTGTTGATGGAGGTTATGTTGAAAAATAAAGCAAACAAAAATTTTTAAATATCGTTTTTCTTGGTCAGGCCGGAAACTTTTCACCCCAGCCTCGTACGGATGCAATCAGAAGATCTACAGATTTGGAGACACTAGGGTTGTCGAGATTTTCTTACAGCCTTCCTAAAATACACCTAGGATAATGTTGATGCAGGTTGATAGGCAGAACTTGGCAACTTTGGAGTGCCACAATTTTTCATCTGAAAAATCCTCACCCAGGTCGTTGAGGGGCCAGTCCACTTTGAAAATTTCAAAAAATCGAAAGCTAGCGAGACTTGAAGAAATCGACGATGATGAGCAATCAGAAGGGATTTTGTACGGTGCAGGAATCGCCGATTGAGTTTAGGTAAGAGTTTTTCACAGTGTAAACTTCAAACGCGTTTTTCTCGAAACAACGTTTTCAAAATCTACTCCATCGTATCTCGGAAACTAATAAACCGATTCTCTCGAAATTTGAACCACATATTGTAAACATGATTCGTAACAAGATGACCCTCGATGGTTTTAAAATTTTGATTTTTACTCCTTTTTTTGCGAAAAACTGCGAAAAAACGTGTTTTTTAAATACTTTTTTCGTTTCTCATCTGCCATTTTTTTATTTTTTGATAAAACTTTATATCCGAGGGTCATTTTGTAGCTGGTGTCATACTGAATCTAATGGACTTTGATTTTTTTGTTTCAGACAGGCCGTTGCCGAGTTGTGATGGAGCTACCTAGCCCACCTATTTTTGAGGCGTTACGTTAAACTATAGTTTTTGTACTTAAATATGAATAAAAATGAATTAAATTTTTTTTAAATGTATTTCAGGACTTTATTTGTCAAGCCCAACAACTTTTATATTCATATCTTTTATAAAATCCTTTAAAAAATCGCGAAAATAGCTTTTTTGTCGTGGCTCCAAAGTGGACTGGCCCGTTAAATTTGCCTCCAATCGGACTGCAAATATGCACGATGAAAGAAGTCGTATTTATGAAATTGGAGGTTACCTTCGTGTGACTTCGACCATCGGAAAAATTGACAATGTGACCGTCATATCGACGCTGCTTACGAAAAGTAGCGCGATTCAAAGTTCTTACGAAAACTAGCATGATTATGATTTCGTCACGGAAACTGGCACGTTTCCATATTCACCGCGAAGACCAGCACGTTTCGGCTGTCACCGCGAAAAATAACTTGTTTGATTTTCACTGTAAAAATAGTGCAAAAGGAGTAAGTTTAAAACGTCAAGGCCTTAGGCCACTCTAGAGGCCGAAAAATAGGCTTTTTGGGGATTTTTTTTTTCAGAAAAAATACAAAATAAATCGAGATTACAAAAAAGGGTGTTTATTATACATATCAGTGACTGTATACAATAATTTTTTTGAAGCGATTAATTTCAAAAAAGGCGGCTGTGCAGCGTTTATCTGAAAACTGCATTTTTTAAGTTGGCCGGAAACAAAACTCAGACAATTTTCAATCGATTCACTTGAAAAGTTCAATATATCTTGAAAAATACATTGTCTATGGAAGTACGTAGGATTTTTTTTTACATTGCATAGTTCGTTTGTTATTAACACGTATGTGACGATTTTTTAGGCAAATTTTTGGAAAGTGAAAAATTTCGTCAGATTATTGTTGATAACAAATGAACTATGCAATATAAAAAAAAAATCCTACGTACTCCCATAGACAATGTATTTTTCAAGATATTATCAACATTTCAAGTCAATCGGTTGAAAATTGTCTGAGTTATGTTTCCGGCCAACTTAAAAAATGCAGTTTTGACATAAACGCTGCACCCGCCATTTTGAAATTAGTCGCTTCAAAAAAATTATTGTATACAGTCACTGTTATACATTATAAACACCCTTTTTGTAATCTCGATTTATTTTGTAGATTTTCAGAAAAAAATCTCCAAAAAGCCTATTTTTTCGGCCTCTAGAGTGGCCTAACCCCTTAAGGATCTCATCGCTCGTACAATCTAACCAAATAGAGTTTTGGTGAGAACGTAAAGTCCTTCATGCTCAGGTAAAAATCTGAAAAAATAAACCATTGGTATTTTTTTTTAATATGACACTTTTGCGTAATGCCATTTTAATTTTATACTCGTTGCTTTTATTAACATTTTGATAATAATTATCAATTAAAATCGATAATAGTAATTTTTATAAAAAAAAAATATATATATCGAAATTGTAAATATAATGAAATATTTATTGTGATTTTCTATTAAAAAAGTGATAGATGGTTTCTATTAAAATAGTAACAGATGGTTATCGTCGAATATGTTTGAAAAATCTTGCCGATGTTGGATTGGAATTAAACCTCTGTCAAGCGTGGCCTGTAAATCTTTTTTTTTCTTGGTGCAAAAGGCAATTTTTTTATCTGACGTCTGTTTTAATCGGAACATTCGAACATCATCCATGTTTTTGTTTTCTTTTAAAAGATTTTCATCTCTCGTCCTTCTTGGTCAAAATCATATTTAATGTGGATTGTATCGACGTAAGGTTGAATGAACATTTCCCGAATACCTGCAATTTTAAGGGGAGATATACCCCTAGATGGTCGAAAAAATCGATTCAGAAGCTATGAACATTCCGTCGACCGTAGAAGGCCTACACTATGGGCCTGGCATCGATGATTCCATGTAAGTTGACAAGTTTCATGATTTATTCATTCTCAAATTTTCAAACGCGTTTTTTCAAAACCACGTTTTTCAAATCGGTACCCAAAATTTCTCGAAAACCCATGAACCGATTACCTTGAGGTTTTTTGTGGTTATTCTATACACCATTATCTAGTACTTGTCATAGGATTTTTTTTCCGTTACTTAGTTTTTGTTTTATAGGCAAAATAATAACTAATTTTTGGCCCAAAAATCACTATGTATGTTCAAACGTTCGCCATTTTGTCATAAATCGATATTTTCAAAATCCGCTATGACAAGTACTAGATTACAGTATCTAATTTAATAATCTTTTTGGTTTTTTTTCAGATGATTTTTGAAGAAACGCCAGTGGGTATCGTATACGCAGATTTTTTACGACGCTCCAAGGATCATACACAAAATACATCAATATACAAAATATATCCTTGTATATTTTTTATATTTTTAAATAAAGAAAATTCAACATATTTCTGAATGTATATACTTTTAGATAATTAATACCCCAATACGAAATTTCAAATAGTTTTCCTTGAAAAAATTCACAAAAATGACCTTTTTTCCGGCTCCTAGGTGTATATCTCCCCTTAATTGAAGTCCAATTAAAATTTTTTGAGAGGTCTAAAAAAAATCGTAAATTTGCAATTGCGGTCGAAGAAATTGGAGTAAAAAAATAGAGGCAAGGCGTAAAAAAGCATGGAAGAAAAGTCGGAAATAATTCCAGTGTTACTGAATATCGAAATCTGCTTCTTTTCGTGATGAAAGCCAAAACGTGCTAGTTTTCGCCTTAAATATCGAAAGGTGCCAGTTTTCGTGGCGAAAACCGAAACTTGCGAGTTTTCGTGTCGGAAGTCAAAACATGCTAGTTTTCGCAGTGATATCAAACGTGCTTGTTTTCGTAAGAATTCTGAAACATGCTACTTTTCGTAAGCAGCGTCGATATTTCCTCCTCCGAATCCTATAACTTCCGGTGAAAGATTTTTTGACCAGGTCAACCATTTTCAAGATATTTCGCTGTTCCATTCAAAATGACCCACTCTGTGTTCAAATTCAACTTCATCTAGTAATATCTGTTGATTTTGAAATAATGATTTCCAGATAATAAAAGGTGGAATTTTGACATTGTTTTGTTCACAAAATTGAAATCAAATCAAAGTTGCGTTTCAACGGGAGCATTTTATTGGGAAATTAAAATTGATACCGTTTGAATTGTGGTTTCCTCGATTGTGTGTTGCTTCAATGGATACTTACAGTGTCCATACGCGTAATTGGCAATTCTGACGGCAATATCGATGGAGCATTCCCGAATAATTTTAAGAGGTGGATAAAGGCTGCCAGCTGCGAGATCTTCATCGGTAACATGATCGGCAACAGCCTGTGCCGATATCAAGAATAATTCCTCGGTAATGTGATGCACCCCCGTGCCTATGACACCAAGCGCTATTCCTGGGAATATATAAGCGTTGTTTCCTTGTCCCGGTTTGTATATTTTACCGCAATACTTGACCTCGCCGAACGGTGAACCGGACGAGAATATGCTGCGACCCTAAAATTGCAGGACGAGAAAAGGGGTTGAAACGTTTTTCAGACATCCGAACAGGATAATCGAGGCATGTGCATTTTTAGGGGATTATTCAATTTTTTTACAGGATTTTCAAGAATTGTAGATACTTTGAATCGAAACATTGGATCGGATTTTTAAGAATTGTTTCCAGGATTTTTAAGAATTATGGGTTTCGTAATTGAAGAGAATTATTAAGAATTACAGAAGCTTTTCTGAGATTCTTATAATTTAACACCATTTTTTATTGAAGTATTTTTAATTGAACAGGACCAATTCTTTCCGATTTATAATTAACCAGGAAAAATCATCTTCAATTTATAATTGAATAAGAAAAATCCCTTGCAATTTATAATTGAACAGCAAAAATCCCTTGCAATTTATAATTGAACAGGAAAAATCCTTTTCAATTTATAATTGAACAAGAAAAATCCTTCTCAATTTATAATTGAACAGAAAGAATCCCTTGCAATTTATAATTGAACAGGAAAAATCCTTTTCAATTTATACTTGAACAGGAAAAATCCTTTTCAATTTATAATTGAATAGGAAAAATCAGTGTCAATTTACAACCGAACAAGAAAAATCCTTGTCAATTTGCAATTGAACGGGACTTTTCAGAATTATCGGAGCTTTGAATCGAAAGTGATTGAAACATAAAATTGCAGAATAAAAAAATCGGTAGCAAGTTTCCTAAAAACCGCATGCAAGTACTTGAGACCAGTCCATTTATGAGGATGGCACGTGTTTTGAATAACGGAAGTCTTGCAATAAGGCAATAAAATAAGCCACCAAAAGGTACATTTGTAGGGATTGCATAGCTACCGAATAACGTAAGCCTTAAGGTATTCCTTTCGCGGCGGGCCGTATATTGTGGGCGCGTAAGCAGGACCCATTTGAACCATTAGTAAATTACAGTTGCGCTCAATAAGAATAAGTCACAATCAATTATTATACCCAACGATAAACGGGAATAAAAAAATTCCCATAAATTTTGTATATTTAGACATTTTTTCTGAAAATCCGCCAATACGATAATTCTTCTGCTAGTCACATTTTTCTAAGTTTTATCATTAATATATATATATATATATATAGTTTTTATCGACGTTGCGGAATCCTTCGAATTTTTTACACGTGTAGAGTAGTTTATAGAAGACATCTAGAGTTATTTAGTATATAAATTTTGAATTCAAAATCAGGGGAAGGGCGCTGCGATACGTGGTAACAATATTAAAAATGGAAAGAAACAGATGGCCAAACATATGTTTAAGGGAGGAAATGAGAGGTATAGCAAACAGAAAGCCGTCGAAGTGGGGAAAAGACTTTCTAAAAACAATAAAGGAATTAGAAATAGAGGAAATGGTAGATATGATAAGTGAGGGAAAAGAAATAAAAACTATAGAGAACTTGATTGAAAACGGGCTTAAAAACTCAATAAGGAAGACCATAGAGAAAGAAAAAAAAACAGATACAAAATTCGACGTACAATAGTGCATATAAAGAAATAATAGAAGATATCGAAGCCCCATGGAAATATTGGGCGGCGAAGGACATCTCGGGAAAAGATAAGGAAACATGGGCGAGATTAAGATGCGGAAACATAGGGAGGGATGGAAAGAAAGGAGCGGAAGAATGGACATGCAGGATTTGCAAACACAAAAGAGAAACACTGGAGCACCTAATCGATTGCGAAAAAGGAAGACAGCTATTATCCGATGGGGCGAAGGCGTATATATATATGTGGGCAAATGAGGAACAAGATGGAAGAGAAATAAGGAAGAAATTGATAAGGACGATAAGAGGAGAAATCGATGTAGAGTTGTGTCAATTTTTCAGGGAAATAGAAAAAATGTGTAAAACGGAGAAGGGATTATAACGGAGAGCGGGAGTTCCGAATTAGGTTTAAGTTAATTATAGAGTAAAAAAGGCAATAGATGTAAGTTAATAATAGAAAACAATAGCATTAGATATAAGTTGAGAATAGCGAACAGAAGAACTAATTACAAGGCGAGTGCGAATCAAAGATTTATGCGATAGCGAACAAAATAGATTGTAAAAGAGAGAGAGAGAGAGAGAGAGAGAGAGAGAGAGAGAGAGAGAGAGAGAGAGATATTGTCACAATTTTTGTAAAAGGCCATAAAGGTCATACAAATAAAAAAACTACTACTACTACTACTAGTATATAAATTATTAGATAAAAATGTGGCTAGCAGGTATCTCCATGAAGTGCCGTTTAAACTGGACGATTTTCGGAGCCGTAACTTTTTGTTAAAAGTTCGACACCTTGGCTCGAAATTTCACCAGTATACTGGAATGTATTTTCACTTCATTGTAGAAGAAAATCAGTTGGTTATTAACAATCCGGGTTCGCGAAAGGAATACCTTAAGGGGTCTTCTCACTTTAGACGCTAAAAAAGGGCTAATTATATGCATTTTATTATAGGTTTATATTATAGATATTGATATAAAAGTTGTTACACTTAATAAATACACTTTCGAAATACATTTAAAAAAATGTTTTTATTTATTTAAGTCACTATTTATAGACGAGAATGGTAGTTAAACAAATGTCCTAAAAATTGTAGGTCTGCGCTGTTGATGAAATCTCGGAGATGGATCATCCGAAACAAAAAAATCAAACGGTTTTAGATTCGGTATGTTAATGGCTATAGCGCATATCATACGATTTTTTATATATACAAAAATAACAAAATGGCGGACATTTTTCGAAAAAACAAAAAAAGTGTTTTTTCACCGTTTTGGCAAAAAAAAGTAAATATCAAAATTTTGAAAAATCCTTGATATGCGCTATAGATATAGTTGTAAAGAATATATGGTTAAAATTTCATAAGAGTCGATTCGGAAAAACGTTGCTTCAAGAAAAACGCGTTTAAAGTTTGTATAGATGACATAAGTCCATTAAAAAAAAATTCTTTTCGAGAGTGCATTTATTAAGTGTAACAACTTTTATATCAATATCTATAATATAAACCCATCGAAAAAGTTCATGAAAGTAGCCTTTTTTAGCGTCTAAAGTGGAAGACCCCTTAAAATACCGAAATAAAAAAATCACTGGAAAGTTCTGTAAAGTAAAAAAAGTCAAAACCAGTTTTCAATTCATAGGAATTGTATGAGTTGAGTAAGCCTTAAATTACCAGAATAAAAATCACCAAAAAATTATGTAAAAAATAATTTTTTTCTGGACTGTAGAAAAAAATCGATTGACCGAAGCCTCAAAGATGAATCAGAGTTGAAAAAATCACAATACTTTAGTGAAAAATTGATAAAACGACTGAGATAATTCAATAAATGTGCGCGATAGAAATGACAAATTCAGCAAATTTTGAAAGTGCAAAATGAACGAATATCTGGAGTTTTCTAGAACTCGAATCAGGAGATTTGGGAGGGCTAATTTTTTTGGCATGACGAAAAGTTCCAAGTATGGAAGTGGGACGACGAAGAAAATAATGGCGCCTACGAAAGAAGATCGAAAAAAGGACAAACCTCCGTATTGTCGTAGGCTTGTTGTGCGGTACACTCGGCTTTGCTCGTTGGATTACTGAGCGCGAATATCAAGGGTCTCTCGTTGTTTTTGGCCATTTCTTGGAGTACCTCGGGCGTGAACGCACCCGCAGCAGCCGACGCACCTGTACGTTTATTCGGGCTGTAGAGAGTAATCGGTACGTTTTCGTGCGAGCTAGATCGACTTACCAATCAGCACAGTCGGCTTTATCTCCCGGACGACATCGACGAGCTTCTTCATAGGTGCGTGATCCCTGGCGTACCAAACTTTGTGACCGTCAAGATTGCCATCTTTGCGGCTTTTCGTCAAGAGACCATCAATGTCCATCATCCAAATGTTGTTTCTCGCCTGTTCTTGTGTACATCCGTCAGCCTCCATCGCTTTCACGCACAAATCGGCTATTCCGATCGCAGCCTGAATTATTTTCAACGGAAATTCGTTAAGATCATTTTTTCCAACTTTACGATGATAAACGTCAAACGTTGCAAGTATTCAAGTATACAAAAATACGAGTCTTGTTTATAGGATTACTGCTGTCAATTTTATTTTATCATGAAATTTAGCACAATGATAGTTACGTATTGATAAATTCAAAAATATCACATGGGAAATTGTATGGATCATTACGAAAAAAAAAACGAAAAACAAATATAACATTATTGTATGGACCATTACGAAAAAAATGAGGCCAATAAGGAAAAACAATAACAATAATCTACTAGACTAATTGTAGTAATCTCCAACAGATTCAAAATAAACTTTGCTCTTCATGATTTTTTGGCTGCTGGACAAAATATTCAAACGAGTGTGCGTGAAACGTTCAGAGCACAAAAAACACTGCATTTCGTTGAATTTTTAAGTTTTGCTTCCATTATTGGTCGCTGGATGGCTTTCCAAGCATTGCCCAGTTAGCATCTTACAAGGAACATCCCTCGGGTGACACCCTTCGATTTTGTTGAAATTTCTATATGTTATAAAGCACCGAAAAGCAAGCGATACGTATTTTTTTTATCGGCGGAAAAACGGTTTTAAGGGGTGAAACGAACCCTCGAAAAAAGGGGTGTTTTTCGTTTTTCTTCGATAACGTTATCGTTCTCATCTCCAATGTGTAGTGCACAAAAAAATAAACATTGTTGGAGTTTGAAATTTTTTAATATCTCGTACCGTTAAAACGCTATCGACGAAAAACGAAAAACATCCCCATTTTTGAGGGTGCGTTTCAGCCCTTAAAACCGTTTTTCCGCAGATAAAAAAAAATACGTGTCGCTTACTTTTCGGTGCTTTATGACATGTCCAAATTTCAACAAAATCGAAGGGGGATGTTCCTTGTTCGAGCCGATAAAAAAAATGAGGGATGTTCCTTGTTAGAGCCGATAAAAAAAATGTTTTCAGGAATTCTGAAGAGGGATTTAGAATTCAAATTTTTTAGGTGGATATGAAAAAGTTATATCTATATTTTCGAGTCGATGAAGAAAGAAAAGCACTGACCTCACCAGCCCCCAAAAATACGAATTTGTTGTCGGACATTTTTCTTTTGGTAATTCTCTTGGAGGCGAGAATTCCAGCTACGGCGACTGCTGCTGTTCCTTGTATGTCATCGTTGAAGGTGCAATACTTGTCACGGTATTTGTCGAGGAAGCGAAATGCATTGTGGTTGCCAAAGTCCTCGAACTAAAACGGCAATTTCGACTTATTCAATTGTTCGGAAGGTCCGATTCATGAAAATATTGGTTAATCAATTCTTTCCCATTACTCCAAATATTAATTGGAAATTTCGATTAATTTAATCGATATAATTTCCGAACTTGGATATTTAATTGAATATTTTAATACCTGATAAAATTTCGTATTTTTCTTCTGAATAAAAAAAATGTTCGCGCATTCGATGAATTCGCCACTGGGCAGAGGTAGAGCGAATTTTCATTTGGTTTTTTAGAATTCCGCAATTCCGTTAAAACTTCGGGAATTTCTCATTCGCGGGCTCGTTCGAAATCGTATTAGAACTTCAGCGGTCATTTTTTAATTACCATTTACATTAGGATTCAAAACAGCCCGTGAATTTTTTGTTTCACCTTATTATTAGTAAACAATCGATTCTTCTTCGCAATCGAAAGTTAATGAGATCGAAGTTTGCATCGTTGGAGTGCAATGAAAATGATTTTTTTTACTTCCTCAAACTTCTTTCAGCAGATTTTAGCTAGGAGAATCGCACAATCATTTTGTTTGTAACTTCTTCGGAAACCTACAATCGAATTCTCCACCGAAATATTTCGTATAGTAAAAAAAAGGAAATGAAAATATAAAAAAGAATTTTTCGTTGCATTTCGACGATGCAAACTTCAACACCGTGAAAGTTAACCTTCCGTGAGACATTACAAAATGCACAGCACGTAGGTATCGATAACCTATCGAGCAATTACAATTTCCTTATTCGAAGCCACCTTTATGAATTTTGAATCGTTTCGTTGAATCTGATACGTTTCCTGCGAAAATCGAAAATTCTTCTTTATGTTACAAATGTTTGTAGGGATCATCACGGTGTAAAGTTGACAAAAAATCGATTTTTTTTTGCATTATCCGATAGTATAGACGGTTATAATTATGGACCTGGCATCGCCAATTGATCGTAAGTAGACAATTTATATGAAAATTCCGCACTCGAAACTTTAAACGCTTTTTTCTCGAAATGTCGTTTTTCAAAACGGTGTACACTCTCAACGGCAGAGTTTTCAAGGTATCCGTCTCAAATTTTGAAACGACATTCTTCACGCCATTCTTTATCGTGCTATGCTTTTTTTGCTTTGTTTTTTTCTGTTGTTTTTTATTTTTGTTTTTTTTATCTTTACATTTTTTTAACGATAGACTTGAAAAAATAGGGTAAATTCGATACTTTCTTTTTCAAACGACCGTCATTTTGTCAATTTTGATTTAAAAAAACCTCTATAGCATGATGGCAGCTTTCATACTGATTAATAATCTTTTTCCAAATTTTGTTTCATATTATATTTACGGCCACAACCGTGTACACCGTTAGGACTCCTCTATTCGAAAACATTATCAACCGTTAAAAAAAATGTAAAAAAAATGAAAATAAACGTTTAGAAATTTATTTTCTGTTCTTCATGAATGCTTTGATTTGACATAAAAAAATCAGACTGATTAGCGTATTTTAATTATCGGAAAAAAAGTGGCGAAAATCAGCTATTTTTCGACCCGTTACACTGTGATGATTCCTCAGTGTAATTTTCGATTTTTTCCGATAACGTTCGATCCTATCGAGGAGATTTGAAACGATCTCTTCGGAATGGAAAGTCCTTTTAAGGGATAACACCACTCTAGGATTATGGAAAAATCTTTTTTTGGCTTAAAAAATACTTTGCGGTCATAAAAACAATATGCAATTGGTCCTGTAGCGAATTTTTTTTAAAGCTTCAATTATCGATTTTGCCGCAGCGCGTACAACTTTAAACGCGTTTTTCTCAAAACCACTTTTTTCAAACTGGGAGGACGGATTACTCGAACACCTTGCATGGATCGATTTGAAATTTTTATCGTAACTTCACAATTACATTCTCTATGGGACTACGTAGTCGTTTTTCGATTAAATGTAAACTTTTTTTTTATAAACAATTTACTACTTATTTTTTCGGCAAAAAATCGATTTATTTCATTCAAAGTGCGCTATTTTTTTTTCAAAATTTGATTAAAAAATCCTTACGTAGTCCCATGCTAATAATATATAGATTATAATTTTTTTTTGTTTTTTTTTCCAAGTCTTATACTTTACGAGAAAACCGTCCTCCCGTGAAACTATTTGTAAAAAAAAGTTTTTCAAGATGGGCTCTGTCGCCGCCATTTTGTATGAAAATTATAATAAAATGTTTTTTTTTAATACTTCAATGTGTTAAATAAATCATCTCAAAAGAAATCCTATTCCTTTTTTCATAATCCCAAAATAAATTGTCAAAGTTAGGCCCTATTTTCTGCCGCTAGAGTGGTGTTGTCCCTTAAGGGGTTACCCCCACTTGCGATTTTGAAAAAATCGATTTTTTTTTATTGCATTTTTCTGAAGTATAAGTATCCGGGCCCATACTTCTGTATGGGCCCGGAATAGATGACTCTATGTAAGTTTACAAAAAAAAATATTTTCTTCCTGTAAACTGAAATTGAAACTTTAAACGCGTTTTTCTCAAAATGGCATTTCTGAAGTCGGTGACCAAGATTACTCGAACACTAATGAACCGATCTTCTTGAAATTTTGCAGGCTTATTTAATACATAAAAATGTAGTCTATAATCGTTCGATTTTTTTTTTCGAAAAAAAATGGCCGTTTTATAGCCAAAAAACGGCCGTTTTTTTTTCGTTAAAATCGAACCATTAACTTTGACTGTCCGCCATTTTGTGAAAAATGAATATTTTTTAAAATCCTTCGATTAAAGACTAGTTTATACTTATATTTGACTAAATCCATCCGCATTTTTTTTCAGATGATCCACTTCGCCGCAACGTTGGTCACCGCAAACCGTGTATATAAAAACATTATTTCATTGACGGCCATTTGCCACTAAACAATGTAATATTTCTCAATAAAAAAATTACTGAAAATTCTTCAAGATGTGTTCTTTAAGATGGTATATTGATCGATTAAAAAAGTTTTGTAGTTTTCTTTAAAAAAATTCATGAAAGAGGCCTTTTTGCGCTACAAGTGGGGGTAACGCCTTAAATTGGGATATTCACGATTTTACCTGGATGAGTACGTTCTGTCCGTATTTCTTGACGCAAGCTGCCATAAATTCGTCGATGAGTTCGTCGTACTCGGCGCCTTGGCTGCGGGGCTTGTTGAGACCGATGTAGTGTGGGTCATCGCGGAGTTGCTCGTTGTTGGTGCCGACGTCGATCGTGATGGGAAGACACTGATGCGGTTTTATGCCGGCGAGAGCGGTGTACAGGGCCAATTTACCGACCGGTATTCCCATACCGCACGCACCGAGATCACCGAGACCCAATATTCTCTCGCCGTCGGTCACGCATATCGCACGTACCGATTGTTCCGGCCAATTGTTCAGTATCTCGTATATGTGACCCTTATCGTAGATCGTTATGAAGAGACCGCGTGGCCGTCGATAAATTACGCCGAACTTTTGACAAGCCAGACCAACGGTTGGCGTGTACACGATCGGCATCATTTGCTCGATGTTTTCGCTCAACAGGCGAAAGAACAGGCGTTCGTTTCTCTCCTAAAATTTGTTATGCTTGTTTATCGAAATTATTCCGTTTTGAGGACTCACGTGAAAATTCTTTTAGAATTGCAAAGATTTTCGCATCAGTCCCCGTGTAGAAATTTGTCGGGAAGCTGCCAGATCCTATTGGAATCCAGGTGGATTCTATGACGTTGAAGTTTGCTTCGTTGGAATGACACGATTTTTACAAACTTTTATTTAACTCGACTTTTTGTGAGATGCAAAACAGAAAATTGATATTTCACCCATTTCCCGACTACTTAGAGCTCTCAAATTTTGCAAATGTGCATCTAAGGGGTGACAATGCATGATTCGACTAATATATATACAGGGTGTCCCATTTTAATCTTACACCTGAATTTTCTCGAAAAATATTGCTCGGACGAACTATTGTGTGGAACAAAACTTCTAGGGATTGAAGGGGGACGTTTGAAAAAAATTTATTTGAGGAGCCAAAATTCAAAATGGCGGCGTTACAAAGGCTGACATGTTTTTTTCAAACGGAAACATAACTTTTTTTTATTGCCAAAAAATTTGTCAGCTGAAAACTAAAAACTTTTGTTGAAAAAATTTTTTGATAAAGTTCATAGTTTTCAAGTGAGAACATCATTTTCAATTATTTCAGATGTATCCAGGATTTGTGTGTGTGTGTGTGTGTGTGTGTGTGTGTGTGTGTGTGTGTGTGTGTGTGTGTGGGCGCGCGTGCGTGTATGTGTGTGTGTGTGCGCGCGCGCGTGTGTGTGTTTTCGAATGTATGACCACTTGAATAAAAAAAGAATCAAATTTTTTTGTTGAAAATTTTTTGTTTTTTTTTTGTTTTCAAATTTGGACGATATTTCATGAGAAAATTTTGGAGGAAAATCGATGAAAAATAGTTTTTTTCCATTTTAATAGCGTTTGTGCCATTTTCAGGCCCAAAAACGTGTTTCTTTAAATCCTTGATGAACTTTGATCACGATGGGTAGAAAAACACACACACACACACACACACACACACACACACACACACACACACACACACACACACACACACACACAAATCCTGGATACATCTGAAATAATTGAAAATGATGTTCTCACTTGAAAACTATGAACTTTATCAAAAAATTTTTTCAACAAAAGTTTTTAGTTTTCAGCTGACAAATTTTTTAGCAATAAAAAAAAGTTATGTTTCCGTTTGAAAAAAACATGTCAGCCTTTGTAACGCCGCCATTTTGAATTTTGGCTCCTCAAATAAATTTTTTTCAAACGTCCCCCTTCAATCCCTAAAAGTTTTGTTCCACACAATATTTCGTCCGAGCAATATTTTTCGAGAAAATTCAGGTGTAAGATTAAAATGGGACACCCTGTATATATACACACACACATAAAATGTTCAACCTTTTATCCAAAATCAGCGATATCTAATCATCCATATAAAATCTCACCAACACACACAAACAAATTCGTAGCCGACTGTGTTTGTATGTGAAACGTTTATTTGCAGCAATTAGTCGTAAGTTCAATCCCAATTACAATCTTTATTTTTTACAAGCATTCCACGTTCCTAACGTAAAAACTCGTAAATTGATAGACTACTAGTAACAACTAACTAGTAAAATGAACTAAAGACTAAAAAGTAAAAAATGATTTACATGTAAGAAAATAAACTTTCATTTAATGTACTAAAAAGTAGAAAATAACTTTTTTTTACCAAGTCATCTATATGTGACTATAAATAAAAGCGTGGGGCGCTCAAAATTTAAACATATAATCTTTAATTTACATAAATTCGTTAACATATCAACTGTATTTTATTTACATTAAAACAAACGTAGATTTCTCAAATACAAACCCTGAAACTGAGTGTAAACGAGTGATAATAATGTGTCTGATTACTATTGTGCCAAATTAGATACGGTTTTAATTAAATAAAACGGTATTGATCAAATTTATTAAACATTTAAAAAGTTAAGCGCCCCAAGCTTAACATGTAAGTGATTTGGTGGAAAAAAAACGATTTTCTTCTTAGTACATCAAATGAAAGCTTGTTTTTTTTAATATTTTTTTTTACATATACATTTTTTGTTAATTTTCCATTTCATTATTTTTATACTTATCCAAAGCTTTTTTTGAAAGTTAAGGACATGAATCTCTAATGAAAATACGTAAAAACTCTTGAGTGATTTTCACAGCCAAAAAAATTCAAACAATTAAAAATAATTGATTTTCGTTGCGTTCCAACGATGTAAATTTCAACATAATTGAGTTTTGATCTTTCGGGGTAGTATATTTTCGGAGTTTTGAGCGTTCTGATCATTCGAAGTTCGAAATTTCAACCCAGCCCCCCAATGAAGACATATTCTCACCTGCAACTCCACGAGGTAGAGGTATCGATTCAGGTCCTCCGTGTATTTCATGACCGAGGCTACGCACAGTGCCAGCTGCTCCTCCTGGGTCTTGAATCTCGGTGGTTGAAGGCCATGAATACCCAGAGCTATTCTCTCCTTGAGACTGAACGCGAGACCCTGCCAAAATGTTCCAACGATAAAGTCGTTTTTATATTCCGATTAAAAAACTTGTCGAATTTGCAATAAACAGTAATAAAACTGTCTGGAAGAATGAAAAATGGTAAAATAAATTAAAATAATTAAATTCAATTAGTATTACGTGAATTGAATAACCTAGAACACGTGATATTTGTAGAAGATTGTTTCAAAAAAATTCCAAGAGGCTTCAAAAGTCACCTTATTGAGTCGCGGATCTCTGAGATGCCCTATACCCTTGACCATGTTAATGGGAATAATGTCACCGGCAATCTCGTGAATTTCCCGCTGCTGTACATCCTTGATCGCCGGATGCGATGGCGGAAGTGCCCGTGCCCACGTTCCGGCACCATTTCGGGACGATCTGAAATTCATTACATTCCCTTTCAAAATTGATCGAAATCCTCCAATTTCTAATCGGCTCCCCCCTAATCGGCAAAATCGATCTAAACCCCCCATTTTTAATCGGCTCCGCTTATAATCGAAAAATGATAAATTCATCCGAATATTCGCTCTCGTGCAAACATTTTTCGTTTTATTTCCTGCTCGAAATATTCGGCCATGAGTCGGAATGTGGGCCAGGTCGGGGTTTTCTGACGCTTCGTATGTTGACGCAATTAAAGTGATAAATCCGGCTGAGTGTTTTCATCAAGCGACGAGTGGGGAGCCTTGCCAATAAAGTACTTGTTGCTTCGTCGATATATTGCTTGCTCTACTAGAAATTCATCGCGTCTACCGAAACTCGTCAGAGTAGATACGGCGGTCATTAAACCGGCAGCCGTGGGCGAACATATTGCACACTATTCACCTTGACAATTTATCCTTATTCATTATACAAATTTTTAAATGATACAACTTACCAACGGAATTCTCTTTTTTCGTGAATCCCACATAAATCAGTCAATAATTAATTGATTTTCACAAATCGTTTTTTGTGATTGAGCAGACATAAATGAAGGATGGGGATTAATAATTTTATGAATGTAAGGGAGACTTTCCCGCTGCTGGCCTGGTTTCGTATGAAAATGTCGGCCCCGAAGAAATCCAAAAAAATGGTGCAGTCTGGCCAAGGGATGAATTGGGTTGATACGTATTAATATGATTAATTTATAACGTATTTATATATTGAAAATATAATTCACGAGCTTATGAGATTGAATGATTGTATCGTTGGAACGCAATAAAAGGAAATACTGATGAATTTCTTTTTATATCGTCGGCGAAATTTGCCTACAAAAATCAGTTAGGGCTTTAGGCCACAGTAACGTATACCATTATGTGCGAATTTAACAATTTTTTTCGCATGAAGAAGTGATTCACTCATAAAATTAATTAGACATCTATTTAGTATGAATATCAAGCTGTTGGAAAATATATATATATTTTTTTCGATGTACAAAATGGCTGACTACTCGAAACTTCTGGAAACAGCTTTTTTCCAATTGGCGTGACAAATAACTTAAACAATTTTCACTCGATTTATTTCAAATTTAAAAGTTATGTTCCTAATTGCATTTCGCAGAGAAGTGCGTACGAAATTTCTGATTAATCGAAAACTTTTCATTTTATGAGCAGTTAGAACGAAATTTTTCACTGAAAATTCATTTCTTAAGTTCAAATACCTACAACTTTTGAATAAAACAATATTTTTTAAATTCCGTACGTACTTCTCTAGGTATTCTAATGTAGATTGACGAGAATTTTTGTTTTTCGTTCTAGGTAAAAAATTATGGATGCTGAATGTCACGCTGCGGAGCGCCTAAAAAAAAGATAACAAAAGAAAATATTAGTAATCGGCCATTTTGTACATCGAAAAAAAAAGAAAAATATATATTTTCTTACAGCTTGCCATTCATACCAAATAGATGTGTAATTAATTTTATGAGTGAATCACTTTTTTATACGCAAAAAAAAATTTAATTCGCACATGATTTTATACCCGTTACTGTGGCCGTAGGCCTAAATTATTTTTTAAGACAATTATTCGAAGATTTACAATATAAATATTTATTTATATACAATATATAAATATTATTTTTAATATTTATATACAATTATTTATATACAATGTAAATAAAAATTTATCTACAATATAAATGTGATAAAGGATATGACATAGCAATAGAAATAAGAAAATAAAAATATCCGGAAGGATTTTCGTTGCATTCCAACGATGCAACCTTCAACCCCAAACGAGCTTAATGTTTCAGTGAAATTTTGAATTTTCATAGTGGGTGCATTATATTCAGGAAATAAAAAAAAACTAATTTCAGTTTTGGGATACCAATGTGAGCTCACGCACGCACCCACGCACACACCCACGCACACACACACACATATGCGTATGAGTGTAAATAAATATAATTTAGACCGTGTAGAGGGAACTCGAGCACGATGATACGCTTGTTAAGAGTCAATGAGGATATTACAATGGCCACGAACGTGCTCGTGGGATGATCCAGATAGGGCCCCTGTGATTAAGTTTATTCAAGCACATGTGGACGACTTTATAGCAAGAAAACAAAAAAAATATTTAAATTAAAAAAAAATTTAACCACGTTTTTTAAACGGACTAAAAAGTATAAAACAATTTCTCCTAGCCCCATACAGATTTATAACTCAATACACATTCTTAATCGCATAAAGATTGTCCTAAAAATTTGTGATTGTGATTTTTTAATAGCTATGAAAATACTTGTAAGATTTAAAACGAAAAACGTGAGAAAAACGCCCCGTACACTCTGAAGCTTTGTTCAAATCAGTGTGTTTTTTTGTCATCTCAAGTCACGATTTTTCTATCATCTTACTTATTCTTTCAGAATTAATTTGTTTACATAACCCTGATTTTCGGATCGTCGCAGTAACCTAACCCCTTAAATATTGATGCTATTAATACACGTACACGAGCACTATAGTTTTCATATATTGTTGACAGCTTCAGGATAGAACCGCTATTGTTTATTGCTTGTCTTTCCTGCAACAATTTACGTACATTTCTTGAAGAGGATTAGGTTACAAATAATAAAAAATGGCGAATTCACGAATCGCTGTGATAATAAAATATGAGAAGATAACGTTTCAAGCGACGGGTAACAAATGTTTTTCACTTTGTGAAGCCTCGGTAGAGCAGTTTTTGACAAGGGTGAAGTTTACATCGTTGGAGTGCAATGAACATAAATCTTTTTGAATTCTTTTAATTTCCTTTGACAGATATTGCCTACAAAAATCCCTCAACCACTTTTTATGATACTTATTTGGCGATCTATGCAATATGAATCCATAAAATGAATGTAGTCCAAAATGAGTTACCAAAATGAATCGATAAAAAAAACGTATGAACGACCATACACATAATACAATAACAATCGATTAAAAAATCTTTTGTAATCATAAATATAAAGAAAATCAAATTTGAGAAAGAGATTTTGTTGGGTTCCAACGATGCAAACTTCAACACCACAGTTTCGGTGAAGAAAATATAATTTCCCGGGGTAGAGACGATCTCCATAATTGAACTGATCTAATCGTCGAAGAGTAGGGGAGACCAGGGCAAAATGGTATAGCGGGGCAAAACGGTACCGGGGCAAAACGGCACTGGGACATAATGGGATCAGGGCATAATGGGATGAAAGGATGAAAGAAAGTTTCAACAGCTCTATGAAAGAGCTGTCGAAACATAATCTAATCTAAATGGTGCTTGTGGTTCGTTTCAGTCCACATATACGCAGATAATACGGACTGACCGATATATTTGTCGACACATATCCGTCGATTTCATGGGGAGCGGCGGTCCTAGTTTCATAAAACAATTTACGTAAAAATTGACAAGAGTTAGATTTTCATCAATGGCTTGAAAATCAGTATCAGTAACGTGCAGTTGGCAGAAAATAAATTAAAAAAAAAACAAAGAAAGATAAAAACAAAAAAAAACCATAAATTGCACGCGTCAGATTATAAAAATTACTTGATTATTTAAATAATTAATAACGACAAAGAAATTGTACCAATCGAATAAGAAGGCTCAAATAACAATTTACGTCAAGCTTGGTACAGTTCTGACCGCAGAATCAAAAGTAATTGTTTAACAAACTTTAATAACAAATGGGCCCACTATTCATGTGCCCATGTTGACGATAACTTAATCGAGTCCGTTTGCGACAATTGTGCCGATAAAAATTAGCTTAGTTAAATAAGCAACAAAAATTAAACATTGCCACCGTTAAATTATAGTATCGTAAGTAGAGTGTGACCCAAATATCGTGTAACATTCAATAAAACCTGTTTTCACTCATTTATTACCCCTCGTTTTTTACCCCTGCATTTCTTTCGTTTCTGCATCGAATTATTCCACTGTCCCATTTTGCCCCAACCGCCTCTTTCTGAGGAGCCTGATTTTCTCCGGCCCATTTTGCCCCAGTCCCGTTTTGCCCCAATGACGTATTTTCCAGCAGTGTTGATTTTCACTATTCCATTTTGCCCCAAACCCGTTTTGCCCCGGTCCCATTATGCCCCACTATACCATTTTGCCCCGGTCTCCCCTATATATTTCAATGTCGCAAACATTATTCGCAAATATTATTCACAACCCGTGGTACATCACAACAAAGATAATTTACGAGGATACTGCTATTACTCACGGTAATGAAGTTTGCATCGTTGTAATACAACGAAAATTCTTCATGATTTTCTTTATTTTTATTATTATTTAAAATCTTTTATTTACAGGTTTTGATTGTAGATTTTGAATGCGGATCCTCAAAAAAGTTTCAGTAAAGTTCGTAGTCTAAAAGTGCCCAAAAAAAATCGCCAGTGTGAAGAAAATACATTTTCGTTGCAGCCCAATAATGCAAAATTCAATCCATTATTGCTCACGACGTTGAAGTTCGCATAGTTGGATCGCAACGAAAATTAATTCTTTCTAATTACTCAAATTCGATTGGCCAATTTCGGCTCCGAAAATCGATCAACCATTTTTACCTATTCTCATTAAAAATTCACGACCACAATTTGCAAAAAAAATGCTTTGGGCTATGATAAAAATAAAAAAATGAAAAAAAAAGTCGCTGCCTTCCATGAGGTAATGTTCAACGTCATTATTACTCGTGCTAAGATGTAGGCTATTTGCTCGAGTATATCAAACTTAACGGGATGGTTTTAATTTGTAACGTCGTCTTCTTTTCCTACATAAAATAAGAATGATGGCTGTAATAAAATTTCATTGGGGGATTATTGAGTGGGAATTGGTGAAAAGCGTGTGCTCGTTCATTCACGGATCGTTGCGAGAACCAGATGAGAATTGATCCCAACGAACGTCACTGAGAATACGTCCAAAGGGTGTGTGTAGGCTGCACGCAATATCGTTCGCAAACAATTCTCGTGAAAATGAAAGGGGAACAAAATAATTTACAAACGAATACAGTAGCCTCATTTTTTTGTACACAGCTCGTTTATCACGTCTGGCATTTCGCCGGCCTTCTTATAAATAGAAAATCTTCATTCTCACCCGAGGACGAAAAGTCGCTCGAATGGAGTCAAGTCGAATAAAGTATTTTTGTACTCTCGAGCTTTTTGAAATAAATATATCTATTTGCGACACCCCATCTGCCATTCGCCGTCCATTTACGCGCGTGTTTTATCGTGGGAATTTTTCCAGTATCAGGATCTCGGCTTATCAGGTGGATAATCTTTTTTTCCCTCAATGAGCACCAATGCGGAGCGCGCTGTCTCGATAGATCGAGTCTCAGCGGGAGTACCTCATATAACTTTATCGACGAGAATTTACGGACCTACGTATGTGTATGGGTCAAGGCGTGGCGAATTAGCCCGCGTTACATAAAAACGCAATTTCAGGTTGCTCGATAGAATTCATTTTTTGCTTTGCCTTCCCTTGTTGTGCTTCCCCCTTTAAGGGGTCTTATCACTTTAGACGCTAAAAAGTCTATTTTCATTATATTTTGATAGGTTTATATTACAGATATTGATATAAAAGTTGTTACACTTAATAAATACACTTTCGAAGACATTAAAACAATTTATTCGAGTCACTATTTATAGACGGAAATGGTAGCTAAAGAATGTCCTTAAAAAATTGTAGGTCTGCGCTGTTGATGCGATCTCGGAGGTGGATCATCCGAAAAAAAAATCAAACGGTTTTAGATTCAGTATGTTAAGGGCTATACCGTATATCATCCGATTTTTGATATATGCAAAAAAAATGGCGGACATTTTTCGAAAAAAATAAAAAATAACGTGTTTTTTGGCAAAAATAGTACATATCAAAATTTAAAAAAATCCTTGATATGCGCTATAGCTATAGTTGTAAAGAATATGTGGTTAAAATTTCATAAGGATCGGTTCAGTAGTTCCGAAGATTTTATTAACGTCGAAAAACGTTTCGAGAAAAACGCGTTTAAAGTTTGTTTGGGTTACATAAATACATACATTTTTTTATGTATTTCGAAAGTGTATTTATTAAGTGTAACAACTTATATATCAATATCTATAATATAAACCTATCAAAAAATGTATGAAAATAGCCTTTTTATGCGTCTAAAGTGAGAAGACCCCTTAAACCGAAAACATCGACATACCGGATGATTTGAAATGTTTCCCATGCGGAAGCAACAATTTGAAGGATTCGCGTTACGAATTATTTCCAATATTGAATTCGTTCTCTCCATCACAAAAAAGTTGTTAATCGTAGGTGCTTCAAAAGCGGAATCTGCGTGCTGACAATCCCGAGAAGTCGTTTTAGTTCAACGTAAATAGCGAAAAGCGTTACTTTTGAAAAACAAAATTGGATCTAGTTGTTTCTATTTTATTTTTAAGTTTGAAAGTTGCCTTGCACATCTGTATCCATTTTGTCTATTGATGGGTTTCTTCGAAGATTTTCGATCGATTCATTCGATAATATGGTGTTAAAGTCTGCATCGTTGAAATGCAACGAAAATTGTTTTGATTTTTCAATTTCTTTATTTTCATTATTATTTAGTTTCGGTACAAAAGTCAAAATGTTAACAAAATGATCAAATTTGGTGATAATGTTCTTCTACATTAAGTGCGAAAACACAAATTTTGTCAAAATTTTCTTTCACTTAGTTATCGAGTAATTAAGCATTAAAGCAGATTTCTTATGCCCGCAATGTATACATATATATATGGAAACGCTATGCGTATACACGTGAATTGTAGTATTAACTTACTCGATAACTGTGCAGAAAAAAAATCTGCAAAAAATTTGTATTGTCAAATTTGGCACTAAAGAATATGTTCACCAAATTTTATAAAACTCTGAACTTTTTGAAAATTGTTATGTTTTTAACATGGTTTAGCATGGCAACATTGTATCGCCGGTATCGAAACTCCTCAAGGAGGTTGGAGCGATTCAGTTGAGTCAAATGACGTTTATTATTTTTTTTTCAATTAACCTCAAACAATGCATACGAGGTGCAAATTTATTCTGTATGTGCTAATTTTTTAAAATATATAATTAAAGGGCAAAATTATGCATTTTAATATTTTTATTACGTAAAGTAGAAAACCTTTTGTGGTACTACCAACTTGAAAAAGCATAACGTTATCGATGATTATTATGGAAAACTACGACAACGAATGTTTTATACAATTCACAATGAAATTTTGAGTAATTTATAATTATGCCTATTCATATTTGCGTCATGAGATTATTGTCCCATGGTTTACGATGGGCAAGATACGGATTTTTTTTTCTAAATGTTTACAAACGTTCCGTTTGCGTTAATCCGTTGTTAGAAATGGTTTATCTTGATGCTAAATAACAACAAAAATTACACAACCTTTAGTGTGAAAGTCTTGCCGATCTAACCGCACGTTAAATTACATACATTAAACTATTTTTTATCTCTGGTGTTTGGTCGTGGAAAAAGTTCGAACAATTCGTAAAGACTCAGTATAGTCTAAACAATAACATGCATTTTTTAATTAAATTTAACCTTGGATTGTGGCTAATGCTCCAACCTCCTTAATATATTGTTTTGCAGCTTTCGATTATAAACTTTTCATAATAATTCACAAAAATATTTCAGCAATTTTTGTAGCCTAAATGTGCCACTTGAAATACGGGAATACGAAAAGAAATATTTTTTCGTCGCATTCCAATGATGCAGACTTCAATATGATGTTGAAGTTTGCATCGTTGGAATGCAACGAAAGTTCATTTCTTTTTCTATTGCTCGCATTTTATTCGCCGATTTAGGTCACGAAAATAACTGAAACGGTTTTTGTTATCCTCTTTAGAGGTCCATGACCTCAATGGAAAAAAAATGTATTATGCTAAAAATGGAAAAATAGGAGAAAAAAAAACAAATAAGCACTTTCGTTGCGTTTGAACGTTGCAAACTTCAACGCCATGACTTCAATACCATTCGAGAATTGCAATATTTATTGGAACATGAAATAAAAATGGCTGTTTGGCAAAATGGTGAGTCATCATTTGGGGCAATGAGGTTATTTGTTCCTAGCGTCAGATTATTCGTAGGGTATCTGAACGGCTCGTGTTAATTTTACGGTTCACACGCTCACTTGTGATATGCGAAAGGAAATTTGTTCGGTCGAATATAGTCGAAGGTTACATGGACCTCGGAAGTACAGTGATGTTATTCCAAGCTCCAAATTGACGTCGATAGAGCATGCGTTGTCCAGTTTCATTTTGGACCGGTTTAATTCGGTGAAATGAACCTTGATAGGTGCATGACGATAGTTAAATGAACCTTATAGATCTAAACAACAATTAAATGGTCCCTGTTCGCCCGTGTACGTATTTGCAGGCATATGTGATGGGTCCACTGTGATCACAGTATTTGTCAAGGGGAAAACGTAACAACTAAATAGAATCGATACATGAAACTACTCATATTACGTAACAGACACTGGATTTGAACGGGATGAATAATAAGGTTTTTAAAGAATGTTTGACATATGCAATAATAGGTAGGCTTGTTGTACCAAGCTGGAAAAATGATTCCTGGTCATATGCCAATATTGATGTATCTCGTAATATTTGTGATTCAGTTTACCCACCCACGGGTCCCGATTGCTATTCGGAGCGTGAAATCAAATCGTAGTGGCAAAATTATCATTGAAAGTATGACAATCGAATACTTTCCTCTTCAACTATTACACATTCAACGATGCAGAACAATAATTGCTCATGATCTAAGCATCTAAGAATAATGAACACTGTCGAGAAGTGTAAAAAGGTTGTGATCGAAAACTTTTATTATTAGTTTCTCGATGGTATTTTTTATATGCTTCGAACAGCATTTTTACTATGCAATGAATAAGGCAATATCATAACTAGTTATTATGACTATTTTTTAGTATTTAGTATTTTAGTATTTAGTACTATTACTATATTATTATTTATTATTTTTAATACCATATTATTATTAGTATCGTTTGACTAGTATTTTGAATTTATTATAAGGAAAATCCTCATGACAAAATGTATCATTTTGACAAAGTTGAAAAAGATACAATGATAAGCGATTAGCTTTCCCAGAATACATCTCAATGGATTTTAATGCACAGGTCTCACCCCTTCGAGTATAGAATTTGGTGCACAGCTAGGTATGCTCATTATGAAGGATTAATCGATTTATCGACTCGATATGTCACGTTCCCTGCTTCAGTTGCCCGTTTCAATACAGTTCAACCAATTCCCTTCGACTGATCATAATTGATACGGAATTAATTATGGATATGTACATATTTAATGGCACTGAAGTGTGCATCGTTGGAATCCAATGAATATTCTTCTCTATATATTTATTTTCTCATTTTCGTCATTCTGCAAAATCTTTGTTCGCAGTTTTAGATACTAAATATCGAGATGAGCAATACAAAAAAATGGTTGAATGATTTTTACAGATAAAATATGCCAAACAAATTTGAGCAACTGAAAAATAATGATTTTCGTTGCAATCCAAGGATGCAAACTTCATCTTCTTACATTTAAGGGTTTGCAAGTCAGATGGATATCAGTCGGTTATTATATTTCTTCTACCCCCTTCCTTCAGTGATTATATATATATATATATATATATATATATATATATATATATATATTTATAAATTAATTTTTTAATTCGATATATTGATTTTCGTTTTACGTTTCTCGAACTACATTTTCCCCGCTTCATCATGAAATACTATGCAGAGCAAAAAAATTGAGAGCTTCCGTGACAGGTATTATGCGGATGGAATTTGGCTGAAAATTGTTAGTACCTACTGTTTATTTTTTAATTCCATAACTCCCTCATTTTCCACGTGCTTGACGTTTATTTCGTCTGAATTTTTCTCAATATCGTTTAACCGGAATACTAATTGGAAATGAAATGAATTTTCGTAGGAATTTAAAATATCTAGCTGAGGATTCAATGTAGACGTGTTGGAATCATAAATAAAATGTAACCAAATCTCTTTGACATTTAAGGGGTTACCCCCACTTGCGATTTTGAAAAAATCGATTTTTTTTTATTGCATTTTTTTGAAGTATAAGTATCCGGGCCCCTACTTCTGTATGGGCCCGGAATAGATGACTCTATGTAAGTTTACAAAAAAAAATATTTTCTTCGTGTAAACTGAAATTGAAACTTTAAACGCGTTTTTCTCAAAATGGCATTTCTGAAGTCGGTGACCAAGATTACTCGAACACTAATGAACCGATCTTCTTGAAACTTTGCATGCTTATTTAACACATAAAAATGTAGTCTTTAATCGTTCGATTTTTTTTTAAATGGTTGTTTTATAGCCAAAAAACGGCCGTTTTTTTTCGTTAAAATCGAACCATTAACTTTGACTGTCCGCCATTTTGTGAAAAATGAATATTTTTTAAAATCCTTCGATTAAAGACTAGTTTATACTTATATTTGACTAAATCCATCCGCATTTTTTTTCAGATGATCCACTTCGCCGCAATGTTGGTCACCGCAAACCGTGTATATAAAAACATTATTTCATTGACGGCCATTTGCCACTAAACAATGTAATATTTTTCAATAAAAAAAATTACTGACAGTTCTTCAAGATGTGTTCTTTAAGATGGTATATTGTTCGATTAAAAGTTTTGTAGTTTTCTTTAAAAAAATTCATGAAAAAGGCCTTTTTTGCGCTACAAGTGGCCTTAATGGTCTTGACATAACGCCTTAATTTGCTGATTTAATTAAATTTCAAGTGAAATCTAGTGATTGGACGACATTGCATTTCGGTGAAGAGCTTATCGGGCTCCCACGAAATGCTCCATACGTCTGGCAAATACGCCTCTACGATGAGAGATCAATTAAAACCGTTGAAAGTTACTCGCTCGCGTTGTGCACGCTTCGTTACTCGGTTTCGTGCCAGTCGATGCGAGCCAGCGTTATCACCTGAATCCGAGACTTTGCAATACCAAGGTAGAGACGGTCGCATAATTCGTTCCACACCGAGGTGCGATAAAACTACTAGCACGAGAACAAACAATGACGTTACTCGCAGTATAATGTTCAACTGTTTTTTTTACTTCCCCGTTGAAGAAAAAAAATAATCCTCCATCCAAAACGAACTTCTGTGCAAGTGGAGCTTTGTAGCTAAATAATATCGCGGAATTTTGTAATTTTCTATCAATTTTTCTGAAATCATTTATATGCTACATTGAGATTTTTAAGACGATTGTTTCATCCTTACTCCCAATTGCGCCGATACTTTTCGATGTGAATACCTTATTCCTGCTCTTGGATATATTATACTTGACCCTCTTCAGAATATCGTTACGTAGACTGTTTTATTTGTGGTTTCGTAAATTAGAGTGTCTCGGATGGCTGCGCCTTCAGTGCAGTTGATCGTCAACTTTAAGATACACACAGCTGGGCTTGAATCCAACGAATCAATATTGTTTTTTTTTTTAATGTCAGTAAAGAAACCTGAGTGCTCGTGGTCGTCGAGCAGCCTCTTATCATGTCATGGATAAAATTTTCAAATGAAAAACGATCGTAAAAAAACACGGAAGATTACAGCTCTACACCAAGCTGTTTTAATGGCAGAAACGTGTGTCAACAAAAGACCCGAGTGCAGAATTTTTCGCACAGCTCTAATAAAAAAAAAAACGTTGAAGTTTTCATCGTTGGAATGCAACGATCTTTTTTCATCATTATAAAACGTCTTTTTTGCCAAATTAAGTCGGGATATACATTTAGACAGGATAAAAATAAGCAATATTGCGGGATTTTTTAAACTAAGAAATAATTATTCTACAATTATCAAACTTTAGGTATACTTTTATAGTATGTTTAAGTATACAAAACAATTTTCTCAAATTAATTCATCATCAAAATGGTGGAGCTGTGGCCGAGTGTGGCAAGATCGCCGCGGGAGTTGCGAATCGGCGTACAGTCTAGCTTCCCGTAGACGTTGATTTGCAAAAAAGTTCAAACATTTTTTAGAACACGTATAGTTTCTATGTGACGGTAATTAAAGTGAAGAAAATGCAAATTTAATAAAATGGCACGCATTTACAAAAAAAATCAACATTTCACGCAACATTTCTGTAAAATGTGGATTAAAAAAGTCGTTTTTTTCCCAATTTTTCATAAACAATTCCCGTCAAGTAGAAGGTACCAATATTATCAATATTTCTACCAAGTTTCAACTCAATCGGCTTAATAGTTTTTGAGTAATGCTGCACGCCAATTTCGAAAATGCAGTTTTGAGAAAAACGCGTTTGAAGTTCACGCCCGCTCCGAATCCGAGCGGTGAGGCACGGCGTTGACGGGCTGTGACGTTTGAAGTTTTTCGAATTTCGCTTTTATACTTTGGGAAAATATTCTACATATGTGGTTCTATCGTTTAAAGAAAAAGAAAAGAAATCGATTTTTTGATTGCTGTAAATGTATATGCCGCCTTTGTGCCATGGTGGCACTCTGAGCAATTTCCACCGAATTTTCGAACTTTTTTTGGTGTTTCAGCATCAGTCATATATTCAAGAATAAGAATTGATGTGCAATAATTTGAAATCATGGATGATTTTGTTTATGCGCATAAACAAACCTTAACAAGTTGCAATGGTTCTAGATAAAATTCATTATCTCCGAAAGTTTTCGAAGTTTTCGCGTTAAAGTCGCCACTCGGGGCGACTTAACGATTTTCAATCGTTTTTCAAATTTCATTCTGCCATATTGGATCCGCTATCTTGAATTTTGGAGATTTTATTGGGCATTCATAATCAGCGACTTCAAAAATCCAAGAATATACATTTTCATCATATTCGCACCGTTTCGCGAATTTTTATCCGCCATATTGGATCCGCCATTTTGAATTTTGAAATTCGGAGCTCATATTCGTCATCAGCGACCCCAAAAACCCCCGATTGCTCATTTTTTCGTCCATCCGGAAACTTTTTGCATTTCTGTCCGCCATTTTGAATTTTCGAATTCTGAGCTCACATTCGTCAAGAGCAACCCCAAAAACCCCCGAGTAATGACTCTCAAGCCGATTGGACTAAAGGAAAAATGTTAATCTCTTATAAAAATACGTGAAAACTTCAAAACGAGTTTAACAGCCTGAATTTTGAAAAAATGAGCAAGCAAAAAGAATGAATAATGGTTGAATTCCAACGATGCAAACTTCAACGTCATTCTAACAACTGTTACACCATCTGGCCCGTTGTACCCAGAATGAAAGGAAGATCGATCACGTACCCACCGATAAACTTAATTCTAGAAAAATATGGCGTCAAGGCAAAAATAAAGTATCCAAATATATCAACGTGGTCCCGTTATCATTTGACGTTCGTAATGATCTTGAAGTTCGCATCGTTGGAACGCAAAATGAATTATTTTTCATTGATAAATTTTCTCTTTCGACAATTCATGCTATATAAATCATTCGAAAGTTTTTACGTATTTTCATCACTAATTTACCACCTAGAGTTGCAAAAAAAAGTTTCCAATAGTAATAAAAATGAAGAAATAAAAAAATCGTTGCTTTTCAACGATGAAAACTCCAAAGTCGTTCGTGGCCCCTTGTTGCCTTATTTTGTTTATGACGGATACGAAAATCAAATAATCGAAAAATAGAATTCGATATGAGTGAATAATGATTGATCCAAAGAAAATTGCCTGCGGAGCAAATTGGTCCTCGATATTACCTCGTGTCTACAAATGGAAGTAATGAATAATTCACCAAACGCCATTTACGCGTCATCGGCCCATTGTCAATATAATCAAAAGCTGGCATTTTCCTACCGGAGGCCAGTCTAGCGCTGTATACGCCGATTAACATTTCTCGTGTTTGTCATGTCTTTCGTCACGCTGAGTAGCGATCCCCTATGACGTCACGCGGTAACAAGAAATTTCAGATCGTGTTGTGAGCATCGCCCAACGAGAAAAAAAATTGTTTTCCTTCAATGCGTCCACATTGAAGAGAAACGATCGGTGATTGAATTTGTCTTGAAGTGATCGAAGAGGAACCTAATAGAAGAACAAAAATTCTCGAGGACGAAAAAAAAAAATGGTGTGACGAGTAACGAGTGGTTTTGAAGACGTGCGTAGATTGGCACGGAAAGATATTGAGCCGATCGTGACCGGTAACTTTGGAAATACCGCTAGCGTTTTCTTTGCCCCTCTCGAGATTCGTCGAAGGACGTACGAGTATAAAAGCACGAAGGATGATTAATCAGTTTTTTTTTATTGGAAGTTTTTTGTGAGTCAGTAAATACCAGGAAGATTCCACGACGAGCCGGTTTGGCCTTGACCGTCACACACTCGAGCGTTTTCATCTTTCAAGTTTAACTCTTACACACAGCTCCAAAAAGTATCGACAAGAAATGGTTGCACATATCACAATGGTCGGAATATCTCCTTCTCGCACACGCTCTATTTTTGTCACTCCGTTTGGAGTTTCCGATACGAACCCTCGTCCAAAATGCAACCTCCGTTAAGGGGTTAGGCGAAGATGAACACTCGCTCGTTGTTTGAGGCAACTCAAATTGAAGAGATAGATCCAACATGTGGCGCAGGAATGACAGATTGAAGGTAACCTTACGATTGCAACTATAGGACTGCGGGTAATACTTAAGGGGTTACCCCCACTTGCGATTTTGAAAAAATCGATTTTTTTTATTGCATTTTTTTTAAGTATAAGTATCTGAGAATAGATGGCTCTATGAGTATAGGAATAGATGACTCTATGTAAGTTTACACAAAAAATATTTTCTTCGTGTAAACTGAAATTGAAACTTTAAACGCGTTTTTCTCAAAATGGCATTTCTGAAGTCGGTGACCAAGATTACTCGAACACTAATGAACCGATCTTCTTGAAATTTTGCAGGCTTATTTAATACATAAAAATGTAGTCTTTAATCCTTCGATCTTTTTTTTCGAAAAAAATGGCCGTTTTATAGCCAAAAAACGGCCGTTTTTTTTTTCGTTAAAATCGAACCATTAACTTTGACTGTCCGCCATTTTGTGAAAAATGAATATTTTTTAAAATCCTTCGATTAAAGACTAGTTTATACTTATATATGACTAAATCCATCCGCATTTTTTTTTCAGATGATCCACTTCGCCGCAATGTTGGTCACCGCAAACCGTGTATATAAAAACATTATTTCATTGACGGCCATTTGCCACTAAACAATGTAATATTTTTCAAGAAAGAACTTACTGAAAGTTCTTCAAGATGTGTTCTTTAAGATGGTATATTGATCGATTAAAAAAGTTTTGTAGTTTTCTTTAAAAAAAATCATGAAAAAGGCCTTTTTTGCGCTACAAGTGGGCGTAACGCCTTAAAACGCTTTTTTCTCGAAACTAAATTTTCAAAACAGTGTACACGATTTCTCGACATCTAATAAACGGATTCACTTGAAATTTGGTACACTTATTCAGTGTTATAGTAGTTTAGTCTTAACGGACGCTTCTCTTCTTAACATTTGTTTAATTAGTTATTAATAATAATTATGTAATTTTCACTCGAAAAATTGAAGAAAAAAATAATTTTTTTCCCATTGAAACACGATTAAGCTCGGTCAAGTCTCGTCAATATTGTCCATTTTAAGAAACAGACTCGCTTTTTTTTCCTTCACGAGATGGTTCCAAACTCCTTTAATTATTAAGGGGGGAGATACCTTTAAACGAGGAAGTAAATTGCTGATTTTCATGACTTTTTTAAAAGGCATGATTCCTTCGCCTTTTTTTAACTTAGCGTATGTTTTATTACTACTTTTGACTGTGGTATGGTATATTTTCAAATTAATCTTTAAAAATGGCGGAGATATGGCACGGTCTTCCAACCTGCATTTCCAAACTGGCGTGACGTATAGCTAAAGAAAACGAATCAACCGATTCTAATAAGATTTGGTATAAATCTTTGTAATTTTATTCTCCAAAACAAGACCTTAAATGTTTTTGAAAACTAAAAAAAAGTATTTTTATTGCGAAATGTAGCCGTTTTTTCGCAAAGTTTAATCTTTTTGTTTCAAGGCGTACCATTTCATCGATTTACAACATTCTTCACGTTCCCTTAGTTCATATTCTGCGTATGGGTGTAAACCAAAGAAAAATCTTTGTTGGTTTTTTGTCAGAATAATTCCGCCGACGCTACGTGTCACGCGGTCTGACAACACGCGCCGCAACCCGTTTAAAAGACCAAGCCATACCTTCGCCATTTCTAAAGCATAATAAAAAATATCATGTAACAGCCAAAAGTAGTAATAAAAAATACCCTTAGTCTCGAAAATGGTGAAAAAAAATCTTTCCTTTAAAAAAAATCATGTAAATCAATTTTTTCCTCGCCTAAAGGTATCTCCTCCCTTAATTATTGATATTTTTCAATGAAATTTTGTACGCAACTTTGTTAATGTACATACAAATAAATGTCCCACCGATTTTTCAATCATCTTACTGATTCCTGCAAAATAAATGTTTCCAAATAACCTTGATTTTTTGTTCGTCACGGTAGCCAAGGCCTTAAGGGGCAACCGTAGAATTTTCAAAAAAACAATTCTTCAAAAAATTGATTCAAGGGGCTATACCAGTGTGACACTTTCAAAAAATCGATTTTTTTTTGCCTTTTTCGACAGTTTATACTTTCAACAATATCATTATCATTTATATCATTTATATCAATATCATTTTATCCTGCAAAAATCGATAGTTAAATCTTTAAACGCGTTTTTCTCGGAATGAGATTTTTCAAATTTGCTGACATTGTAACTCAAAGAGCAATTATCCGATTGACTTGAAATTTGAACTGAGAACTCTTGAATATATTTACTCTACAATGACGTAGGATATTTTCGATTTGGTGAAAATTGACGATTTGGCTTGAAAAAAACGACCATTTTATAAGCAAGAAAACATACTTTTCTCCATACCTCAATATTTTTCTATGAAAAATTACGTAATATAGGTCAAATATAGCCAAATATATTCTTAATTTTCCGAAACATTTAATTGAATACTTTTCTTCCGAAAAATTCCCGAAAATTACCCAAATTTTCAACGTTCACACTGGCATAGCCCCTTAAGAGATGCTTTGAATCATCTATAAAAAGGGAAAAAAACGTTCGGTACCTTAAAAAAAAGGCTCGCAGGCCCGTGTGGGTCTGCGGTCTTCAAACAATTTCTCAAAACGCCACGCAGCATAACTCCAACAATTTTCATTCTATTCACTCCAAATTTTGAGCACATTTTTGAAATAACATTTTCTATGAGTTAGTTTTAACATTATTCATTAACAAATTATTGTCCTTTTTTTTCTGTCGAAAATTGAGTTTTTACTTTAAATGCTCGCCAATCGCACAAAAATTAGTATTTTCAAAATCATTTACGTATTTCTCTAGCTACACTCATACAAATTGATACAATTTTTTTCCACTTTCAAATTGGTGTCAATTATACTGCGTGCCGCAGAGCGTCTCAAATTCGACATGCCTCGCGAGAATGGCTCCAGCGTCACTATTTTGTACAATTGTTTGATATCTTTTTTTTTTGTTCACTTGAAGATATGACTAATAACATCCTTGAATATTATTATCCTCTTACTTGTCTCTCTACTAAAAAAAATCGCTTAATTTTGAAAGTTTCCAATGGTGTTATCCCTTGAAACGTCAGCCCCGCGAATCAGTCTGAAAAAAGGTATTCCGCAAGCCCTAGTTACCGACCGAGCCCTCGAACCCAGGGAAGCTTCCACCGAGAGTCCGAACCCCGCCGTCCAATCACGCCCATAATTCGAACGCCAAAAAACAAGAACCCAAGCATACTCAGAGAAAATGCAAAATTCTCCGAAAAAGGTTTGCGACTAGTCACGTTACCGCAGCAGAGATGCGAACAAACAAAAAAGCCAAAGCCCGTAGGGTGTTTCGAATAAAAAAAAAAGATTTCGCAAGCCTCTCGACCCTTTGGTTTCTTTTGTGCGCGCGATTCTCCGCGTATCGATCGCTCCCGTGTGGAGGTTCTCTCTCCCGTTCGGCCTGGCCGGTCTTCCTATTTTCAGCACTGCATTGCGCCAATGCCAATGCAAAGCCGCAAGGTAACAAAACCGAAGACGAAAATCTCCGCGATCCATGTATACGCGTCTGGCATCGTAACTGTCACTGCGTATTCTCGCGATACGTTCGTGCGAACACACACGACGAATATAAATATATATTTCACGTCACACAGCCCGTTCCCCAGCGGAGTGTCCGCCGGGGGTACGTGGGAGAGGCACGAAGGCCGAATTTCCCGAAAGGTCGACTATGTAACCATCTCGAGAGCATCGATCGTGAAGACGTAACGCGCACACCCATTCGCAAAAAAAAACAACGCGACTATAAAATCGGCACGACGCTATTTTCCTCACCGCAAACACCATTTTTCTCTTCATCCGTACTCCCCACCCAGTTTGGGGGTTGCTAACCCAACGATTGATCAACGAGGGAGCCTAGGAACTCGATCACTTGCGCAAATGAAGAGAACAGAAAAAAAACTACTCATTTTTCACTCATCGATATGGGGTTCTTTCTCGATCGATAAGATATCACGGATGAGTGAATGGCAGCTTGAATTATTGTAATTACGTTTACTCACAATATCGACCTCTGTATGATGAACATCGCGTGTCTCACCTCCCGGTACTCAACCAGCTGATCGCGATCGCCGTTACCTCGTATCTCCCTTCTCTGCGCGAACGTCCCCCACTCCACCGCCACCTCCCACCCGGACGACCTTCCCCCACTCCTCGGTCGCGCGCCCAGGCGCGTTTAGCGCTGCCAGCGAGATCGAGTGCGCAGACGCGACTAAACGACTGGCCGGATCGAAGCGTGCCTCGGCACGAAGAGTCTCCTTTCGATCTTCCGACTTCCATGTACACGCACGTCACATTCCACGGACGGCTGACTGAACGCGAAGAGACACACCGAGGGTGGGGCAACCCTTTTCGAAAGTTGGACCTTTCGGAATTCTACGATCCTCGAGCCCCGTGGGCCGCCATTGCTCGAACCTCTTTATCCTTCTCGGTTACGCTGTTATGATCGTTAGTCGAACACGTGTACGAACGAGGTCGCGGAAATTTTGACAACTCGCGGGAAGCCTCGGCCCTACACGGTTCCTCGCAGGCTGCTCGGCAGACGACAGCTTTATGGGAATGACAGGAAATGGGGATAGTGTCGCCCCTAGGCGGAAGTTTGGCAAAACGCGAGCACCACGTGACCGGTGACGATCAATGGTCGAACGGATCTTGAATACGGGGAACGTCGATTGACACTTGCGATTATTCGCCACAGACGTGAAACTAGCGAGTGACGAGAAAAGGAAAGGAAATGAATGCACCTTTTTTCCAATCGACGGAATACTTGTCAAAATTGGGAACTCTACGACGTTGTGCCGGGCTGATTGGGTCCAACGTTAATATTTTTCTTTGATAAAATTTGTATGTAAAAAAGTATCTAAAAAAACAAGCTTTTATTTAATTTACTAAAAAGTAGAAAATCATTTTTTTTTACCATGTCGCTCATGTGTGACTATAAATACAAGCTTGGGGCGCTGAACTTTTCAAATGTTTAATCAATTTGATCAATTCAGTTCCATTAACCGTATTAATTGGGCACAATAGTAATTAGAGAAATTGTTATCACACGTTTATACTCAGTTTTAGGATTTTTATTTATGAAATTTAAGGTTGCTTTACAGTCGGTTAAATACAGTTGATTTGTTAACGGATTTATGTAAAAACAAATTATTTTTTACTTTTTAGTAGATTAAATAAAAGCTTGTTTTTAAAAAAGATTTTTATCACCTATACATTATTTTGTACTTGTTAGTCTAATTGATTTTACTAGAGCTACATTTACACGAAAAATTGAAAATTTTATGGATATAAAAAAAATTTAAGTTGAATCATGCATATCACCTTTTAGATGCGTGTTTGCAAACTTTCAGAGCTCTGAGTAGTCGGGAAGTGGGTGAAATATCGATTTTCCGTTTTGAGAGAAGCTTTTTCGATAATGTTTTGGTACTATGAGCTCGTCACCGAAAAGAAGAATTTTTGTGATGTTTTTCTTGTAAAACGTGGGCAGGTATTCAATTTTTTCTCCATTTTGGAGCGTATGGTTTTAAGTATATTGTACATTTTTTTTTTTTGAAAATTGCTCACAAGTGTGGTGGATACAATGGTTTGTACAGACCGCTGTTTGGGCTCGGAAACTATTCATCCGAAATTAAAAAATCAAACGCCTTTGGTTTTTGAATGAAATTAACTAGGGCTTGGAAAGGTTTAGAGAAATATTGATTTGTGAAAAAATGTCCGGAGTCCACAGTGGAAGTATCGATTTTTGTCAATAAAAACGCTGAATTTTCGTTGATAAAAAAAACTAAACATTGAAATAAAAATTCCTTCGTTTAAGCACTACTTTTTGATATGCAGAAAAAGCTTGTAAACTTTAGAGTTGATCGGTGCGGTGATTTTTGCGATATTGTGGTAATCGATTTTGAAAAAGTCGTTTTGAGAAAAACGCGTTTCAATTTCGCCGGTTTGCGGAACCTACTTATAAATATCCACAACTCCCTTAACTTTGAACAGATCGACTCGAAGTTTTCGGAGAATATTCTTCAAATGTTATATTTCGAGAAAGTGTCGAAAAAAAATCGATCTTTGCAAAAATATCAATTAGTTGTAAGTTAGAGAGAAAGGGAGCGAGAGAAAGAGAGAACAAGTTCCGATAAAAATCGCCATTATTCGAGAGAATTACTGGAAATTATGATTTTTAGATAAAGAAAAAATAAAAAATCATTTTTAAATGCACAACAATCCATTGAATGCTTCACATATTGGAAATACCAAATTCTTCAAACTTTTCCGCTTTCATTTCAATTTGTTTTGAACTCTCCAAAGTGCCTGATTTTTTTGCACTTTTTTTATTTTTTGCAAAACTATAATTACAATATCCAAATGATCCGTTTGGATATTCTAATCCAAACCTACTGCATTTTCAAATGTTGAACATTTAATTAATTAAAAACAGATGCGGACAATTTGCAACATGCATATTGTTATATCGTGTTTACTCTCAAGATGTGAACAACGAGTACGTTTTCCTATTCACAATAAAAGGAGACACGATTTTTTTGCCAGGTAACTGCGCAATCCACGAAAGTTTGACGAATTTCTTCTCACGATCATTGCTTCGTAGAGAGACGCATAATTTTAAATAATTTGTTCCGTTCTCAGACGATATAAAAAGATCGTTAAGGGATTATTACAGTGTAAAATTTTCAAAAAATCCGTTTTTTTTCCGTAAAAATCAAAAAATTCGTATAGAACGTTATAAACATGCTGTTCAATTTTTGGGGCGAAATTCGAATAATTCCAGTTGCTACAGCCTTTCTCAGAAAAAGAGATTCGACCAGCTATCCGTCTCAAATTTTGCTACAACATTCTTCACGCCATTCTTTATCTTGCTATCAAAGCTTTTTTTCTCTTCATATTTTTTTAACGAAAAACTGTCGAAAAAATCGACTAAAATCGATACGTTTTTTTCAAACCACCGCCATGTTGTCAATTCTGATTAAAAAAAAAACCTCCATAGCAAGATAGGGGCTTTTATACTGATTAATAATCTGCTAAAAATTGTATTTTAGATAATATTTACGCCCACAACCGTGTACACCGTTAGGACTCCTTTTTTTCGAAGACATTTTTAACCGTTAAAAAATGTAAAAAAAAATACAAAAATAAACGTTTAAAAAATTATTTTCTGTTCTTGATGAGTGCCTTGATTTGACATTAAAAAATCAGGCTGATTAGCGTATTTTAAACATCGAGAAAAAATCGCGAACATCAGCTATTTTTCGACCCGTTACAACGTGATGATCGCTTAAGGCAAACGGCATTTTTCAAAAACACTCGGTTGCTCGATCAGAAATTTGTGTGAAAAAAATGCTTCGACAGGTGTAGTCAAAGCTGCCTCTCTCATCGGCTATCTCCGATGATTGACACTGCGGCGCCACGTGCTGGTTCATTGGTGCTCCACCTTACATGTTGCGGTGGGGAATATTTCGGTCGATTCTGAGCCTGTGCGTTCCCTTCCGAGCTCTGCCCAACGATCGGTATTGTAGCTACTCTAGATAATGCTCGTCGTCACTGAAATATGGACAAGCGGCGTTTTTTATCTGTAGGCAAACTCAGGCACAGAATTGCTGGATGGTTCGTACTTTCTCGTTGTTGTTTATTCAAGTATAATTAACGGGCTACATCCCCCAAGGTGGGTCGAAGAATTGAATTTTCCAAAAATATTTTTATTCGACAGTATCACCTTTTAGACCCATTCCCTGAAAATTCCGTTGAAATATTCCTAAAATTGAATGAGCTACAGCTTCTAACAGTCGGCCGGGCCATCGATAGCACCATACTTCAAACTTTAAACGCCTTTTTCTCGAAACACTGTTTTCAAAGTCGGTGGACATGATATCTCGAGAACGACTTGATGAATTGTTTCCAAACTTACAGGAGGTACGATAAGAAATATTTAAAGGTCGTTGACGATCTCACTTTTTGTAAATCGACCTTTATTTTTTAATAGTTCACGTAAAAATGACGACTTTTTTCATAGACTTTGTTTGCTCGAGATTCAATTCATCGCCATTTTGTTTAAAAAAATGATTTAAAAAATCGACGATCGTCAACGACTCGTAATTATTATTAACTTTGATAACCCGTTTGGTTTTTAGATTTCAGATAGACTGTTTAAGCTGGAGAATGTCCACCGCCAAACGTCGCGAGAAAAAATTCAACTGACGGCGGCCATGTTTTTAAAAATTGTTTTTCTGTATTTTTTGGTTTTTTCAAGGCTCTCATTATACGTACCTTTGTTTAAAAAATAAGTTTCTTTTTCACCAACCGTTTCCCAGAAAAAAAATTCAAATTCGTAGATGTAGCCCCTTAAGATATTTCCGCACTTTTCTCATTCATTTTCCAGGTTCCACACTTGACATTTGGTTACTAGAGAAAGGAACTATATTTCCCGAACATTCGTTTCTCTAAAAAAATTAAGGGGCCAGTGCACTTTGAAAATTTCAAAAAATCGAAAGCAAGCAAGACTTGAAGAAATCGGCGATGATGAGCAATCAGAAGGGATTTTGTATGGTGCAAGAATTGCCGATTGAGGTTAGGTAAGAGTTTTTCATCGTATAAACTTCAAACGCGTGTTTCTCGAGACAACGTTTTCAAAATCTAGCTCCATCGTATCTCTAAAACTAATAAACCGATTCTCTTGAAATTAGAACCACAAATTGTAAACACGATTCGCAACAAGATGACCCTCGATGGTTTTAAAATTTTAATTTTTACTCTTTTTTTTCGAAAAACTGCGAAAAAACGCGTTTTTAAATACTTTTTTCGTTTTTCATCTGCCATTTTTTTATTTTATGATAAAACTTCATATCCGAGGGTCATTTTGTAGCTGGTGTCATACTGAATCGAATGGACTTTGATTTTTTTTGTTTCAGACAAGCCGTTGCCGAGTTGTGATGGAGCTACCTAGCCCACCTACTTTTGAGGCGTTACGTTAAACTATAGTTTTTGTACTTAAAAATGAATTAAAATGAATTAAAACATTTTTTAAATGTATTTCAAGACTTTATTTATCAAGCCCAATAACTTTTATGACATTCGCGACAAGTAAAAGGTCAAAAAGGGTTAGAAAATAATTTTTTCATTGAGCTGATCACACCGAAACACTCAGTTTACTAGGAACTCGATGAATTAAAAAAAAAAGAAATTTGCCTGGGTTGACATTGGGAATCAGAGATCAAGACTTTTCTTCTGAATCATTACGTAAAACGTTTTTTTTTCTCGCTTTCTTTTTCACTTTATTAATACAGTAACGGTGATTGTTTATTACAGTTTTTGCTGTCTTCATTTTTAAATGAGTAACTCATGGGTATAAAACGGTCGAGAGCCCGCGAAAAACAAAAACAGAATAAGAAAATACATCATCCGTCCGAGAAGCGGATAATCAATTGATGATCAATTCGCTCTGAACATTTTTCACACCTCCAAGCGCGTTCCTTTATAACTAGACGAGGTTCTTGTTTTGAGATTATTTCCTATCTCGTGAATTTCGATGAAGTTCTTGTGAATCACTGCTTGGAGCGATGACATCCAATTTGCGATACAGTATTATTATTTGTGATTTCCTCGTTATTAATATAATCGTTACTATTATTAATATTATTATTATTATATCATACTTATTTTTAGTACTATTATTCACCCTTTTTTTCCGTATGGAAAATGGAGACTAGCCACCGTCTCGCTCGTCTTCCATTTCTGCAAATCACTCTTTACAGATTAGTACTGTATTGATTTTTTTTTACATTTTTATGAGACAGACGTCATCCGTCGCGAATAAAATTTGAATTCTTCAGTCGCCTGTAAAAAGCTGCAGGGCCCATTTTTTTATCTCGTGATTTTCTGTAAGTGAGGTAAGGTATTTACAATGTGTGTGCTATACACGAGTTTTTTTTTTCTGCGTAGTGCCAATTCGGACTTACAATGTAGGTTTCAGTTATATCTATTTTTTTACAATCCCTTTCATCATGTCTCACATTCCATTCGTGTCGGTCCTATCCCCTACGCCAAGAGGCTCAATGGATAGCAACAAAAAATAAATAAACGCGAAGCGAGTAAATACGATGAATCAGCCTACGTGCAATTTATATTCGGATCTTACACCTCACTGCCAATAAGCCGAGTAAACAATTTAAATGAGTCTTAGTCTTATCTCGTGTTTGTAATTTCCGGTGAATATTTTTTCCAATTCTTTTATGCCCTGATAACGTATAAATCAAATAACACAGCAGTGTACTTATTTCAATTAATTAGCAACGCTCGATTGAAAAATTGTAATAATTTATTTTCCACAACTGTTCGATTTTGAGTGATAAAATGTTTGTTTACGATAAATTTGTTAATTCTTTAAATTAAAGTTGCCATGTGAGAATTTGTCGGGCATTTGTCGTGACGACTAAAAATTTCATTTTTCAAAACGTGTAAACGTGATGCATTATTCCCAATATATCGCTGCTTTCGTGAATTGAAAAATGAAATATATCTAAAAATTGAATGATGAAAAGGTTTTCGAACTTTTCATTGACGAAAGTAGCGTGGGATATGCCATGTTAATTTTTTTAATTCACTCTTGTGTATACGTTACATTAGCTCGAGATATTTTAACAGAATTGTGCTCAACAATGCAATATTTTCATCGTTCCTTACTAACCCATTACATTATTAATGTGAATAATTTTCCGTTCGGACGTGGTCGATCCTAATTTTATATCTAGCTATAATCAGCATGTGTGTGTCTGTTTATATATAATTTCGGTCATTCATCAATATATAATTTGATAAATTACAATTTATATCCACATTAATCTTAGTTTGTCATACCCTCAGAATGCACACAAACGCGCACGTCCACAAACTGACATTTTCGGTCGCATCGTTCAGAATCAACGCTCGAGCTGCTCTCAATACTTGAGAGGTGGAGGTTGACGAGAACGTGTACGTCAACGTGTTACATAGAAACCTATTAAAAAGTATTCACAATGGTCTAACATAGACAACGATAGTAATGCTACCTATTGATAGGTACGTGTGCTATACAATGTTACGTCGTTTGATATTAAATACGCGTGAAATTATTTTATTCCGCGTTTTTTTTCTCTTTTTCACGTACGATGCCGTTTTCCACAAACATGGATCTGTATGTGTGTGTGCTTGTGTGTGTGTGCGCGTATTTACTGACAGTGTGAAGTTGTTTTGACTGCAATAGTATTTTATGCACAGCATAGTTGTCACAGGAGAGGGAGAGGAAACAAGAGAGTGGCAACGAGAAAGAGAGCACTGCCATGTACTTCTTTAAGGGGTTAGGCTACTGTAAAAATGACCAACACTCGTTCGTCCCTTGAGGCAACACAAATTGAAAAGGAAGGTCCAAAAAATGGTGCTCGAATCGCAGATTCAAGATAAACTCATGATTACGATATAAATGCTAGTAAAACTTTAAGGGGTTATATACAGTTAACATTTTCGAAAAATCGATTTTTTTTTCAATTTTATTTTCGTAGTGTACATATATTTAAATACACACACAGAAAATTTCTTGTGGATCCGGCGAATATTCTCGAAGTTACACGCACATTTGTAATGACGTGTCAGAGCATTCGAAAGTGGTTTTGAAACTTTAAACGCGTTTTTCTCAAAACTGTGTTTTTAAATTCGGTGAAAAAAATTCGATCGGTCTCAAATTCTAACACAATCTTTTAAAGTATATTTTTTAGTAATTAATCGAAGGTTTTTTCTCACCGATAAATATTTTCCGTTTTATAAACAATTGAAGGTCTAATTTTGTGTCGAAAATCGATTTTTTTTTGAGAAGCCGCCATTTTGTCAAAAATTATCATTTTGCTTATTCCTTCGATCAATTACAAGATAATCCATTAGATTAACGAAATATTTTAGGTTTTTTTAAATTTCAGACGATCCAGTCCAGAGATATCGTGCTCAGCGCAAGACGCCTTTTTTTAGAGGTGCTCCCGAACATCAGCTATGGCAGCTTTCAAAATAATTATTTTTACAAATAAAAAATGTTCAAATACAGTTGAAAGTTACCATAATATGTGTACAAATTTTTATTTTAATAGATTTAAAGGTCTTCGAAAGAAAAATTCTTGAAAAATCGACCCTTTTGGGCCTCCTGACTGTATATAACCCCTTAAGGGGGGATTGTCTTTTTTTTTCGCAAAATTTACCGCTTTTTGGGAATTTTTTTGTGAAGAAAGTATACAACGGAAAACTTGTGAAACTTGGCATATAGTTTTATTGATCTGTTTACTACATACAAAAAAATTTTTAAACAATTTCATCAAAAAATCCGCCTCCCACCCCCCTCGACGCGGGATGGTCCTTTTTTGATGGTGTGCACGATTTCTCAAAAACTATTCAACCGATTGCCTTCAAATTTGGACAGAATGCTCAGCTGACATCCTTTTATCGTTTGATGAAGCAAAAAAGCAATACGTTTAATAGTTTTTTATTTATAACAAAAAATCGATCAATTTTTTTCGAAAAATCGATACTTCAAGTTCAAAACGTCACCAAATCGTCAATTTTTTTTTCCCTTCATCGAACGATAGCTATATGTGTCTAAAGTAAAATGCTTTTTGGGTTTTTGTTGCAGGATGAACGTGAAGGCTGTAATCGTGCACACCATCAAAAAAGGACCATCGCGCGTCGAGGGGGGTGGGAGGTGGATTTTTTGATGAAATTGTTTAAAATTTTTTTTGTATGTAGTAAACAGATCAATAAAACTATATGCCAAGTTTCACAAGTTTTCCGTTGTATACTTTCTTCACAAAAAAATTCCCAAAAAGCGGTAAATTTTGCGAAAAAAAAAGACAATCCTTCCTTAAACGCGTTTTTCTCGAAACTGTTTTTCAAAACGGTGTACACGATTTATCGACAACCAACGAACGGATTGACTTGAAATTTGGTACAATTATTCAGTGTAAAAGTAGTTTAGTCTTGACCGATGTTTTTCTCCTTAACATTTTTTTCATTGGTCATTAACAATAATAATGTAATTTTTCCTCGAAAAATCGAGAAAAAAAAATTTACTAATGATTGAAATACGATAACAAAAAAATGCTTGGTCAAGATTTACCCAATATTATCTATTTAAAAAAAAACTCGCTTTTCCGTGTCAGACCAACCGGGTGGCCAAAATCAAGTACACCGTTAAGACGATGTTGAAGTTTGCACGTTGAAATGCAACGAAAATTCATTAAAAAAAATGTCATTGCCTCATTTTCATTATCATACACAAAATGTTGAGATATTTAGGCTGAAGATCTCTGATGAGGATCCTGAAAAAAGTTAAAGCGATCTTGGAGACCTGAATTTGCCAAAAAAAAAAATTGGTCTACATAACTTTCGTTGCGTTCCAACGGTGCAGTCTTCAATATCATACGTTGAGCCTCTCACGTTCAAATATTCTTCACGAGATTGTTTATACTCGTTAATATTTTTCAATGAAATTTGCCACACAACAAATCTACATACAAATAAATGTCCAAACGATTTTTTAATCATCTTACTTGTTCCTTCAAAATGTATATATTTTTTTTCAAATAACCCTCATTTTCGCGTTGTCACAGGAGCCTAACGTCTTGAGGAAGCTTTTTCTTTCCTGTCTACACACACATACACACACGTACGCGTATACGTATATATATGAATGTACGCAAACATGTATGCATGCATATATATTTGCATTTTAAACTTTTGTTTCATCCACGATTGGGGACAGAAAACTTGCCGGAACGCCTGAAGTGAGGAAAAACTTTATTTTCACTTCTGCTCGATTTTTTGTTCGACTCATTAGCCGAGGAGTGGTGAAACTTCTACGGACTGACTGGTGGCTCGAGTAATTTTACGGTGCACACCTTCGCAATTAGAACATCGGACTATTTTTAGTCCTTAAAAATATGTGCCCATATATATATATATATATATATATATATATATATATATATATATATATATATATATATATACATACACACACACAGGGTGTCCCTTTTATCTCTGCCACCCGAAATAACTCGGTAATTATCGACGTCACAAAAAAATGTTCCAGACAAAAGTTGTACGGTTCGAAGGGGGCCATCAAATGCGACCGATTTTTTTTTTATTTCGGTCGAGGCGCTGACGCACAGTGAAGGTCACCTCCACTTTTTCAAATGGAATGGTACATTTTTTTCAACCATCTTGTGGAACACCTCAAACCGCATAAAAAACATTAGGGAGTCAAAGTAGTTCAAGGTCATTCAAGGTCATTCAAGGTCATTCAAGGTCATCTATTAAAATGAAATACAAATCAAAGTGGTAGTGATCCGAGATATTTAGATTTGTATCATCGATACTGACCTTGAACGACTTTGACCCCCTAATGTTTTTTATGCGGCTTGAGGTGCTCCACAAGACAGTTGAACAAAAATGTACCATTCCATTTAAAAAAGTGGAGGTGACTTTCACTGTGCGTCAGCGCCTCCACGGAAATAAAAAAAATGGTCGCATTTGATGGCCCCCTTCACGGCGTACAACTTTTTGTCTGGAACATTTTTTTTGTGACGTCGATAATTACCGAGTTATTTCGGTTGGCAGAGATAAGAGGGACACCCTGTATATAGATGGACCACAATCTATTTGGTTCATCAAAACTCCGTAGAGCTCGTTCACGGAAAGAAAACTGGCAATATTCCAAGCAATTTGTACGCGGATTATATTGCTCCGTAGAATACAAAGTTCATTCTTTTCGTTGAGCTCTCATTTTTTTTCCTAATCCTCTTCACGTTCTCAACATTTTTCTCGTTCATCTGCAAGCAAAAAAAAGACTAGTATCCGGGCTTTGGGGTATTCGATGTGCACCGTGAACGTTGTCGATCTCGCTGTCACGTGTGTAATTTGACGATCGCGCTCTCTCGCGTGCAAACACAAGCACCGGGACACGAAGAACTCGGTCGACATTTTTTGCGTTTATTCGTCTATCAAGAGGTCGTTGGACCTGAGAGGCGAGCCCAAGTGTTTGCAGCCGCATAGACTGAACGTGTGTAGGTGGATTTTCGGTCTTGTCATGCTGGCGTCCAGCTCGATCGAAATCAGTAGCTTGGGTTTTTGGAAACGCGGAATTGGGCATTTTTTTACACGCGCATTCTGCACAATAAAGTGAGCTCCATTTTTTTTTCGTAATTGTGACTTTTATGCCGAAGAACAAAGATGATTTGACGAACGAGTCGAGATCGATATAAAATGAGTATTCTTTATTTTTCTTTTTTTTTATTACTTGAGGGGAGGTTAGGGGTTTCAGCGTGGAAAAAAAAACACTTTTTTGCGAATTTTTTCATCTATATGGATAGGGTAAATTTATCGAAACCTTTTGTACATTGTTGAGTGTCATTTCAAGAACATTCCGTGAAATTTGTACGCGAAAATATCCACAAACAAGCCGGTGCCGCGTTTTTCTCGAAACCACTTTTTCAAAGTCCGTGTTCACTGCCATTTGAAAACTACATGACCGATTTATTTCAAACTTGGCACACACTTTCTACATATAAAATACCTCCCCCCAACGGTTAGTTTGAGATTTTTTTTTTACATTGAGGGGGTTTTCCACCCCCAAAATGGCGGAATTTTTCGTGAAAAATAGCACTTTTCACTTTACATGCCCACCGAAAATTTAGAAATGAAAAACAAAATTATCAAAGACCGTTGGGGGGAGGATTTGACGATACTTTGACCAAATTTTAATGGTACTTGATTTCAGATAATTTCTAGCTGAGATACAGTGAACACCGCAAATCGTGTTTTTCCAAAGGCGTTCTTGGAAAAGCTTTGTCACCGGCTTGTTTGTGGATATTTTCGCGTACAAATTTCACGGAACGTTCTTGAAATGACACTCAACAATGTACAAAAGGTTTCAATAAATTTACTCCATCCATATAGATGAAAAAAATTCGCAAAAAAGTGTTTTTTTTTCACGCTGAAACCCCTACCCTCCCCTTAAAAAAACATTTTTACTTTCACAATTTTGTCCAGCCTCTTCATGTCTTTTGCCCTTTCGCAAACTTCATATACGTGCATATCCGTGCGCGTGTATATTTATTCTGCTCGGTTACTTGAATTGCAATTCGAATTTCATTATTTTGAGCAATCTGAAACGATCGGAGAAAAAAAACGAGCTTTTCGATGCCTCGCCATGGCTTAACCTGAATTCTACTTGATGTTTTCTACAAATCAGCTCAAAATTAGCACGAAAACAGTAATATTCCAAGTGCAGCGCGGCAACTCCCTTGTATTTAATTATTTTTTCAAATATGTGGAATAACCATTTTGAAATATACAATTTACTGTTTAAACATTTTTTTTAAGCATGCCCATTTTATGACACGAAAATATTAATTTATAGTATATCAATCATGATTGTCGCGATGTTTTTTCAAGCCAGGAAACTCGAGAATATTCCTTTTGCGTTGATAAAAAGCGTTTCCGACGAAGAAAATAATTTCACTCACAAGGAACATCACTTTACCCCTTCGTTGGCATTGACGTGCGTCAACCTTTATTTCCCTATTTAACTTGCGCTGATTTGAAATCGGAGCCTACTCGGTGGTTTTTGTGCTCGCTGAATGCGAATTTGAAATAAAAATTTGGAAATTCAAAATGGCGGCACCAATATAGCGGACAAAAACCAAAAACCCTACTCGATTTAGATGAAAATTAGTGCTCCGGGATTTTCGAGGTCGCTTACTACGAATCTGAACTTTGAATTTGAAAATTCAAAATGTTCAGACTCATAATCGGTGACACAACCTATGACCACCGAGTTTCATCTAAATCAATCTGTATTATTTGTATTTTCATTCGCCATATTTGTTCGTCATTGTGAATTCCTAAAGTTTGAGTTCAGATTCGTAATCAGCACCCTCAAAAACCCCAGAGTACAATTTTCAGGATAAAAAAATTGTCCTTCCATTTTGGGCACTTTTTGTCGAATTCTCCCTGTCAACGAAGGGGTTGATGTCCGCCTTCGATTTTGTTGAAACTCATAGATAGAATACAGCATTGGAAACTATTAGATCCAATTTTTATATCGGTGGAAGAACGGTTTTAAGAGGGAAAACCACCTCTCAAAGAAGACGTGTTCTAATTAATTAATTTTTATTTTCATTTATTTATTATTATTGTTATTATTTTTTCAATACTTCTATAATGGATTTTTTGTCGCTTTGCGTTAGAAGAATTACGCTCATTGTTTCATTTCGTCACTCCTCGAAGCGCTTTCCTTTGATTAAGGGTTTTAAGGGTTTCTTCCCTTAAAACCCCTTTTCTACGAAAAAAAATACGCACCCAATAGTTTTCAATGTTTTATCACGTATATGAGTTTCAACCAGATCAAAGACGGACACTCAATTGATGTTATTTGATAGATCGAATGCGAGCGCGATTTGTGCGGGTTTCCAGAGCCGATCGTAACTGTTTCCCATTTTCTTTAAGGGCTTTTATCAAAGAAAATATTGGCGACTCATTTTCTACAAGATACAGAACAGGTTTGGAATTTCTTTACTACAAAATCTTTTCAAAAGTTCACAGTACTTTTCTATAATTAAAAGAGGGTGCAGGATACTCATAAAATTGATTTTATTTCGACGATTTCCCGTTCACTGCGATGGAATAAACGTCGTTTCGTTGTCAGCAGGGTGAAAAATATCGATCAACGGTGAACAATTTCTGTAGTGTTGCTATTGAAATTTTATCTTCATTGGATATTCGACATTTCGTCAATGCGATCGTTAATGTGATTATTTGATTGAAAAATTTGGCGTAAATCATATTTGTCCCCGAGCAGAGCATCAATAGCTTCATTCAGTGGAGTCTCGCATCATCAGTACTCTCTCCCTTCTCTCTCTCTCTCTCTCTCTCTCTCTCTCTCTCTCTCTCTCTCTCTCTCTCTCTCTCTCTCTCTCTCTTCGTTTTTATTGATAGGACGATGCCATTCGAAGTGTACGTGGATCCGAACGTGCCGGTTATATTCTCGAGATTCTCGAGGGTCCGGGGGTGAACAAGTGGCATGCAACAGCCACGGAGTTTTCATGATGATCCTCGATCTCGGGGCAAACGTTGAGTTGCGGATAAAGGAAGGGTGAGACTAACATTGTACTTGTGTGCTTGCCACGAGGCACGAATTAGTTACGCCCAATTATTCCTCGCCTATGGTCCAACGAATGCCCCATTTGGCTGCCAATGTACAGAATGAGCCAGCACGTGATTAGCAGCACGATACTCGTTTCTGAAAGCAAAGGCAAAAAGGGCGATTTAATAACATGGTAGATAGCGCCGAACCATTGGATCGTCAATAGCTCATTTTCAATCGTTCCATTCAAGGGCAATTCTTCTTTCAATCAGATAAAATCAATGGGTATTGAATAGTTAAATATCACGTAATACTGTAAAGACTACTAATCAGTTAAATACGAGGGTGGGGTGAAAAGTTTCCGGCCTGACCAAGAAAAATGATATTTAACAATTTTTTTTGCTTTATTTTTCAACATAATCTCCATCAACACTGATACATTTCTCATAACTCTCGCATCCCAAAAAACAGTAGCCATAACCTTGTTTGCCGATAAAATTGTTTTTGCCTTCTTTGGGGTTGGTTCCCCTTTTCCAACCCACTGTTTTGACTGTTCTTTACTTTCAGGAGTGTAGTGGTGGACTCATGTCTCATCAACAGTTATGAATCGACGCAAATATTCGTTTGGATTACGTCTATACAGCGCCAAATTGTCGGTAGCGTCGAGCGTTAGCAAACGCTCGATTGGTCGAGCGTTAGCAAACGCGGCACCCACCTTGCACACAGCTTTTCCATGTTCAAATGGTTGTGCAAAATATTTCGCACACGTTCAGCTGACATCCTACAGGTCTCAGCTATCTCATGCACTTTCAACCTGCGGTCTTCCAACACTATTTTATGGATTTTTTCAATCATCTCTGAAGTTGTGACGTCAACGGGCCGTCCTGAGCGAAGCTCGTCAGAGGTGCTCACACGACCAATTTAAAATTCAGAAACCCACTGATTAATAGTTGAATATGATGGGGAGGAGTCTCCTAGTGCTGAATCCATCTCTTCTTTTATTTGTTTTGGTGTAAAACCTTTCAAATGGAAGTATTTGATGACAGCACGTTTTTCCAATTTTTCCATTTTTACGAAAACAACGGAAGCGTCTCGCGCAATGTGCTCTCAAATGCAAACTAACGTAGCGATTGGGCTGAAACTGTACATACAAGCTCGGTAGGAATGGTACTGTAGGACGCCGCTCCAAAACTAGACCTAGTGGCACCATCTCTTGGTCAGGCCGGAAACTTTTCACCCCACCCTCGTATGTTCGGCATCATTTGAATGGGTACTGCTACCATATTAGGCTAAGAACTGATGGGTGGAGATGAAGATAGTTTTCTAAAAAATGAATGAACTTTATTACATATTTATCATTGATTTTACAACATATGCACAAGAAGAGATTTTTTCTAGATTTTTTTCGTAATGCGATATCTATTTGTTCAAATCGATTCGTTTTTGTCAAAGCCCTTCGAGGACCAATTTTTCCAATTGTTAGAATTAAACATGGAGCAAAAGGCCAAAGGGTTTCTTAAAGTAAAAATACAGCACTAAAGATTTTTCGGCAATATTGACGAGTCTTTTTGCTATCATAATTTTTTTTAAATTTTTGTTTTGTCAAAAACATGCAATGCAGATGAAAGCGTAGTTGATTTTGAAACCAGTATTTATCATGAACCCTTAGTGATTCTCTCTTGTTTTATACCTGAATTAGAAAACGTTTTGTTATTTTGCTCCAAATTTAAGGAGTTTCGTGGGTTAAAAATTTTCAAAAAATCCATTAAATTTTTTTTTATTATCTAATCGTATAATAAGTCTAGAATATTCTCCCACAGTTTTAAGTCAATCGAAGTAAAGGTCTAGGAGAGAGAACCTTTGGGAATTCCCCCCGTTGGGAAATACCGGGAGTTTTATTTCTACTTAAAACTTTGATCGCATTTTTCTCAAAACACTATTTTTAAAGTCGGTGGACACGATTTCTCAAAAACGAATGCCCCGATCTTATTGAAATTTTGCACACTTCTTCAAAATAGCAGTGACTAGTGATTGAACGAAGGTTCTTTTTTTCGATTACAACTAATTTTACAAGGCTATACGTAGCGTAAATTGTACCAAAAATTGAACTATTCGCACGTAACTCTGCCAAAAATTCAAATTTCAATTAAAAAAACAATCCTTTGCTCAATCACGAGCTATACTTATCTACTAACAGAAAAGAATTGGTTTTTAAATTTCAGTTAAAGCTATCATGAGTTATCCTGACCACCATGACGACCCTTTTTTAGAGGTCTCCGGAAACCAGGTCTCACCGGCTGAATTTCTCAAATATTTGGATGAATTTTTTTCAAAATATTGTTGAAATGTCGCTCTTTTATGTGCTTAACATTTTGTATGAAATAATTGATACATTATATTTTTTTTAAATAGAGAAAATATGTTTTTTTGCCTTCGAAACCCACGTAGAGGTTTAAGTAGAGGGTATACATCGACTGACAAGGAACATCACTTTGGTGTCCGCCTTCGATTTTTTTAAAAGTCGCGTATACGTAGAGGATAAAAAACGATTGGACACGCATTATTTTCATCAGCGGGAAAATGATAGTAAGGGCTAAAACTGCCCCTTAAAGTGGCGTATGTCAAGGGCTGATTTTGTAGTTTTATCCACAAGCAGTCCACTGATTTCAGTGAAACAGAAACGACACATTTTGTAGTGTAAAACGACCAAAAATGAACTATAGGTAAATTAAAAAAAAACAAAAATTAATGGATGAACCACCACTTTGTTTTTCTTTCTCTCAAATTTCAAAGGGGTGCATTCAATTGAACTCAACAGGTAAAACTTTGAAGGGGAGAGAAATTAAAGTTTACGTATTTTGTATTTTCGCCAGACAGCAAACTTAAGGGGGTAAATCACACTCCACACATGTTTGCCCCTTTCTAGTGAAAATTGGGGTTTTTGGGAATAATGAATGGCAGAGAAAAACACATCGATATGGACTTGTAAAAATAATATTTAAAGTCCAAATTTCTTTTCAATCTCGACATAAAATAGGTCGCTTCACTGAGTTGTCGAGCCTTCTAAACCGCCATGCGTGCGAGGGAAACGGCTGTTTGGCAGATTCAAAGTGATCTTCGAGACTACTGATATTTCGCGGAAAAGACAAGATAAGCTTACGAATTTTTTAATTTTAAAAACTTGTTTGTCGTCCTTTTTGGTGTACATTTTGAGTAACCAATTGTAAAACTATTCGTTAAAGTTTAGTATTTGATTTCAAACGGACGAAAAAATATCGAACTCCACTTTTGTACCCCTTAACATCACATGTTTGTGAGTTCAGAATGACAATACATTTTTGTTTATTCATTACTTATTAAAGTACCGCTGCACTCGATTAATTTATTAGTGAGCCACGACATTTATTTCCGTACCATCAATGGGGTGAGCTGGATTAAATTTCAGGCAACTACCGTATGAATATATAATACCTTTCGGCTGAATTCAAGCTCACGGAATATCGGGTTTAATTTTCAATCACGGTGAGTATTCATCGGTAAAATATGAATGTTCAACATGATCCGAAAGCAAAATAAAAAGGACAGAAATAATATATTAGTTGAAAAGTTGCATTTGGCGACACGTTATTTTGATTTTTTAAATTTGCCTCGAAACATGCTCTTCAAAATTGACAGTATCGCCAAATAACACGTATTCCAAATATCCTGAAGGTGAAATGTTTCAAATTTGACGACTACGACAAGCTTCATACGGATTCGTTGATTATACTAATTCAACTTGTTCAATGCTATTTTCGGTGACACACATCAAACTGTTACGGATATCAAACAGAATTTGCTGCACTTCTGTGGAGTGTAAACATTGGTTGTCAATATTGGAATTAGTTTATATCATGCAATCTGATTTTCAGTCGGTAGAAGTAATCAGTTTGGAAAAATTAATTGTTTCAAAATCGACAGTTTTCGCTCAGTATAGCTATTAAACGATACGATATTGTTTGTGTGCGTTAATTTAAAGTGGAATTGTATGTTCCCTTCCATCGTTCGAAATTACGGTCGCTTTATGCCCCTCTCTCTCTCTCACGACCCACTCTCTCTCACCCCCCCCCCCCTTCGCGCTTCCGCTCTCTGGAAAATTAAGTAGACTTGATTGTTTTCAACGAGCGATTCGATGTTATTTTAAGGCGTTACCCCCACTTGTAGCGCATAAAAAAAGGCCTTTTTCATGAATTTTTTTAAAGAAAACTACAAAACTTTTTTAATCGATCAATATACCATCTTAAAGAACACATCTTGAAGAACTTTCAGTAACTTTTTTATTGAAAAATATTACATTGTTTAGTGGCAAATGGCCGTCAATGAAATAATGTTTTTATATACACGGTTTGCGGTGACCAACATTGCGGCGAAGTGGATCATCTGAAAAAAAATGCGGATGGATTTAGTCAAATATAAGTATAAACTAGTCTTTAATTGAAGGATTTTAAAAAATATTCATTTTTCACAAAATGGCGGACAGTCAAAGTTAATGGTTCGATTTTAACGAAAAAAAAATCGAACGATTAAAGACTACATTTTTATGTATTAAATAAGCCTGCAAAATTTCAAGAAGATCGGTTCATTAGTGTTCGAGTAATCTTGGTCACCGACTTCAGAAATGCCATTTTGAGAAAAACGCGTTTAAAGTTTCAATTTCAGTTTACACGAAGAAAATATTTTTTTTTGTAAACTTACATAGAGTCATCTATTCCGGGCAACAAAAAAAACTGGACTTCAAATTGCACTTCAAAAAAATGCAATAAAAAAAATCGATTTTTTCAAAATCGCAAGTGGGGGTAACCCCTTAAGGTCAACTCAGGCTTCAAAAACACGGTGATGTTGAGCGAAAAAAGGATAGAAAAACGTAGTATATATACACACTAGGATGTATATATACTACGCCATGTATCACGCGCTGCAGAATTTCGTCGCAGTTACGCCAGTATTGCAGAAGTCATAGTTTTTGGCTACGAGCCGCCGCAAACTACCACCAGATGTCGCAGCAACCTTCTTCTACGCACACCACAGCAAAGAGCGGAGGCCCAATAGGCGACGGTTGCTGCTAGTCCGTGTGTGATGCCTATATATGTGTGCACGTTCACCATGCGGGATGGCCACCAGTGGGAAAAATCGTGTACTAGATTTTCGGAACTGTCGATAATATTTTGAGCTTCGTTGATACAATTTTGCTAGTTTTGCGAAAAAAAAACTCTAAACTCCAATTCTTCCGTCATTTTTCCCCAAAATCAGTTGAAACAAAGCTCAAAATGGGTGCTTTTTCACTGTCGAGAGCCTAACTGTCTTGATACGTGAATCAGTTCAGTGCATCAGTCAGTCATTCGAAATTCATCCTGTGGTAAACACAATCTGTACATTTTTTTCTTCAAAATTTTGACAAATGTCGATCGTCAGGCGCTTTTTGCAATAATATCCCATGTACACATTAAATTTCATCTTAATCGATTGTATCGTTTGGTCGAAATTAGGGCTTAAAGTCTCGATGCGGTCGGAGCATGTGATACATGGCCTTAACCTATAAAAATTACGCGACGGTTTTGGATGTTCGGGTTATGGCAGGCATGGGAATCGTGTGACTCATACTTATCCAGAAAATATTGTACTCGGGAAAATAAATACGTTTTATTGGTATATCCACATGATAAAGCGGATTTTTGGAATGTGCAATAGAGCGTCGTTTATCCGAATCAATGGGGACCGGGCGCCTTTCTGATAATCGAAAATTCGGATAACCGAACAGCAATATTCCGTGGGCGAAAAAAACGATACATATTCTATCAATATGATAAAATATATATGTTTAAAAATACAATGAACCTTAAGGGGCTATACCAGTGTGACACTTAAAAAAATCGATTTTTTTGCCTTTTTCGACAGTTTATACTTTCAAGGATATCATTATCATTTATATCGTTTATATCAATATCATTTTATCTTGCAAAAATCGATAGTTGAATCTTTAAACGCGTTTTTCTCGAAATGAGATTTTTCAAATTTGCTGACATTGTAACTCAAAGAGCAATTATCCGATTGACTTGAAATTTGAACTGAGTACTCTTGAATATATTTACTCTACAATGACGTAGAATATTTTTGATTGGATGAAAATTGACGATTTGGCATTGAAAAAGACTATTTTATAGGCAAGAAAACAGACTTTTTTCATAACTACGCCATTTTGTTAGATTTTGATATTTTTCGAAAATCCTACGTCATTGTACAGGAAATACCTTCCAGTTTAACGATATTTTTTGCTTTTTCGGTTTCAGCTACTCAATCGGCCAGAATCATGTCAGCAGTGGAGGAACTTTTTTTTGGGGCCTCCGAAGGCAGCGCATAAGTCGCTTGGATCTCAATATTTTTCTATGAAAAAATTATGTAATGTAGGTCAAATATAGCCAAATATATTCATAATTTTCCGAAACATTCAATTGAGTACTTTTCTTCCACAAAATTTCCGAAAATCACCCAAATTTTCAGCGCTCACACTGGTATAGCTCCTTAATATGTTAATAATACAAGTAAATTTTTGGCAAATCGCATAAAACCATTGTATTATTTAATGACGTAGAGGGAAGTTAAATATGTATTTAAAAATAACCAACATTCGTACATCTTTGAGTTCTTATCTATTTAATATTGAAAAAGTCGACGATTCTCTTCTGCTTCACAACGGAAGCTCGTTCCTTTGCTGCCGAATCTCGCAATCGTATAAGAAGAAGTTGCATTCAACAACATTCAGGCTGCGTTTCGTACCACTCCGTTGCGGTTTCAAAAGCCTTAAAGGCTTCACCGTGAAAGTGAGTCTTCATCGTCAGAGTTATTGTTTAGATAATTGATATTTTGGATAACCCAATTCGCTATACGGATAATTGACGTTCGGATAATCAACCGTCTACTGTATTATGTTATTCTCTCCTTCTACCTCGGCAAATTGCATCTTATTTGTGCTCAATTGTTTGTGTCTATATTGTTTTGACGTAAAGTCTCGAACGCTGATATTTAATGGAAAAAAAATTATCCACGGATCACGGAACGTTCCATGTACATTAGGGTGATTCGTTTCAGGGCAACTTTTTTTTTGACCCATTGTGCCCGAAAACCTTTAGTGGGTACCCAAAAACGAAGTTTCGTGAAAGGGGGGTGTTGTCAAAAAATATTTAGAGGTCGCGAATCAAAATTGAAGGTTTCCCATTTGATTAACATTGAAAAAAATGGTTTTCTCACTATTAGTGTTACCATTCCGCGAATTTTGATATCGCGATATTTTCCAAGTGGGTTCTCATAGGAAATATGATACTCCACGATAAAGTTCATTGAGCCATGGCCGTAAATTCAACCGTTTCAGTGGCATTATTATTTCAAGTGAATACTGTGCAAAATATCTATTCAAACGGCTGTAACGCCTAAGCTATTAGATATATCGAAAAAAATTCAGATGAGAACTTTGTAGAGAAAGTAATTTTCTACTAAAAAGTCTTATAAGCCGAGCCCGAAAATTCAACTCTTTCTCAGCTATAGGTGGATAAAGTAAAATAAATAGATTTTTTTTTAAACAAAAACAAATCTATTTATTTTACTTCATCCACCTATAGTTGAGAAAGAGTTGAATTTACGGGCTCGGCTTATAAGACTTTTTTGTAGCAAATTACTTTCTCTACATAGTTCTCATTTGAATTTTTTTCGATATACCTAATAGCTTAGGCGTTACAGCCGTTTGAATAGATATTTTCATACAATATTCACTTGAAATAATGATACCGTTGAAACGGTTGAATTTACGGACATGGCTCAATGAACTTTATTGTAAAGTATCATATTTCCTATGAGAACCCACTTGGAAAATATCGCGATATCAAAATTCGCGGAATGGTAACACTAATAATGAGAAAAACATTTTTTTCAATGTTAATCAAATGGCAAACCTTCAATTTTGATTCGCGACCTCTAAATATTTTTTGACAACACCCCCCTTTTACGAAACTTCGTTTTTGGGTACCAACTAAAGGTTTTCGGGCACGATGGGTCAGAAAAAAAAGTTACCCTGAAACGAATCACCCTAATGTACATACACGTATAAATTGAATATTTGACAAATATTGGCCGGGGTGCACGCTGCGTGGGAGATTCGAAAAGTTCTTGCTTCCGCCCGAAAGCTCGGAAGCACAGATTTGGCTAATCGCAAGCTTTGAGAAAATTTGATAGGTACGTGCCAACGGAGGGCATTTACGTCGCAGCCATGGCTCCCTCCATTATTTGCGTACATAATCTTTCATTAGTCCGAAACGTACTGCAGCTTTGTGCATTGAGTATATATGAATAGCGTCTTGTATTGATCCGCAACCACCACTCAACCGTCTCGCATAAATCCTTCACGCTTCAGTGTAACTTTTGCATTATTAACATTTAGCTAACAAAAAAGCAAATAAATTTTACGAAATATTGTACATGCGTATTTTGACGTGAAACGGAACGCACTGAATTGTAGGATTTCTGCCCTATCGAAATATACGTACATTTTTTAATCAATCGATATACAAATACATGCACACAGATACACGCTCGCACGAACACACGTGCATTTTCCCATGAATAATATACTCGTCGCATCGGCCACTATGGGAGAATGATTCTTCCTACAACATCATAAATAAAGCGGAGTGATATTGTGATTTAAATATATATTTGCTAGCGACAAATTGTAATTGCAAAAAATATTTCGCCTTTATTCCCAACCAGATATTTTCGGCAGAGATGGGGATAACTAAATTACAATGTAATTCAATTATTGATTTGGTAATGAAGTAATTAAATTACAAAGTAATCTCATTGAATTGTATTTCATTGTCTTTGAAAAATTTTCTTCCGAAAAAATTACATTGTGACCACAAACATGTGTACAACATGCTGGGAACAAATTAATTTATTCCAAGCAATGTGTCACTAGAAAAATTCATCGTTCTGGCCCTTCACATTGGGCTTCATTATTTTGCAATTTGTAATTAGATTAAACAAGAATTAAATTACGTAGTAATTAATCACACTAGGTACTTATGGCAAGTAATTACTAAAGTAATCTGTTACAAAGTAATAAAATTATCAATTGCAGTAGTAATTGCAATGGGTAATCGTTAGTTTCATTACTTTTTGCCCATCTCTGGTGCACGGGTGCTTTGGCATGTCAAATATGATTATCGAAGCATACAACCGACAATTTACGTCTTCATTCATATCGTACAATTTGTACAACGTGCATAATCGTTACGTCATGCAGCAATTATTGAATTATTGATTGACGTAAGTTCCCGTTAATTTATGTTGATCGAGCATTTCATCATGAGTAATTAGACCGAGGCCTCCAATAATATACATGTTATGCATCAAATTGTATTGCTGGATATGTAATTCGTTAGATTCGCGATCACTAGAGTTCGCCGGCGTTACCGAACTACCTAAATGCTATTAATTCATCGTTATTAATCAGATCCGCATGTACTCTATTCACCGAGCTTGAACGGCAAGGTAAGACCGTAAACGTCCATTTACCCGACCTGTTGATTATGCATCAAAGATATACAGCAGCACCTTGACAGTGGCAATTAGAAAGATTTATTGGACTGTAGGACAATCACATTGCCGGCAACCCCGCGTTCTAGCTATACGCAGTGACTCGAAATTTTGTCGATCGTATACAAACTTTCAAGATTCAACATAAAAACAAGTCCCTCAATCGTAAATTGATGATGCTTTCGTGAGTGCATATTTTTTTCAAACGTTTCCATCGCATTTCGGGTTCAGTCCGGCCGCTTAGGCGGGATATACATTTTACACAGGAAAAAAATAAGCAATATTGAGGGATTTTTAAAACTAAGAAATAATTATTCTACAATCATCAAACGTTAGATATACTTTAATAGTATATCTAAGTATAGAAAACAATTTTTCTGAATGAATTCATCATCAAGATGACGCAGCCTTGGCAGAGTGTGACGGTAAGGTCGCCACGGGAGTTGCGAATCGGCGTGCAGTCTAGCTTCCCGTAGACTTTGATTTCCAAAAAAGTTCAAACATTTTTTCAGGTATAACATGTATAGTTTCTATGCGACGGTAACTAAAATGACGAAAATGCAAAATTAAAAATGGCACGCATTTACAAAAAAAAAATCAACATTTCCCACAAAATTTCTGTAAAATGTGGATTAAAAAAGTAATTTTTTCCAATTTTTCAAAAACAATTCCCGTAAAGTCGGAGGTACCAATGTTGTCAATATTTCTACCAAGTTTTAATTCAATTGGCTTAATAGTTTTTGAGTAATCCTGCACGCCAATTTCGATAATGCAGTTTTGAGAAAAACGCGTTTGAAGTCCACGTCCTCTCCGAATCCGAGCGGTGAGGCACAGCGTTGACGGGCTGTAACGTTTGAAGTTTTTCGAATTTTGCTTTGAACGTTGGGATTTTATGCGTATATAAATGTATGCATATATATAGATATATATATGTATATATGTATGTATATATATATATATATATATATATATATATAATTATTATGCATATATAGTTCTATCGTTTAAAGAAAAAAAAAGAAATCGATTTTTGACTGCTGTAAATGTATATCCCGTCTTAGGCCTCAGATCTCTTGATTTCTTGTGATTCTACTTGTGATCTCTACTTGATTTCAAGATTTTTTTGACATGAATATATGTGTGTGTGTGCGCGTGTGTGTGTATTTAATACATACCACATATCGCCTATATGTGACTACCTATAAATAAAGGCTTGGGGCGCTCAACTTTTTGAATGTTTAACAAATTTGATCAATTCAGTCTCATTAGCTGTATTTAATTTAGCACAACAGTAATTAGAGAAATTATTATCCCACGTTCATAAACAATTTCTGGATTTTTATTTAAGAAAACTAAGGTTGTTGTACATTAAATTAATTTGATTTATAGTCACATATAGGTGACTTGGTGAAAACAATTATTTTCTACTTTTTAGTATATTAAATAAAAGCTTGTTTTTTTTAAATATTTTTTTTACATATAACTTATTTTCTACCCTTCAGTCTTTAACTGATTTTAATAGTTAGGTGCGACTAGTAGTTTACTAGTTTACGAGTTTGTATGTCAGGAACATGAAATGCTTGTAAAAAATAACGAAGACTGTAATTGGGATTGAACTTACGACTAATTGCTGCATATAAACTTTTCATATATAAACGCAGTCGGCTACGATTCTATTTGTATGTGTTGGTGATATTTTATATGGATGATTGGATGGCGCTAATTTTACATGAAAAGTTGGACATTTTGTGGACATTTAAAAAAAAGTAGAATCATGCATTGTCACCTTTTAGATGCATTTTTTATTATTTCAAAGCTCTAAGTAATGGGTGAAAGATCGAATTTCCATTCTGCATCTCACAGGAAGTCAAGTTAAGTAAAAGCTTGCAAAAAAGGAGCTCCATACTCTAATCATTTTTATGTATATCCATATTTAAGCGACAAGACAATTACACAAAACCTTCATTTTCAACACTGCGATTAAATTGTGTATTTTAATTATCGGCTCTCTCAATTTCACATAGATACGTGCTTGTTTTGTTCTGAATGGTTTCGGTATCATTGACATGTAAACGAATAGTGAGGCCGCGGGTGAGTTACACGATCCCTGGGCAATTCTCCGCGGCTTATATCGCAATGTGTATTACATTTGTAAATTGCATTTCGCTGTAAATATTTCTTTACGCGGTCGCTAGTAGTCCCAAAAAGCAATTTATCCAACACGTATTGACTAATGGACGACCTTTCAATGATAGTTTTTTTTAATCAGAATGATAATGTACATTTTCAGTTACGACGTCTTTTTGATAGAATTTGTATAAACGTGACCGTTGATTGTGGTTGATGTATGCATTTGCTACTTAATGCATGTTGATTGTACCTTTCAATATGAGCAATTATTTCGAACACGGGTGACATTATGATTACGTGCGTATTCTGTTATAAAAATGAACTACAGGCTATTCGCTACATTCACGGTCGTCAGAGTATACACGAGTTACGACTTTTTTTCAATACTGTTGGTGTACCATTATTAATTAGTTACGGGTATTTACACAGCTTGAAAGGAAATGCAAGTTCGTATGTGTCCGTCAGCATGACTCGTTGGTTGTATTCATAATCAATTTTTAATTTGTCGTTTCTTGTCTTTTCATTTTCTTGGATCATTGACATTTGTTGATATTGCTATGTTGCATGATCTAAGTTCAATGGACAACGAAGTCTGGACAAAAAAACATGGCATTCTTCACCTCCTCCAGATATCATTTTTTTGATCGCTTTAAAAATTAATTTAGTATCTGAAGAATATATTTCCAAAGTTTGAAGCCCATCAGAAAGTCCTAAAGGTCCCAAGGAAGTCACCGACGTGATGCCCTCCAAAAGTACCGAGAGTAGGTAAACGAGCACGCGCCCTTTGCGGCCTCTACCTTTTAAATTCTTAGCCAAACAAGTTAGCTTGTTTACTTTTTAAATAATAGGGGGCACTTCCGACGAATGTAAAGAAAAATTCGGCCTGTGTAACCGTCGTTTTTCGTTTTCACACAAACAGTTCACACAAAAAGAGGAAAATGCAGCCCAGATTAGTGATTTCCTAGAAGAAGGCTTGCTTCATGGCCCTGGCATCGCAGATTAAGGAGAGATATACAACTAGATGGTCGAAAAAATCGATTTAGAAGCTATGAACATTCCGTCGACCGTAGAAGACCTACACTATGGGCCTGGTATCGATGATTCCATGCAACTTGACAAATTTCGTGATTTAGTCATTCCCATATTTTCAAACGCGTTTTTCTCAAAACCACGTTTTTCAAATGGGTACCCAAAATTTCTCGAAACCCAATGAACCGAGTGCCTTGAGGTTTTTTGTGGTTATTCTATACACCATTATCTAGTACTTGTCATAGGATTTTTTTTTCCGTTACTTAGTTTTTGTTTTATAGGCAAAATAATAACTAATTTTTGGCCCAAAAATCACTATTTATGTTCAAACGTCCGCTATGACAAGTACTAAAAAATAGTATCTAATTTAATAAACTTTTTGGTTCTTTTCAGATGATTTTTGAAGAAACGTCAGTGGGTACCGTATACGCAGATTTTTTTACGACGCTCCAAGGATCATACAACATCCTTGTATATTTTTGATATTTTTAAATAAAGAAAATTAAACATATTTTTGAATGTATAGACTTTTGGATAATTAAAACCCCAATCCGAAATTTTAAATAGTTTTCCTTGAAAAATTTTACAAAAATGACCTTTTTTCCGGCTCCTAGGTGTATATCTCCCCTTAAGCTTGGGTACGAAGAACAAAAACTTCAATCGAGTTTTTGTCGAAACGTGTTTTTTCCGTGCCGTGGAATGTAACTCAAAAAGTAATGAACCAATCAACTTGAAATTTTTTGTACAGATATTCTTTAACTCATCGGCCTTTGCACAAACCTAAAATTTCATATCAATTGTTATAATAAATATTGTTTTTAACGATTTGTTTATAAAAAAGTGTTTTTTTTCTTTTTGTTCTTAAATTTTCAATTTTTTTTTGCTAAATTTAGGTTTATGCAAATTGGAATGAGTTATTTTAACGGAAAAAAAATTGTTTCGTTGATTTTAGTTAACTATAAGGACCTGGGCGTTCCACGGCGCAAACTCTAGGAGCCAAGTTCGAGCACATCTAGCGCCGCCTTTTTGTTTTTTTTTTCACTTATGTACATTTTTTTTGTATTCATTCGAACGTCAATATTATTACGCAATTAGATTCATTGCAAAAAATGCTCTCAATTTTTTGTAAACAATTATTGAAAAGCCTGTCGTCTGGAGGAGGTCTCCGCCTTAATGAAGCAATTATAACCCTTTATATCACCGTGTGACAGTTCTGTAACAAACCATCCAAGTCCTCGCGAAATCCCATATTGACATTAAATCCTTTTTTAAATAAACGTTACACGACGGCTAAAAACTGTTCTATGGTTTTTTAGTGCAATTCATGCAAAGTAGATGGCGGTAGTTGGATTTAAATTTGTTCGAAGTTCACTTATCGTGAGATTGCAAGATTCGAGGGTGTGTAAAATTTGGGAGAATAAAAAAAATTTATAAATCGACAAAAACTACGTGGAAAATGTGGCGTGGCTTTGTGCCATAGCAAGCAAAACGACTGCTTCAAAGCACTCCGTACATCATAAAGGAATGTTACTACACAATGCAACATGTCTGTCGCACTCTGTTTATTGCCTTATAACGAGCTCCTTGAATAAATGTCTCGAAAACTTAATAATACGTGTTTTTTTATTTATCAATACCTACTATAAAGTCAACTATTTGAAAATGTTTTCGTTCTTGGGTAATGAAGGGTTAAATTACTGGGATTACTCCCAAACGCGAAGAGCATCGATTGAAAATATTCGATTGTCAGAATAAGTTCAAAAATTGAAACAATTAGTACACAAATACATTATTTAACGATTAGTACCCAAATACATTACTTGAAACGATTTGTTCGGAGGCATGTCATTTTCAACTGCGTAAATTCAGCCGAAAATACATTCGTAAAATGTACACTTGTTTTGAGTCTTTGGATGGACCGTTGTACGAATTCAACTTGTTAAATTGTGTTGCCGCCAACAACTACCAAGCTGGCGCGAATATCGAGTAGAATTTGCTGAAATTTCGGACCGACGTAAATATTCTCGAGTAAAAGGTTCAAAGCGATACCGATCACAGAGTTAAATGGCTGTTTTTTTTTCAATCGCTTAATGTGATCCAGTATAATTTCTATTCGGTAAATGAATAAATATTGGAAAATTAATTACAATTATTCAATTATATCATTTTCTCTGCATATATCTAATTATACGACGCAGTTTGTGCTCGTTATATCGAGTGAAAATTATACACTCTCTTTCGTCGTTTGAGTTTCTGTCGCTCCCTCGTTTGATCTCACTTGGTGCAAAATTGCATACTAGAAGAGAGGCAGCGACAAACGCCGAGCTCGAGCGTGATGTTAAATTTCATCACACTTCCCAGTTCAATTAATTGAACTGGCAATTTGATGTTGCTTTACCGCCAACGCACGCACTTCCACTTCGTGAGTATAGTACAGCTGAGCGAAAGAAAAATGAAGAAAGTATGATACATATGTGGCATTCCACGCCATTTCACCTAGCCCGGGACGCTGACCATTGTTTGTTTTCCTGATTTTTTTGTTGTAAAATTTTACCTCATGAAAGGAATATCCACACCAATTTTTAGATTTTTATCTCTTCGATAATCGGAAATGTCTATGTCGGAGTTTTAGAAACGTTTAAACGCTAACTCCTGAACTAATTGAGATATCGACAAATGTCAGTGTATAATTTTTGTCCATTTCGAAGCATACTTTCGTTAAAAAATATTGAAAAATGATCAATTATCGATGTTAACGTTTTTTTGCTTCTAAAGTGAAAACTATTTTTCTTTAAAGATGATTACCTGTTTTTATTTTTTTCAAAAAATTCTCTAAAATAGAGTGACCCGCTCTGAGATTTTTAAGACTAGTCTCATCGTGGGCCCATTTTTCCTTGTATTTTTTTTCGAATGAATCATATTGTTTTCAGTTGACTTTTATTTTTTTAATCTTCAACAATGCTATTTACAATTTTGTGATTTTCAATTCGGCTTCGTTAGGCCTGAAACGGTTTATTTTTAATTTGTGCTGAATTTAACGAAAAACATGATTTTTTATTCAAAATATTTTTTTTTCGTTACACTTTCATTACATCACAAAATCATTGATAGCATTATTAGAGATCAAAATGATAAAAGTGTTCTGAAAAAATATGATTAATTCGAAAAAAAACAGATGGAAAAATGGCCCACCAATGAGACGAGTCTTAAAAATCACAGAATGGGTCACTCTATTTTAGAGAATTTTTTGAAAAAAATAAACAAAAGCAATCATCTTAAAAAAAATTCACATTAGAAGCCAAAAAACGTTGACATTGAAAGTTGACAATTTTTTAATATTTTTTAACGAAAGTATTCTTCAAAATGAAAAAAAATTATATAGTGACATTTGTCGATATCTCAATTAGTCCAGGAGTTATTAGCGTTCAACGTTTCTAAAACTTCCAAAATCGACATTTTTTGGAAAATTATAACTCCTAAAAGAGATGAGAAAAAATCTAAAATCTGGTGTGAATATTTCTTTCATGGGGTACAATCTTACAAAAAAATCAAGAAAACCAAAAATGGTCGGGGTTACGGGCTAGGTGAAATGGCGTGGAATGTCCCATATGTATGATCAGAACAATGTGTACGATAACTCATTTCTATATCAGCGAACAAGCTACCTATTTCTTCAGCGTATAAATTATGTAAAATACGGAATTTTTCGGAACTATGTTCACAATATCAAATCATGATTTGTGCCATCATTGACTCTTTTTTTCAACATAATGGGAATGGTCTCATGCCATGGAATATACATTTTTCCGATTCTTTCGTCCGTACGATGTATTCTTCAACATTTATTGAGACGTTTATCAAAAATTGTCGTAAAGTATATAACATTTCGGACTTGGGCGTCCATACTTGGGGAAGAGGTTATAAAATGGGATGTCATATTATTTCATCCTTATATTGCGAGATTCGCAACCTCTAGTGTACAAGTTTCTATTAAGGGGGAGGATACCTTAAGGCGAGGAAAACATTTGCTGATTTTCGTTATCTTTTTTTAAAATGAATAACTTCTTCATCATTTTTCAAACTTAGGGTATGTTTTATTACTACTTTTGGCTATTGCATGATGTTTTTTTTTTCATCTGTAAAAATCGCGGAGGTATGGCACGGTCTTCTAAATTGCATTTTCAGAACTGGCGTGACGTAAAGCTACTAAACTAATCGACCGATTCTGATTAAATTTAGTGTAAATCGTTTTAACCTTATTGTCTAAAACATGAACCTAAATGATTTTGAAAATTTAGAGAAAACGTATTTTCCTATTGCAAAACGTAACCTTTTCCCGGAAAATTCAATCTTTTTGGTTCAAAGCGTACCGTTTCATCGATTTTCAACATTTCTCACTTTTTCTTGCTTCATATTCTGCGTATGAGTGTTAAGGGAGACTTTGTCCTTGAAATTTTCAAAAAATCAATTTGAGCTCAACATGAGCAGCTAGAAGAAGAGGAGGGATGCCTCTATGGACCAGGCGTTGTCGATTAGCGGTAATTATAAACACATTTGTGTAACACATTACAAAACTTTAAACGCGTTTTTCTCGAAAACACGTTTTTAAAAATGGCTGACATTCTCCTGACCGCTGTAATTAACATATCGACCTGAAATTTGGAGAGCATACTCAAAAAATATGTCTTCACGGAATGACGGATCGTTTTTTCGATAGATACATTTTTGCATTTATTATTTATCTTTTTATGCGAAAAAAAACGCGAAAATTCGATTTTTTTTTATTACCGCCATTTTCCGAAATTTGTACTAAACGAAAAACCCATCCGTCATTCCATGACCAAAGGGTCACAGATTGATAATATGTTTTGAATTTGTGTTTCAGATCAACAAAGAGGGGGCAGTGATGTCAGCCGTTTACCTCCCGCGATTTAAGGACCTGTTTTCGCGGAGCTGCAACGGCCGCCATTTTGGTTTAAAAAAAAAAAAAAAAAATTTTTTAACGTTCTGTATATCATGAATAAAAGCAAGAAAAAAACCGCACTCAAAAAGCTTTACTCGTTTCCTTTAAAAAAATTAAATGTAAACACCTGAAATATGGCACTCCAAAGACAAAGTCTCCGTTAATGTAACAAAAATCTTCGTTGGATTTTTTTTAGAAGATTCGCGCCGACGCTACGTGTCACACCGTCTGACAACATCCGTCGCAACCCGTTTAGGAGACCATGCCATACCTTTGCAATTCTTAAAGATTAGTAACAACAAAAATTACCATGTAACAGTCAAAAGCAGTAATCAAACATACCCCCCGTCAAAATCGGCGAAGAAATCTTTCCTTAAAAAAAAATCATGAAAGTCAGCAATTTTTTTCTCGCCTAAAGGTATATGTCCCCTTAGGGCAGCAATGTGCGAGCTGCAATTTTCACCTTTATAACAGTTGGAAATAGAAGATTACTGGCGAAACAATTTGAACGCTTTTCCTTCCGTGGTTGTTTGTACTGTGATTCATACAATGACCTGCAAAAAATGGCCAATGAAGTCTATAAGAAATATTCTTTCTTTTGAAAACGAGCGCCTGCTATGTTTTTTCTGCCGCGTCTGCGTTACAGATTCCCTGAATACACGAAGGGCGTCGATCGATTTGTATCTCGTTTTGCCGAACGAATAATTTCAAAGGGCTTGCAGGCGGGGATTCTTTGGCATCTTTTTCCGATTGAAAATCTATTTTTTTTTTTTTTTTTTTTTTCGTAAAAAGCTTCGCTGGTTTGCTTTTCGGTTGAAAAAAAATATTGCCTGTGGTAACTCGAGAACGAACTCGGGTCCCGTGTGTCAGTTGCAAGCTCTTGAGTTTCTCTCTCGCCCTCCCATTGCCCCCGTCTCTCGCGATCGCCACGCTTTTTCCTTTCCACTGTACAAACACACGTACTGCGCTAAATCTTGTTGTGTATGTATGAACTCTCGGGATCATATAACCTTTAATTCGCTGTACCCTGTGACCACCCATTTGCTATTCCACCCCTTTGCCCTTTGCTTCACTCCGTGACCTCACGCCCATTTCATTTTTACCCCAGACCCATCCCCCTTCTGTCGAACCCCCACCTTCGCGATCTTTTTGCTTCGATATCGGTTTTATCCGCAATTAAAATCCGAACCGGGCTCGTCTCTCCGTTCGGTAATTGAACAAACAAACCCATTTCCAAACACACTGCAAACAATTCTCGCGATTTGTGTTGCATTTTTTTCGCATCCTGATGCAGCAAGCTTCGCTTCAGAAGTTTCACGATTAAAGTGTTTGATATTTGACGATAGATTGAAAAATCGAGTACAAAAATGTTTCGTGCTCGGAAATATCGGATGAACGTTGCGATTTTGTTACAGCAATTTTTTTAGTACCGGAGAATTTGCTGTAGACTAGATTTCAAAATATTCGGTTTTCGAATTTACAGGAAGCAAGTTAAATGAAAATCGGGGAATATCAGAATAAAATTTAAATACGGATGAAAGAATGGAAAAAAAATGATGTTTCATGGTATGAGGCCATTCCCATTATGTTGAAAAAAAGATTCGATGTAAACAGAAACCATTATTTGATATGCGAAATATACGAATAAATCCATGATCACAAGTTTCCGTAAATTTCTTTTCTCGAAGTCTATATGCCCAATTGTCATATATTTTTCTTCTGGGTGAATTAAGAAAAAGCTGAAAAAAGTCGTGAAATTTTAACTGTTCTCAGGTTTGAAAAAAAAGTGTTAAAAAAACACTTTAACGTGTTGCAAAAATTATTTAAAAAGACTTTTCCAATGAGTCTTTCAATTCACTTTGAGGAGATTTTCATACTGAAGAAAATAAACTTTGGTTCGATTCAATAGGCCGTTTAGTTTTTTTGCAATCACGCCCGACAATTTGGAAAAATCGTGAAAATGAAAACGAGAAAACGCGCTTCAAAGTTTTCAATAGGAGAAAATATCAATATCAAATATCAATCGCTTCTCTACTCTTAGCCTTGTATCTTCGAAAATATTTACAATTCGCCTATGTAACTTTGTAAATATATTCTTGGATAGTTTATCTATCGATTGAAGCAGAAAAAACGATTTTTCGGACCTTCTAATTCAGGGTCCGCCTTAACCCTAGAACCATGTACATGGATCGTTCGTGTCTGGGCCAAATCATTCAAGGGCGACCATTACTAGACCTTCGCAGGTACAGCCCTGGGACCTTGACGTAAAAAAAGTTTAGGGTAGGGAGAGTATAACAACCAAGGGCCGCCTTTTTCCCTCAGTTTGTCGACACACGGCTGAGCTGACAAGTTCACAGCGGAGCACGAACGACCCATGTACATGGTTTAGATAGGTCAAAACTCGGTTTCTGAAAAAATGTGTTTTTTTTCTTTAAAAATACATCCGATGAACAAAAAAAAACATATCTGCAAAGAATTCAATTTTCTTAAAGCAAAATGGATATAATGCATATTGCAAATGGTCCATTTTTGGATTGTATTTTTTCAATGAATAAATCCATTTTTTCAGAAACCGCTTTTTCGGTAGGGTGGGTTCAAATGGATATAATGCATATGGGTCATTCCATGTCAAATCGACAAATTTTTTACCTGACCCCCTTTGATTTCGCTGAAAATTTTCTATCTTTTTCTATCCCCCGAAAGTTATTTTTCAGAATTTTTTCAATTTTTTTTTCCCGACTCAAATAAAGTTATGAATTTTTGAAAAAAACCGCTCTTTTATTTTTAAATTGCCAGAACTTTTTCAAAAATTGACCGTTTGGGAACTTTTTTTTTTCAAAATTTTTGTTTTTAAATGTAGTTTTCGAAAAAAAATATGAAAAAATTTTCAGAATCCCAGATATATGAAATATTTTAGTTTTTTTGAAAAAACCGTAATTTTCTCAAAGTCCGACCGTTTTTTTTTTTTGCTCTAAAAATACTTCAACTAATTCTGCAATGATCCCCGTTAATCAAAAGATGTGACGACAATCGCTTCTAATTTTTTTTCTTGATTATAAAAAAATTTTTGTTGAATTTTTGCTGATTTTATATAACTTTGTTATGAAATTTTTTTTATTTCCTCGTGAAACCTCAAAAGTTAAAAAATAAAATTTTATTGGAGAATTTCAAGTCATTATCGTCCAAGAAATTGTTATTTAAAAAAAAAAAATAATTTTTTTCTCTCATTGACGTAATTTTTTTACTCTTATGGACGTTTTTTTTTGGTACTGAAATATGACAACTTAACGTCATTTTGGTACTGAAACATGACAAAATAACGTCAATGAGAGAAAAAAATTATTTTTTTTTTAAATAACAATTTCTTGGACGATAATCACTTGAAATTCTCCAATAAAATTTTATTTTTCAACTTTTGAGGTTTCACGAGGAAATAAAAAAAATTTCATAACAAAGTTATATAAAATCAGCAAAAATTCAACAAAAATTTTTTTATAATCAAGAAAAAAAATTAGCAGCGATTGTCGTCACATCTTTTGATTAACGGGGATCATTGCAGAATTAGTTGAAGTATTTTTAGAGCAAAAAAAAAAAAAAACGGTCGGACTTTGAGAAAATTACGGTTTTTTCAAAAAAACTAAAATATTTCATATATCTGGGATTCTGAAAATTTTTTCATATTTTTTTTCGAAAACTACATTTAAAAACAAAAATTTTGAAAAAAAAAGTTCCCAAACGGTCAATTTTTGAAAAAGTTCTGGCAATTTAAAAATAAAAGAGCGGTTTTTTTTCAAAAATTCATAACTTTTTTTGAGTCGGGAAAAAAAATTTGAAAAAATTCTGAAAAATAACTTTCGGGGGGTAGAAAAAGATAGAAAATTTTCAGCGAAATCAAAGGGGGTCAGGTAAAAAATTTGTCGATTTGACATGGAATGACCCATATGCATATAATGCATATGCATAAAATGCATATAATTATTGTAAAACTACAAATTTTTGTTACCGAACAATAAACAAACATAAATAACATAATTTTGTAGACTGTTGATTTTTCCAATTGTTACCTTACCAATATAAAGTATACATGCCGGTCTTGAAATTTAGTCTTTTTCAATTTGTAAAATAAATATCTTGTTTTCACGGTCGAAATTTCTCATTTTTTTCAAAAGGTACGTAATATCCACTGATAACTCGGGTTGGAAATTTGTATTTATACCAAAAGCAACGGAAGATATGAATTTTCCAATATTCTTGTTTGAACAGCCTACATATCTCCGAACTTAGATAAAAATGTTCATTAAAAAGGGATTTTCAGAGATGCCAAAAGTTTAATCGTATATTTAAAAGTCCAAAGAAGACCCATGCATTTTTTCAGACTTTTCCTTACGAAATAACATAGTCAAATAAGCGACTAACGCGAACGACCCATGTGCACGGTTTACGGGTGCTGAAAACTACGACATGGTTCTATGGTTAAGGGGTTAGGCCAAAGTAACGGGTATAAAATCATGTGCGAATTTAACAATTTTTTTTCGTATGAAAAAGTGATTCACTCGTAAAATTTACTACACATCTATATAGTGTGAATATCAAGCTGTTAGAAAATATTATTTTTTTTGTTGTACAAAATGGCCGATTACTCTAAACTTCTCGGAACAGCTTTTTTCCAATTGGCGTGACAAATAACTTCAACAATTTTCACTCGATTTACTTCAAATTTAAAAGTTATGTTCCTAATTGCATTTCGCAGAGAAGTACGTACGGAATTTCTGATTAATCGAAAACTTTTCATTTTATGAGCAGTTTATGAGCAGTTATAACGAAATTTTTCACTGCAAATTCATTTCTAAAGTTTAAATACCTACAACTTTTGAATAAAACAATATTTTTCAAATTCCGTACGTACTTCTCTAAGTATTCTAATGTTGATTAATGAGAATTTTTGTTTTTTTTGTAGGTAAAAAATTGTGGTGCTAAATGTCACGCCGCGGAGCGCCTAAAAAAAGATAACAAAAGAAAACAAAAGAAAACATTAGTAGTCGGCCATTTTGTACATCGAATATATATATATATATATATATATATTCTAACAGCTTGATATTCATGATATATATATATATATATTCTAACAGCTTGATACTATGATACTAAGAAATGTGGAATTAATTTTATGAATGAATCACTGTTTCATAGGAAAAAAATGAATTCGCACACGATTTTATACCCGTTGCTGGGGCCTAACCCCTTAATCGTGAAATTGAAATATCTATTTAATTTACGTAATGGAATAGCTAATTTTTATACAAGTTGCGAAATAACGACGCAGAAAATAGTTTAAGTTTTATGAAATTATTTCTTCATAGTTGCTTGGGTGTAACAAATAAAATTAATCGATTATTTGAATTGAATTACTTTGTATCGATTTCTTTCTGGGGGGACCAGAATTTCTAGGGGAGGGGGGGGCATATTGACGTAGCTCACCCGCGGCTACGCCAATGAGGTGAATGTGTTTTTATATAACTTCTGTGTATGACGAACAGTCGTATTTTTTCATACGCCGTATATGTACGTATCGAATACTACAATGTATATATAAGTCACAGAGGAAATTGAATATTACGTGGCTCCAATAATTTGTAGTGGTTCCCATTGAAATTCGATTTACGTGATATTCAACGCTCTGCAGACACTTTTGAATGTCTCAATTCGTACGGTTTCTCACGGTATTGTGATTTGCAGGAAATGTAATGTAATGTTGGAAATACATATTTCTGCCATCCGTAGTCGTACGTACAAGCAACGATTTTTGCCTCTGGTTATAAAATGTATACGCACTCGTGTAGGAAGAACTTGAATTAATTAAAAAATTCTGCAATCTCGGTGTGATTTGTTCCTTTTTTGCTTACCGTGAACATTTCTTGCCGAATTAATGGGCGTTTTCATCGTGAAGTTGTCCTGCTCGTCGAAAAATACGTAACTCGCGTTGAATCCCGTACCGTCGAGTCTGTCGTTGCTCTTGAAGGTAACGCGAAAAAACTTCCTGTCGCTCTCGACATCGAATTCCTTCAGCTGACCGCAGTGACGCGAGTGTTTGCGATCCCTGCTCATGTAGTTCGAAAACTCGACGTAATCGCTCGCCGAGACGGCATCGCATCTGCAATAATGAACGCGAAACAATTGAGCACTTTAAGGCGGCATATACATTTAGACGGGAAAAAATGAAGCATTTTTGGGGGATTTTTCAAAGTGGGAAATAATTATTCTACATTTATCAAACTGTAGGTATTTTTAATAGTATATTTAAGGGCATGTACAAGGTGAACATAACCTTACAATTTTCCAACCCTATTTTCTCATAGATGGTTACATTTTTTAGGAAAAACTCCGGAGGAAAGGCTCCGGAGAATTTCCTGACGCAGAGCTTGATAATTTCCTTTTGCCCTAAATATTATTGATCTCTGAGAAATTCCCGTTCAATAATTTCAGCTGTCTTTCTCGCACTTATTTGTCACGTGGTAGATCTTCTACTTCGCCTTAAGTATGCAAAATAATTTTTTAACAGAGGACACAACTGTAAAATTTTCGCAAAATCGTTTTTTTGGAAAAAAACTTTTGAAAAATCCTTTGAATCTTTCAAAATATTATGCATATTTGATTATAAATGAAAAAAAAAAAACACTTTTAAAGTGGTTTTCGAGCTATTTTTTAGGGAAGTCTCCGAGAGCTGAAAGCGTACCGAAAACTTCGAACACGTTTTTCGCAAAACCATGTTTTTGAAACCGGCACTCAGCACAACTCGAACAATTTTCGTCCAATAGACTTGAAATTTTATCTGTAGCTTCTTAGATTGCTTTAACAGACAAAAACGACCGCTTTTTGCGATTAATTGAAAACCGTCAAAAATATGTCACCTTTTATATGACAATTATGGTCGAAAAAACGAACTTTTTTCAAAATCGTCTTTATTTTTCTGTTTTCATTATTTTTCCTATTTCCGTCCTGTATTTGACTGCTAAAACTAATATAATTAACGAAAATATTTCACTCTTAACGGAGACTTTGTCCTTGGAGTGCCATATTTCAGGTGTTTACATTTTATTTTTTTTTAAAGGAAACGAGTAAAGCTTTTTGAGTGCGGTTTTTTCTTGCTTTTATTCATGATATACAGAACGTTAAAAAAATTTTTTTTGAAAAAAAAAAAACCAAAATGGCGGCCGTCCGGCTCCGCGAAAACAGGCCCTCAAATCGCGGGAGGTAAACGGCTGACATCACTCTTTGTTGATCTGAAACACAAATTCAAAGCATATTATCAATCTGTGACCCTTTGGTCATGGAATGACGGATGGGTTTTTCGTTTAGTACAAATTTCGGAAAATGGCGGCAATTTAAAAAAAATCGAATTTTCGCGTTTTTTTTCGCATAAAAAGATAAATAATAAATGCAAAAATGTATCTATCGAAAAAACGATCCGTCATTCCGTGAAGACATATTTTCTGAGTATGCTCTCCAAATTTCAGGTCGATATGTTAATTACAGCGGTCAGGAGAATGTCAGCCATTTTTAAAAACGTGCTTTCGAGAAAAACGCGTTTAAAGTTTTGTAATGTGTTTACACAAATGTGTTTATAATTACCGCTAATCGGCAATGCCTGGTCCATAGAGGCATCCCTCCTCTTCTTCTAGCTGCTCATGTTGAGCCGCTAACATCTCCCGCTGCTTTCAAGGATAAAGTCTCCGTTAATTCCAGGATTCAATTTACCCCAGTTCTACTACCAAAGGAATAGAGTTCTATCTTTCAAAGAAAAAAATGACTGATTTTCTGATCGTCGTAAATGTATATCCTGACTCAACAAGATTTTGAGCTTGGCGAGCCATCGATATGGGCAACAGATCAATTCGTATTCTCCAAGTTGCCACCAATCATATCGTAATCACCAGCATTCTAATAAGCAAGTAGATGATACTTTTCGAAATTCGATACATTTAGCGAAGAACTGGGTATTCCGCACTTTTGAAACTCGAAGGGTCATTCCTTCAGTCTTTGAACTCTGTAGGTGAATCATTTTCCTTGGAAAATAAGAGAGCAATATCGGAAATGGAGAGTTGGCTGTTGGGTTTGTGAAGGAATGTATATAACGTTTGTCTGATATAAAAGCGAAGTCTACAGGCACCTTGTAATTTTTTTTCTTTCTTTTGTACATTGTTCGTCCATGCCTTTATGCTGAAGAGCCCAGGCTTGATATAGATTCTCGACAATTTTCTCTCTAATAAAAGAGCTCCATCTTTTTTTTATCCCTTTTATATTTGCAAAACTTAACTTGTATGACTTCCTGTTTGATTAAGGGGCCTAGTTGTGAACGCAAAAAAATATCTTTTTTTCAAAACGAATATATTTTGACAGTAATATGATAAAATCGTGGAAAATGTTTCCTGAAAAATTCAAGGTGATCGGATCAAGATTGACGTACGTTTTCAAAGACGGTGAGAAAATGCAGTTTTCAGAAAAAGGCGTTTGGAGTTTACGCCCACTCCGAATCCGAACGGTGAGGCACAGCGTTGACTGGCTGTAACGTTTGAAGTTTTTCGAATTTCGCTTTGAAACTTTGGGAAAATATTATACATATATAGTTCTATTGCTTAAAGAAAAAAAAACCAATTTTTTTTATCGTTGTAAATTTATATCCCGTCGCACAGCCGAAGCCTGAATTAGGAGGTCCAAAAAATCGTTTTTTTTTTATTGCTTTAATCGATAGATAAACTATCCACGAATATATTTACAAAGTTATAGAGGCTAATTGTAATTATTTTCGAATATACAAGATTTTTGATATTGATATTTCCTCCTATTGAAAACTTTGAAGCGCGTTTTCTCCAGTTTTCATTTTCACGATTTTTCTTAGTGAATTAAAAAATTCGTTGAAAAAGTCTTTTTAAATAATTATTATAGCACGTTAAAATGTTTTTTTTTTACACATTTTTTTCAAACCTGAGAAAAGTTATAATTTCACGATTTTTTCAGCTTTTTCTCAATTCACCCAGAAGAAAAATATATGACAATTAAAAAATTTATTGGTTTTTTTGTTTCCGTCAAGAATTACGAGCTTCATCTTTCCCGCTGATTGGCGACTGCAGTGGCAAGACGCACATGGAATAGGCTGATAAATCCGCGGTAATTTATTGTTTCATGTTGAACATTTTTTTTTATATATTTCAAATGTACATGAAAAGATACCTCAATGTTTAAGGGGCCCACTTGTTTTTGGCCTTCTCAAAAATTTCCGAAAAAACGCTTTTTTGGACCTTCTAATTCAGGCTACCACCTTAAAACGTCGCCTGATCAATCGCGCTGCTGCGCTATAATTTGGGCTGCGAGCGTTCATGAAAGGACCTCCAAGATTATTGGCTCTCCAATACAATCCTTCATGACGTTACATTGTATGGAAACAAATGACAAAAGAAGCACTATAGTTGGACGCTTCTATTGGTTCGATTGGGGATGTTTTTTTTTCGCGTTTACTCGGGCAAACCGCGACTTTGTGTCGAACACAATGGCATTTTTCGAATCAGCGCTGAGCTTTATATCGGATCGGATCCTGCAATTCCCGAAAAATGAGAAATAACGTTTTGGACTTTTCAGCCAATATCTTTTCATCGAAAATAGCAATGTTTCAAATGGTGGCTTTTCAAAGATCTTGAGAACGTGGCTGACCTCACGCCGATATTTGTATTCCTTCCAGGAAAATTGGAAGATACGCGCTTCGATAAAGCTACACGAAAATCGATGATCAGGTTTTGTAGCCCTCCACCGGAGTGGTAAAACGCTACGGCTGGATGATTCGGACTATATTTTGAAGCCCGGTCAATAGCCAATACGGTGAGCAAAAGCTGGCGTTTTTACGAGATAGTGGGGAAAGGCTACCACCGGAGGTACAATCGAATCCAGCTCGCAAAAATTAACCAACAAGCTTCTTTTTATCCTGAGCATTTTTTCTTGCGTGAAACTGTTTTTTTTGCACAAATTTCGTTGTTCAGATCGACGAATGATAATTCCGAATATTGACTATCAAACTGGAACTTGGAGGCCGTAATCGTGTCCGGTCGAAAACGACTCATTTTCGGAATTTTTTAAGCAGCCAATCGCGATGACAAATTTCTACAAAATTTAGGTATTTGAAAAAGTATCATTTGAAGAACAATCTGTAATTATTGTGTGTAAAAATATTAAATCATACTTAATTTACATTCGATGCCCGGGAAGCACCTCTCGTCTCTTGCTGTGAGCAATGCCCTTCTGAACCCGGTTATCTAATATCAAAAAATCAAACAGACTTCGTTAGTATATTAATTTATCTTGTAAATAATCAAAAGGATTTCCGACATATCGAATACAAAAAAATGGCGCGTGTTCAAAACGAGTCTTGACTTTTGCGAAAAAATGCGCATTTTTCGTTAATCAAATCGAAAATATACATAGAAAAGAATCCTCCAATCAAATACGATATTTTTACATTTAGAAAAGGCCCTCCAAATTTCAGTAAGTTTTTTATATGTTTTGCTCACCAACTTTGAAAACGTACTTTCGAGAAAAAAAGTTTAACGTTTCAAACGACGAAATCTGCGAATTTTGATCCAATCACCTTCAAATATTCAGGGGTCATTTATAAGATGATATATTGTCAAAAAATATTGGTTTTGAAAAAAGTGATTTTTTCGACCTTCACAACTAGGCATAACTCCTCAATGATCCAATGGTACGATCAATTATACATTTTATGTCGAATGGTGATGAAATTATTCTCAGATAATAGCAAATACCACTCCATGAGTGTTATATCGAAATACAGCCACAATGACACAATCATCCCAAAAGTCCTTGTACGTTTTTGTCGATATTTAGCAAATTGCCAGTACGTCGTAACGTAATCATAAAAGTATTTATCATGAAACCGAACCTTTTTTTCATGTTAACATCATAATTGATAAAGAAAAAAAATAGCTTCTAAATAAACGATAATGCTCTGAGCGTACCGACGTTTGCATAAGGTCAAACGGAGTTATTCAAACATATGAACATTTATCATTCCCAACTTCCCATAATTTTTTTGTCAGATTTGTTTGATTGCCAAAGAAATAAAAATAGAAACCTCCTGTATGGGATATTTATGGTATCGCTGCAGCTCGGAACTAATATCCGTGTGCTCGTTGATCTGCACCGAAAAATATATATTGGACCTCAAAAAATACAAAGACGCGTTTTTCGTTTCCCGACGGTGCCTCGGTCCTTTGTACGTATGATGAAGCGAAGGAGATGCGACGCGAGTAAGGGATTTTCCGTCCAGCATTTCGCGGAGAATGGCGGAAAATAAATCGGTAAAAATAAATAAAATAATATATATATATATGGTAGAACTTGGGACAACACTCGTTGCTCCACGTTGACCTAAGCGGCAATTCCTATGATTGATCCCCTTTCAACTTAAGGTTCAGCTTTATACGTATATATGGAGTATTTCATGTAGAATCGGACACAATTCAAGTGAAAAAGAATTTGTAAGTTTCTGGCTATTTTTTTGAGTGATTTTATAAATGTTTTTTTTAAATAATAAATCGTAATTCTTGAAAAATATATCACTTGGATCGCCGAATTTGAACATCATTGACACGAATCCTTAAGTCAATGGTCAACTGCAAATATTTTTTTATGTCCATCAGCGAGAGAAACGATTGAACTCTTTGAAGTATAGCTGCTAAAAATTCTCCTGGACGTTGATGGCTCAATTAATTTTTTTACGGTTTAGAAAGAAATGACCCAGCTAAATATTGGCTTGGGCAAAGTGAAACGTCCCGTGCGTGGATCCTGTTGTGGAATTCTATATTTTCTATCTTCGTGTACTCTGGTTCATGATGCGTTCGACAATTTCCTTCGTATTGCTTCCTGTTTACTCGTTTATCAGCCGTACGCGCCGGTCCGCCGCTCCGTATCGTTTCCTTTGAGTTATGATGAGAATTTTTCATTTCTCGCAGCAGTCGGAGGGGCATTTTTATACATGTTGACGCTGTTGTAACCCGGCAAGGGTGAAATTGTAGATTTGCCGGTGATGACGGATTTTGGCAATTTTTCTTGCTCGTGAAATCAAAGGGATCACGGGATTTTAAAAAACATGTTTCGCGTATAAAATGATATATCCGCTAATTAGAAACGGCAATTCCATTAATATGGCATTTTATTGGGTTATTTTACGATGTCATATATTTAAACAGCATTATATTGCGTTAGCTATGTGACGGTGTAATTTTTAATGATCCGCAATGAGTAATCTAACGAGGGTTGAACTATTATCGTCGTATGCACTGCAAAAACAAACGTGTTGTTTATACACACTCTAAGTGCTGTAAACACTTTTTACACGTTTTAACGTGTGTGAAAGATCATGGTGTAAAAATAACACAGATAGATACGTTCAAACAACACACTTACGTGTGTTATTTTCTTACACGTGTTAAAACGTGTAAAAAGTGTCTACAGCCATTCACACACTCAAAGTGTGTAAAAGCAACACATTTGTTTTTGCAGTGATACGAAGGTGTGCAATAATTCAATGCGTAAAAATTGCACACTCACGTGTGCAATTTAAACCCATTGAGTGTGTAGTTGTAACGCATTACGTGTACCAAATGCATAAGTGTGTAGAATCAACATGGCGCCGCGTGTCTAGCCTTTGTGTCGTGTTACTTCTACATACTTTGAACACACGTCAAACACGCCTAGTGTTTGTAGTGTGGAGAACAGGATGAGGGAGACGTAACCATAAATTCAATTATATACAAATAAATAGACACATTGCATTCTCATCATTTTTGCCTCATCGGACGTTTCGTATTTCGACATGATGAAACCGCAATCGTTAAATTTGGAATGGACGTATCTCAATCGTACCTACGGCCAAATCATTGCCGAGTCGCATCATATTTCGCCATTAACGGATGTAAATGAATACTACTAGCCAGCCATGTTAGGTAGCGACGAATTCAACAATTGGCTGCTGCTGCCTCGTGAAACATGAAAAAAAACAAATACTTTATCACTTCATGCGAATGTTCTGGGCCTATTAGTGATGTTCTGTTGCATTCAGTGTTACACAATTCTATACTTGAGTGTCATTTTGACCCGGATGCATTTTTAGTAAAATGCTCACTTGTCCAAATTTGAACATTTAAAATTTTTTTCTTTCAAATTATTTAATTTAATATTATCCGAATTTCAATAATGCAAACACATCAAGAAATGTTTATAGCATGATTTCACGATCCCTGATTTTAACCCTTCGGAGGATTTTTGTTGAGAATTTTTTTATTGAACATCTTTATTAAAGGCATGTGGTTGAAGTACTATCCGGGTTAACCCTTGTCAGTGACACCTCCAGATTGTGACGTAATTGGGGGTGTAATCAACCCCACTCATTTTGGGGAGTGATAAATAATTGAAAAATTGAAAAAAAAATACTGCAATGCATTTTCAACCCGTGTGTGGAAGACCATGCTGATTATTTTCAAGTCGTGTAATTTTTAATATAAAAAAAAATGTCATTTTTTTTTAATTTCTGGAAGGTTTCGCAGGTCGAAAAACGAATGGGGTTGATTCAATCCCCGATGACTGTTAAGGGTTAAATTGACCCAATGTATCAAAATCGTGGCCAAATATGAGGGTGTCAACGAAATGTTAATCGGACCAGGACGATTAAAAAATAATGGCACAATTGAATTGGGTACAGTCATGTTTTTATGAGTACATAAATATTGTACCAGGACATTAGACTATTGATACGTTAAACAAGATAACAATAAACTAGTTCAGAAGTTTTTTAACATCGATCCTCTGTATTTACCAGCAAGGTTGCTCGTAATCAAACCAGTACGATTTAAGGATAATTATGTAATTATTTTAAGGCGTTACATCTGAATAGAAAAAACAAATTCGACCGTTTTTTATTAGCGTAAAAGAGGTATAAGCGTTGTAAGAATCATTGACAAAAGGGATTATACCCGAAATTTTTTGAACAGATTTTAAGAGTGCATTTTCCGAAGCGCCTTCGAGCCGAAACGCACGAAACAGCCTAGACGGTAAAAGTAGTAATTTTGAGTCGTTTAGTCCAGTCATTGTGCAACAAATATACAACGACCTAACAACTGAAGACCTACAGACAAAATGCCTCCGTGGGCACGCATAATTCAAATGAGAGCTTCAATTCTATCGTGTGGACGATAGCTTCTAATCAGTTTTGAAACTTTCATGCGTTTTTCTCGAAATCACATTTTTTAATCGGGAAAACGCATAATTCGGACAGTTCCGAACTGATTGGCTTCAAATGTCAACTGTAGCTTCTCAGATAGATTCTCTAAAGAAGTACAAACGATTTTTACGCTTCACGAACAATTCTCGTTATTGTAAACAAATTAAACTCAACTTTTGGGCAAAAAAACGAAAATCATTCAAAACGAAGCAATTTTTCGAAAAAAATAAATATTTTCTAACAATCGTGGGTACTTCTCCAAAAAATGCATGTAAATGCCGAAATTTTTTATTTGTTTTGGGTGTGAATCATTAAAAGCTGTACGGCTTCCAGCAGAGCGACAAAAAACGCTCTTTGCGTAGCTACGATTATCCCACTGATTAAATATTTCGAAAATTAAATAATACGTGTTTTACAATTTGTTAAAATATACTATAAAGTCGACTATTTTAAAAATGTTACTTTGTCGAGTTATGAAGAGTTTGTCACTAAAAAGTAGGGATGTAACAATACCGATACGACACCTACCCTATCAATAGTTCGAAATATACCTTTCCTATCAATTGTCCTCGGTTGCTTCAGAGCAACTTTTTTCAACTGTGAGCCTGATACAAAATGATTTGCTCAACCCATTGTCAGCAGATATCCTTAATAAGTTCTGCTTTCTTAACAAAAACTTCCCTAAGATCAAGTTTGATTGTTGACTATCTAGGTCACATCTGAAAGCTACTGATGTTAAATCCTGTAGAAGCCGGTATTTTCAAAGTTTAGTGCAATTTCAAGTTTACGTTACTTTAAGTACTAAACTTTCAATTAATAATAAATAAAAGAGTATAATTATATTTTTGTTGGATTTTGACCCTCTTTTCGTTCCTGGAGGGTAGGTAAATCATTTTGAACATTTCCATCTTCTTACTTAAGTACCTGTTTAATGTTTAGGTCATTATTTAGTGTACTAAATGAACAATTATTATTATATCGAGTTCTCTTATAGATTGTATCGGTATCGGTGTCAGTATCACATCGGCTAAAAACAAGTATCGTTACACCCCTACTAAAAATGGTTTTATCGTTACCAAAAAATCGTAATCGTGTATTTTCGAAAAACGTAAAATCGTTTTTTTTTTAATTGCTTACATCGAAAGATAAACTATCCAAAAATATATTTACAAAGTTACAGAGGGCAATTGTAAATATTTTCAAAGATACAAGGCCAAAAGCAGAGAAGCGTCGAGCAGGTGCGTGAGTACTCCTCATTTAGCACTCATTTAGCTACTCATTTAGCAACAAGGAGGCTCGTAAAGCTCGAAGACTCGACCAAAGTCATCTGGACGAGTACTTTGAGGAAGCAGAAGGACTTCTGTATGGACCAGGAATAGCCGATTAGCAGATTATTAGTGTAAGTAAGCATAAATTGATATTTCCTCGTATTTTTGAATCGCGTTTGCTCCAGTTTACATTTTCACGATTTTTCCAAATTGGCGGGCGCGATAGCAAAAGAACTCAAGGACCTATTGAATCAAACCAAAGTTTATTTTCTTCAGTATGAAAATCTCTTCTATGTGAACTAAAAAAGACGTAGAAAAAGTATTTTCAAATAATTTTTATAGCACGTTAAAGCGTTTTTAAACTGATTTTTTGTTCAAACCTGAGAAAGTTTTAATTTCACGATTTTCTCAGCTTTTTCTTAGTTCACCCAGAAGAAAAATATACGACAATTGAAAATTTCATTGGTTTTTTCGTTTCAGTCAAGAATTACGAGCTGCATCTTTCCCGCCGATTGGGGACTGCAGCGGCAAGACGCACATGGAATAGGCTGATGAATATTCAGTCATTTATTGTTCCATGTTGAAACATTTTGTTTATACATTTAATATATACATGAAAAGACACCTTACTGTTTACTGGGCTCGCTTATTTTTTTCCTTCTAAAAAAATTCCCGAAAAAACGCTTTTTTGGACCTTCTAACTCAGGCTCCGGCTTTAATCTAAATTTTGATACCCTTTCATCTCTTCCTCTCTCGCGCCTGGTCTCTCTCGGGAAATGAAAGATTGCATCTGGAGTAGCAAATCGTAGCCTTTCTCTCTGTCAGCCTTCCGCCTGCTTCCTCCTCTGTCGTTTTGATTAGTATTGTTCTGTTAAGGCATCATACATCCTTGGTCTCTTGATTCGCCTGTATTCTCCGCTCTCTGGACCCCGCAGTCGCAAGCTTCGGACCAGCTACCGTCGCGTGTATACTCGATGGGGGATGTGAGAATATAATACATTGGCTAGGTTACCCCCAACGCGTCTCAACCCCTTGATTTCATCCGACCCTCCGCCTTACCCGTACACGCACACAGACACGTATTCGTATACATGTAGCGCCGCCAATAAGCAATTCGTAACTTTGTTCGAAGCTAGTTTGATTTAGTGGAAATGTCCCGGTCCGCGGCCGCCAGCGTTCTACCGCTAACTCTGGGGGAGGGTTTCGCGAAGCGAGAGGATATGGCAAGTTATATGCCATCGACGTGTAGGGTTGAAGAGGAGACGGGATGTTGTATCTACCGAGAAACGAGGACCGGACACATTAATTCGCTGTACACCCTTATTCGATCGCCCTTCTCACCCCGTTCCTTCTCTTCTCTTCCGAGGAGAGACATTAATTGAAGTCCGTCGGAATACACCTATCGCTAGTCGCTTCACGTTTAGGATCCGAACGTAAACAGTTTCACACTCATTTGCACACACGCGGATAGAAAACAAAAACTTTTCCGTGGATGTTCGACACGGGGATTAATCAGATTATGACCTTCCGTCCTGACGATGGGTATTGGAGGATTTATTACTTTCGATTGGAAAGGAGATGGGCAACTAGAATATTCGCGGTCGGTTATAATCTATACATGACACAAGAACATGTCCTGGCTGATTAATCAACGCCAAAGCAAAACCGCTGAAGCTAATTGGCGGCGCACACGAATTAGGTAATGCCAAATTCCCAATTTTTAACCCCCCCCCCCTCCCCCCACGTACCAGCACCCCGCCATTTCGTTACGTAACGGGTGCTTTGTCGTCAACAATTGTGATTTTTTTTTCCATAGACATAACTAATTATGAAAGGATCGCGTTTATACTCATTTTAGGAAGTATATAATCTTCATATTCATCTAGTTTTGTATCATTTTTTATCAAAAAATCTTTAAAATTAACCGAGATATATGCCTTGATTTGACGACGAAAAAGAAAATTCTCTTCACTGTCCCATCGATATCTTTATGAAAGGTTACCTGTATACAAAAAGTCAACAATTTATCGATGTTTATACAAATGTAGCTATCGTCATGGGTAGCCGTTTTTTCATTTTGGTTTTTTTACACAATGCCGACTATTTGGACATTTTTTTTCTATTTTCAAGGCCCTTTTTTGTATTCAAGCAGTCTTTGAAAATAGTAATTATCAAAATTTGAAAAATCGGCTACGTACAATCTTAGTCACTGCTATTACAAAAATGTACAAAAAAAAATTTAAAATCGGTTGATAAGTTTTTGAGTATTCGTTGGGACAAGGTCTGCACTTCATCTATTGTGAACGATGCCACGCCTGTAGGAAATGAGGGCATTAAGGGGTCCACTTTGAACATTTCAAAAAATCAAAAGCAAGCAAGACTTGAAGAAATCGACGATGATGAGCAATCAGAAGGGATTTTGTACGGTGCAGAAATTGCCGATTGAGTTTAGGTGAGAGTTTTTAATAGTATAAACTTCAAATGCGTTTTTCTCGAAACAACGTTTTCAAAATCTAGCTCCATCGTATCTCTAAAACTAATAAACCGATTCTTTTGAAATTTGAACCACATATTGTAAACACGATTCGCAACAAGATGACCCTCGATGGGTTTAAAATTTTGATTTTTACTCTTTTTTTGCGAAAAAACGGGTTTTTTAAAACTTTTTTCGTTTTTCATCTGCCATTTTTTTATTTTTTGATAAAACTTTATATCCGAGGGTCATTTTGTAGCTGGTGTCATACTGAATCTAATGGACGTTGATTTTTTTGTTTCAGACAAGCCGTTGCCGAGTTGTGATGGAGCTACCTAGCCCACCTATTTTTGAGGCGTTACGTTAAACTATAGTTTTTGTACTTAAAAATAGAATGAATAAAAATTTTTTTAGAATGAATAAAAAATAATTAATTTTTTTTTGTATGTATTTCAAGACTTTATTTATCAAGGCCAATAACTTTTATATTCATATCTTTTATAAAATCCTCAAAAAAAAATCGCGAATATAGCCTTTTTTCGTGGTTCCAAAGTGGACTGGCCCCTTAAACGGTCCCGCTACTTGTCCTCACTAAAGTGATTGTAATTCCGTTCATTTTCGGACTTGTGAATGAAAATGTCGCCAACATATTTTTGAATATATGTACTTACAAGAATTATAGAATTTTCTTTTTTTCAAATTTTTCTCGAGGAAAGTGGGAAAGCTACTGTGCAAGTTCTTGCCCAGTGACTTCCCCCCTTAACTGACATTTCGTATGGAAAGCTGTCAACTTTCCGCGTTAAAATTCCGCGCAAGTTTGAAACTCAAATACTTGAACATGCAGAAATTTTGCTATTTCTGGCAGTTCTAAATTCGTGACGTAACGCAAACCTCGACCCCCACCTCCAGGTACGTCGACCGTAACGCCTGGTCGGATCCCCCCCAAATTGCGTTACGTAATTTGCGTACGCCCCCTTACATGCAATTTGGACAGTAGGTTGCTTTTGTGACGCAAGCACCCATCAAGAAGGGGTTTTCCGAAATTCAACCCCTACGGGGAGAAAAGGGGTGGCAACGTTTGTGTGGAAATTAAAAAAAATCTGGTCGGATGTACTTGAAATTTGGTATCCGTGCTTCTTGACACAATTGATGAAATACGTATTTCAGCGTTTTTGGAAACTCAACCCCTGAGGGGAGAAAGAGGGTGGCAAAGTTTGTATGTAAAATAAAAACAATCTGGTCAGAAGATTTAGTTGGAACTTAGTATTAAAGCTCTTCAACACAATTAACAAAACACGTATTTTAGCGTTTTTCGAAATTCAACCCCTAAACGAACGGAGGTGGCAAGGTTGGTACGGAAAATTTAAAAAATCGGGTTAAATTGACTTAAAACTCTGTATTACTGCTCCTAGACGCCATTAACGCGGTCCTCTAGTTTCTCGGCTGTTTCTTTATGGCTTTTTCAATAATTTTTTACGGGCAAAGCATCGAAATAATCAATCTCATTGTTTTTGCATAATCTTTATTAAGATTTAAATAAGCTTTACAAATTTTTTGAAGTCAAAATATATAATAGAATAAACGTTATAGTGGCCGACAGGAAGACATCAAGTAAAAGAGGTGCTTGACGGTGACCAAGATTGCGGCTGTTCTGCTTATCTGAAATCAAAAAACCAAACGGCATTTTAATCTTCATATTTAAGACTAGCGATTGAACTAGAGTGAATTCTAAATTACAAAAATTGACTTTTTTATACACTTTTGAAAATTACATTCTATTTTTTACTCATTTTTTCTTAAGTTTTTCGCTTGTACAAAACAAACTATCGAAGCAATCATGATAATCCTAGTTCAATAGCTGGCTTATAACATATTAAAGATGCTGTATAAATTTGAACAAGATCGGTGCAGTAGTTTCTGAAATATCGTGGTCACCGTTTCGAAAAATGGTGTTTTGAGAAAAGTGCGTTTGAAAGTATACCTGCTCCGTATACCTGCTCAGTATACCTGCTCCGTTCCAGGGCCGTAACTTGTGAACCACTTCGAATATCGAAAAATCCTTTGGCACACATTTTCTACACATGTTGTAGATGTGATTTACGAAGAAAAAAAAATCGATTTTTCCGACCCGAGAAACTAGAGGATCGCCTTAATGAAATTTCAACGTCTTTGGAAATTTAATCCGTAAGGGGGAAAGGAGGTAGCGAAGTTTGTATGGTAAAAGAAATACCTGTTCAGATTTACTTGAAATTTAGTATCGATGCTCTTCAACACAATTCTACGTCTTTCTTAATGAAACATTTCAGAAGCACATTTCATTAAGGAACATTCAACACAAGTCTACCCGAGCGAAGCCACGTGCGGAAAGCTATATACATCATAGATTTTAGCAGTATACAATAATGTTTTTCATCGCTGTGACAATAAGTGACTGGATTTGGAAGAATCATTATTGATAGTTTGAGATACGTAATTATGGCATTTGATGAAATAAAACTCATTGGTTATAAACTAATTGATCAATAAGAATCGAGTTTGACCGATTCTATAGATTTGATTAATTCTTTTTGAATAGTTATAAGTTAATGTAGTTTCGAGTTTTTATCGACTGATGAATTCGAGACAATTTATTCGTTGATGTCAAATAATAATAATAATCAAGCATTCATAGTATTTGGTAATAATGGTCGTTCGCTGTCAATGGGCCTAATATTAGTTTTATATCGTTGTATCATAGATCTTAGCAGTATACAATAATTTTTCATCGCTGTGCTAATAAGTGACTGGATTTTGAATAATGATTATTGACAATTTAAATTATGACATTCGATGAAAAAAGCTCATAAGTAATAAATTAATTGTTCAATAAGTATCGAGTTTGACCGATTCTATACATTTAATTAATTCATTTTGAATAGTTATGAGTTGAAGGGCTTTCGGGTTTTTATCGATCGATGAATTTGATACAATTTATTCGCCAAATAATAATGACAATAATAACAATAATAATCAAACATTCATAGTACTTGATAATAATGGTCGTTCGCTATTAATGGGTTTAATAAGAGCTTTGTATCGTTGATAAACAAAACGGTGATAACGAGCCACTTTGTTGAATTTCGATTAGTTTATTATGAAACTGGAAGACTTTAAAAATTACCATGATAATATTACGGTTTATAGATATTTTAGTGGTCTGCTTACGATTAAAAGCTGGAACGGTGAGTCTGAAAATACGCTCCGGGAATAATATCCTATGCGATAAACTTGAAAGGCTAGAGTTCTATTAATTAGTAGCTTCCGCCCGAGGTTTTGCCCACGTTCATACGCGCAAGGGATACCATTTTCCATACAAACTTCTACACGCCATTTTTCACCCCCTTAGGAGTTGATTTTCGAAAAATCGTTTCTTAGTGCACCTCTGCACCTTCCACGGAACATATCTTCGAAATGTCACGTTTCTATCTTCAGCGGTTTAGGCTGAGCGTTGTCCATATATCAGTCAGTCACTTAATCATGGAACTGTTTTATATGTATACATTACAACGATCCTGTACCAAAGATTCTCGTCATGATAATCTAACTATTGACGTAATATCAAAAAAACATTGTAGGTGTTCAATGTCCGTAGCTACTATAAATCACAAACAAACTGAATATTGATGGCACAAAATTATTTCTTTTTTCGCCATAATTATAATTTACATTCTTCACTCCCTCCATTTTCCAATTGTTTTTTTTTCAGACCGAAAAGTTGCATTTTTCAAAAACTTGTCGTTCGTTTGGCAATGAAATATTAATTTTTATTAATTTATTTTCAGTTTATTTTATTCAGTCGAGTAGTTCATGATAGTGCCTTATCCACCTAGTGTTATTCGTGAAATTGAATACTAAACTCTTGCCGCATGTTAAACTGGAATTTACGGGATCGAGTAATTAAATGTTCTCCAGCGAATTACGTCGAAAGTTGAGTATGTCTCTCGTTTTACGCTTTGCAATCCAGTAAGTGGACTAAGAGCTAGCCAACTTCGTGGGAAAGTAAGTGCACTTCTGGGTGCACGTGGAATAGTGACGTATGTTACGTTCGCATGCATGAAGAGCAGTGGGTGCAAATTTGGATTCAAACATAAATATGGACTATACGGGCGCAGATTTTGAGATGCATTTATTTACAAGCACACGATTTGTAGATCCGTTTTGTGTATTGTAGAAAAAAATGATCATTGAGGCAAGCAGAAAGATCAGTATGATCTCACTGTTGGATTCCTATAGGGGAGACCGGGGCAAAATGGTATAGCGGGGCAAAACGGTACCGGGGCAAAACGGCACTGGGGCATAATGGGATCGGGGCATAATGTGATAGCAAAAAATGAAGTTTCTTGGTGCTTGATTTGGGGCAAAATGGGATAGGGGCAAAATGGGACACACAAAAATGAAGTGTCGCAGCCCGCTGAATTTGGAGCAAAATGGGATGACAGGAAAATTCATGCTTCGGCTCTATGAAAGAGCTGTTGAAACATAATCTAATCTAAATGGTGCTTGTGGTTCGTTTCAGTCCACATATATGCAGATAATACGGACTGACCGATATATTTGTCGAAACATATCCGTCGATTTCATGGGGAGTGGCGGTCCTAGTTTCATAAAACAATTTACGTAAAAATTGACAAGAGTTAGATTTTCATCAATGGCTTAAAAATCAGTATCAGTAACGTGCAGTTGGCAGAAAATAAATTTAAAAAAAAACAAAGAAAGATAAAAACAAAAAAAAACCATAAATTGCACGCGTCAGATTATAAAAATTACTTGATTATTTAAATAATTAATAACGACAAAGAAATTGTACCAATCGAATAAGAAGGCTCAAATAACAATTTACGTCAAGTTTGGTACAGTTCTGACCGCAGAATCAAAAGTAATTGTTTAACAAACTTTAATAACAAATGGGCCCACTATTCATGTGCCCATGCTGACGATAACTTAATCGGGTCCGTTTGCGACAATTGTGCCGATAAAAATTAGGTTAGTTAAACAAGCAATAAAAATTAAACATTGCCACCGTTAAATTATAGTATCGTAAGTAGAGTGTGACCCAAATATCGTGTAACATTCAATAAAACCTGTTTTCACTCATTTATTACCCCTCGTTTTTTTACCCCTGCATTTCTTTCGTTTCTGCATCGAATTATTCCACTGTCCCATTTTGCCCCGATCCCGTTTTGCCCCAACCGCCTCTTTCTGAGGAGCCTGATTTTCTCCGGCCCATTTTGCCCCAGTCCCGTTTTGCCCCAATGACGTATTTTCCAGCAGTGTTGATTTTCACTATTCGATTTTGCCCCAAACCCGTTTTGCCCCGGTCCCATTATGCCCCGCTATACCATTTTGCCCCGGTCTCCCCTATATCATATTCTCGAAGATATTTATTATTGCATCAACCCAGGTAGGAATTGACGATGAAAAAAGGGCTCACCAAGCTCTGAAACAAGGCTCACATTTTTTAATTCAGACTGAGCACCAGCCTGATTTCAGGCCTAGCTGAACCTCTGAATGATAACGCGGTTTCAGGCTCTTGCACACAGGCTTGACCAAAGGCTGGTAGAAAAGCCTGTACTAAGCCTGAAACGACGAAACAACAAGGCTCAAAACGAGCCTTAATGAAGCCTTCACGAGCATTTATGACCGGTTTTTCCCAAACTCTTCCCGAGGCTATATGAGGCCTGTTTTTAGTTTTCTATATTCTACATTCGGGTAAATTTAATAAAGTTGTAAAGAATTCATTTGATTTATTATATATATTTATTATTTGTTATATTATTTGTTACAAAATATATATAAAAAACATTTTTTTAAACAATACTTTATTTTATTGCGTACGTTTATTTACGTATATACTTTTTTGTGTACCTCATAAATATCGATAAGAGCATATGTTTAAATGTTCTGAGCTGCCTCCTTCGCTTTCGTTTTTCGTGCCTTCGCACCCGACAAATTTATTGCTAAATTTTTTTTTCATAAAAGCACAGAAAAAATATTATTTTAAACTTATTTTATTTCATCACAACCTGAAACAAGCCTGCATCTAGCCTTGATTTTTCAGCCTCAAAATTCACCGGCTGAATAAAGCTTGAAATAACCCTGAGTTTAGGCTAAGCAGCCAGTCTTGGTTCCAGGCTGCTCCAAACGATGCAATGAAACCTGGGCCAGGTCTGTCTCACTCAGGCACGGTGAAACAAGGCTCGCACAAGCTTGTTTCTATCGTCAGCCTTTTGATTTCCTACCTGGGAAGGTGTTGATCGTGTCATTGTTCACATCCGCACAGAGCATTGCTCCACTTGCGCTTCAATTATGGACCACGATTGGTAATCATGTGCCCAATAATGGCACCTGACTCTTTCGGCTTCACACACCACCGACATCTTCGATTTTGAAACATGGGCTGTTCTGGTACTCAATTACTATTTATTTACTATACTTTAGTAGTGTAGTCATCGATCGAAAATAAATTATTTTTTGCACGACGCGAACTAGATTGTTGTGTTATTCCCCAGGCTATTCAATGGCGACTTCTTATTTGCCATTGAGCCTTATCTTCATCATCGATAAGCACTTATCTACCATCGATAAACACTTATATATAACGGCCTTATATACCGTTGAAAAAAAATGTATCGTTGTTTTTATTGGCTTATGTAAGCATTCCAAGGATGACATGGTTGATATGTATAAACATCCCAAGAATGATATGGTTCGAAGAAACATGGTTTTCAAACTTTAAACGCTTCTTCTTCAAACTATATTTTCAACATCGGGCAGACTTGTAGCTCCTACAATTTTCAACCCAATCAAAATTCAGCTGTAGCTTCTTAGATAGATTTTCTAGCGATTTTTACGACCCGTTCACAATTACGGTTTTCGTAAACAAATTAAGACCGTTTTTAGTCGAAAATGGGACTTTTTTAAACTTATTACTTACTTTTAAGCAAAACCCATGTAGATTACGACAAAAAATTAAGTTTTCGTTCTAGTTGCTCATGTGCGTCTCCAACGAGTTCGCCCGTGGAGGGCCTGAAAAAGGCGTTCTCTTTCTACCAGTCACTGGGCCGCCATTTTGTGTTTTTTTGAAAAATGAAAAACTGATTTGAGTACCTGCAGATATGTGAAATAAATCCTCTAAACCTCATTTCGATTGTTTTATTAGTGTTTAAAAAAATCTCAATAAACTCTGTTTTCTGACCATCCAAAGATATATGAGGCCGTGAAATTTGTATTATCATGGTTTATTACGCGTTCACGAAGGAAACCCATCAAATCTCCTCGCCAATTAATCGTCTTGGGAGATTTGGCAACCGCTTGTAATCAACCTACAAAGTTGAATTTGACTTTTACCTCGCAGGCACACCAGTGGTCCAATAGACGATGAGAACTGGACTGGTGGTCCAAATTTGCACCAACACTCCTCACAGAATTTAAAATAAGGCATTTAGAGGGAAAGGGCTTGACTGTTTTCGCAACTTACGGCAGCACGCCCTCCACGTCGAAGTAATGAAAGTGCAGGTGGACTCGCTCGGTCGGCTGACCGTTAAAGAAATAGTGGCACTCGGTGTCGCTGGGATAAAAACCCGGATAGTTTGGCGATGCGAATGTCCCGTTTCTCGTCTCGTTACTGTTGAACACAAAAGCGCAAGGATAATCTGCTTCCTGTCTTCCGGTAGTTATTCCAAAGTCTGCAAAAAGAAGAAGCAAACGTTCTGTCAAGTACACGACTTCCTGTTATTTTGTTTTTAGTCTTAATCTTAATGCAACTTATTATTAGAGAATTAGTAACGATAACAGCAGCGATGATGATGGCAATCTGAGGAACGGAAGAGTTGTTAATGAGTCAGGGCTTGGGAGATGGAGACATTTTTTTTTATCTCACATGGAAAGGTTGCGAGGTCGATCTCTCCGATATCGATTAAATGTGGCATGCTTGTGGAATGGGTAGAAATAGGCGACACGTATTTTCTTTTTTATATCTGCGGAACCCGATTTTTAAGGGGTGAAACGCACCCTCGAAAATAGGGGTGTTTTTTTGGTTCGTCGATAACGTTATCGTTCTCATCACACGAAAAAATAAACATTGTTGCAATTTGAAATTTTGTCATATCTCGTACTGTTAAAACGTTATCGACGCAAAACGAAAAACACCCCAATTTTCGAGGGTGCGTTTCAACCCTTAAAAATCGGGTTCCGCAGATATTAAAAAATACGCCTCGCTTATTTTGACCCATTCTACAAGCATGCCAAATTTCATCGGAATCGGAGAGATCGACCTCGCAACCTTTCCTTGTAATGGATCGTCCATTAATCACGTGAGGTTTTTTGGCCACTTTGTGAGCCCCCCTCCCCTCCCCCATGGTGATGTGGGGTCGTCCATAATTTACGTGAGGCTCAAATAGGGGGGAGGAGAGGATTTGAATAACAGAAACCTCACCACATATCACCATGAGGGAGGGGGGGCCTCAAAAAGTGGCCAAAAAACCTCACGTGATTAATGGACGATCCCTAAGGGGTGAGATACCATAATTATTATAGCATTAACAGTCATAATCTCGATTTTTTACTGATTGCTGCCCACAGTATAATTCATTTTTCTTCTGAAGGTTTCTTAATACTTCGACAGTTTGGAAGATAAAAGTAATGTACTGCGATAAATACAACGAAAACGAAGTATACTGTGAGCACAGTCCATTCTACTTCTGAAGCATTCGGTAGCCTAAATAACTCGATGTGGTGGACTTTTTTCATTCATTTTTCCCCAAATCCTGAAAAGGACTCTGCAGAACATATAACGATTCTTTTTAATCATCTACTTTTTTTTGTCGGAAATCAAAGGTATTTAGCCAATTTAACCCTAGGAGTACACTCATATTTTTCGCTACTTATTAAGTTGGTAAGAAAGTCTTGCGACACAAACGACAGCTTTTTCTAAACACACATAACATTTTATTACGTCCAACACTCTGGTAAAGTTCGAATGCCAGGCGTCCAGAAATCCTTAGGTTTTGAATTGAAAAATCTACAGATATTACACAAAGTGCAACGATTTCATGGCGTTGAAAATGTAATCAGACTTTTCGGGTAATAAAAAACAAGTACATGTAAATAATATGAGTTGGTTTTTATTATTTTTCAAAAAATATTGATACATTGGGGCATATCATTGAGTTTGTTTGGGTTTGTTTGAAATTGTTTGGATTTGTTTTGTGTTCGTTTGGGTTTGTTTGGGTTTGTTTGTATAATAATTGTTAAATAATTTTTGCAATAAATTTGTAATATAAGTTGTAATATAATTTGAAAATTAATAACAAGATAACAATTGGGTAGGGAGAGGGCATTTTTCAACCAATCACAGGCATTGAGCACGTCGCAGCTCCCCCCCCCACTCTACTGCAATACAGTGGCAGTGGAGTGGGGGTAGCGTTAGTTTAATGTGATATCCAGCTAACTCAAATCCCTATAGGCCTCCGAAGTAACTCTAGTGGCGCAGCTCTTGCGGCGAGTTTTGAAAAAACTTGGATCGGTTTTCGTCTGCTAGTGCAGTATACCGGTCGCCATTTAAATCAGGTGTTTGCGTGAATGACAGCACCGCGTGTGATGTTTACGTTGTAAAAACAGTGTTTCACGTCATATTTGGGATTGTTGACGCGTGCTTGAGGAAGAACTTTTCCCCTCACAGTCCTTTTCTCACCAGCAACAATTACGCGAACTTCCGATGCATGATGACTATCGAAAGTTTTCTGCCTATATTACAACATCCTTAGTATAAATTTCCGATGCAAACAATAATTTAAGGCGTTACCCCCACTTGTAGCGCAAAAAGGCCTTTTTCGTGCATTTTTTTAAAGAAAACTACAAAACTTTTTTAATCGATCAATATTTCATCTTAAAGAACATATCTTGAAGAACTTTCAGTAATTTTTTTATTGAAAAATATTACATTGTTTAGTGGCAAATGGCCGTCAATGAAATAATGTTTTTATATACACGGTTTGCGGTGACCAACATTGCGGCGAAGTGGATCATCTGAAAAAAAAAATGCGGATGGATTTAGTCAAATACAAGTATAAACTAGTCTTTAATCGAAGGATTTTAAAAAATATTCATTTTTCACAAAATGGCGGACAGTCAAAGTTAATGGTTCGATTTAACGAAAAAAAACGGCCGTTTTTTGGCTATAAAACGGCCATTTTTTTTTGAAAAAAAAAATCGAACGATTAAAGACTACATTTTTATGAATTAAATAAGCCTGAAAAATTTCAAGAAGATCGGTTCATTAGTGTTCGAATAATCTTGGTCACCGACTTCAGAAATGCCATTTTGAGAAAAACGCGTTTAAAGTTTCAATTTCAGTTTACACGAAGAAAATATTTTCTTTTGTAAACTTACATAGAGTCATCTATTCGGGGCCCATACAGAAGTATGGGCCCGGATACTTATACTTCAAAAAAATGCAATAAAAAAAATCGATTTTTTCAAAATCGCAAGTGGGGGTAACCCCTTAAACAGAAATTCTGTTGTACGGCAGAAAAAAATTTGCGTACAGCCAATGTACGCATACTTATAGATATGCTTTCAGGGCGAAAGGAAGTCATGAGGATACATTGAAATCCGCAAGTAATCGTTATTAGTTCCATCACACTATTTTATTTTATTTACAAGCACATTCCATTCACAATGTGAGATCTACGATCGTTGATGCTTGCTCAAGCCTCGCTCATTCGTGTTTGTGCCAGTTTGACTTAACCGCCATGCGTCAATCCAAGTTTTGCCTACCTCACCAAACATACAGTTTCAAAAGTATTTTCAATGCTAAAACTGTTCAAGGGTATTTTGAAGATCTATTTAATGATTAAATTGTTTATAACTAAATCGTTTTTCAAAGCCTAAAATAAATGATAATCTGACGGGGCTAAGTCCAGTGAGCATGGTGGGTGTGGGTAGTACTTTCCATTCCAAATCTCAAATAGTTTTTTGTCTCATTTTAGCTAAGTGGGGCCAAGCGTTGTCGTGAAAAAAAAACGAACTTGTCGACGTTTACGACGTTTTTGTTTAATCATTGTAGACAGCTTCTGTAATTGTGTGGAGTTGATCTCGGCCATTTATTGGGGTTTTAGGCGGAAAAAGCTCATATTATGCTAGGAAAAATATTTAACCAAGCACATTAGTGTCGCAAGACTTTCTTACCAACCTAATAGTTATACAAATTGGGTCTGTGAGACCCAGCTAACTTTCGAATGATGCAGTTTCCTTAAAATTACGTCTATGCAGATGATTTTTTTAATGGAACAGCAGGCTCTTAGGGAATTACCTGTGAAGAGAATATCTGTGTTCGGTTCATATTGTCTGAGAAAGCTAAGCAGATAAAAAAGTTTCGCGAAAGAGGAAAAACGCGGGTTTGCACTTTTCAGTCGGGTCTGTGAGACCCAAGAGTGTACTCCTAGGGTTAATAACGGAAGCTCTGCGTTACATTGAGGATAGTGAGAATTTAGGAGTTTTTAGATTTCCCATGTTCTCGAAATCACGCCGCTTAAAATATACACGAAGAATTGTAGATATTTTTGTTCAACTGTTCTCTAAGATCAGTTTCTTCATGTGATACAATGGTTGCTGATTCGTATCGATGAGAAATAAATTTATTATTTCGCATTTGAAATTTAAAATACATTTAGATAATTTTCATTTAGAATATTGTTCTAAATGTAATAAAAGAACCAGCGAGTAACTGGCTATTGTGTTAATTTTTTTCATGCATCCACCGAGTGAAAAATTCTCGCCTGCAACTACACTTCTCTTTGGACAGAGAACCATTTCTTAATAATGAATATATTGGATTTTATTCAAACGAAAGTTCAGCCAATGAAAATGGAAGAAAATGATGTTCGTTACACCAAATAACGAAATAATTTCGTTCGTTTTTGTCCCGTCAAAGCTCACTGCCGAGGAATTTCTTTGCGTCCTCCGTTGTCGCGCAGATATACCCTTAGCTTGAACGTATAAGAATTTTTATGACGACAGGCTAAGAATCTTACCAAACTACAGAGAAATGTATTTTAGCGGAAGAAAATTCTGTGAGCTTTTATGGCTCGGCACATCCTTTTAGACGGTTGTAGAGCTTTCCAAACGAAGACAGAACGAACATTTTTTAAAAAGAGGATTACAAAATCAATGATACAGTTAAGCATCTTGCAAAGGAAACTTAACAAAAGTTTTTCAAGGGTCCATGAGATCCTGTTTTCCGGTCAAAGGCGGAGACACAAGAGGTGCACTCCCGTGGAAACATGAATTTTATTGAATTTGTAAATACTTACAATATAGTGTTGAGCAATAAGTCATACCGAAATTATACAAAAATTATCTAGTTGTAAACATTATACAAAAAAGTCTAGTTCTAAAAATTATACAAAAAAATCTAGTTCTAAAAATCTAAAAACATTAGTTTGAAGACGCGATGAAAAAATGCTTCTTTGCCTGTTTTTTTTAATGTTCTTAAGGTTTTCTTAACACCACTGTGACGTGACGAAAAAGGTCGTTTTGTTCGATTTTTTTCGTCTACTAGATTATTTATTTGGGATTTGGAAAAGAGGTATGTTATTAAGCTTACATTGAATCTATCTCGTGTTAATTTTTATTAAAAAAAATTAAAAATGAACAACGTTACTAAAGTATAATATAGCCTCTGTATAACAAAATGTGGTCCAACGGCCGGATTGATAACTTGACAATGGTTGGTCAGAAAAATAAAAAATAAAATATTTTATAATCTATATAAATGTAGTTTTCGCTGTACGTAATCGTATTCTGAAAAACTTTTTTTATACGAAATGCCGGGTGTTCGAAAAAATAAAGTTTAATTTTGGCGGAATTGGTACGGATATTCGGGGGCTTAAAGAATACTAAATAAATTTAAAAAAAATGGCTCGGTACAACGATAGCTACTGAAAATATGGCAATTATGTATTTTTTTAAATTGAAAATCGGACAATTATATCAAGAGTTATTATAGAAGATAAATCGTGTGTAATTTGGTCAATTTTCTATATGTTAACTGGCATTTTTTTCACACATTCTTGGATATATGCACTTTACAAAAATGCAAAAAAATATCGATCTTTTGCCCGTCACAGTGGTGTCCCGGCTTAATAACCTGTCAACATGATTATTCCACCTCAGTTATAGCGTATTTTGGGGAGTTTGAATTTTCCTCGAATTTTCATTCCGTCGTACGAGTCAACAGTTTCGAGTTTTGTCCGGTACTTTCTGCATCAGTATTCATGGTTAAAAAATGACGAATTGTGTCAGACGATTCTCAAAACTTTATAAATAAATTGCAACTCAGGAATTTTTTATTTTACCAGTATTCTGATGATAGAGTGACAATGAACTGAGTGAAAAGTAACTCTCTCGAAGCCCTAGTATATTAAGTAAATCATGGTCTATTTAATTAATTAGCGCGAAAACGTTGCCGCGTCTCTCAACACAGAGCTGAATAGTAAGCTAAACGGTTTTATTTCTTTCCACATCCGGTCTCCGTCATTGTGCGAATTACCTGGGTCATTTCTTAACGATGAGAAAAAAAACGAGACAGAAGAAGAAATGTGGGAAGGGAGCGGGAAAGGGACAGTGAGAGAGGAGTTTTCAGGATAACCAAACTTTGAGGACGCCGAAGCACGAGCTTTTCAACCCCGGAAGTGCGTCCGGTCACTGGATAGTGTATATATGCACCGCGAAACCGCATAACAATGCAAATGTTTGGGGAGAAATCTCTTTGTCACGGTCGCCGAGTACGGTTCCAAAGATCCCCCCACTCGTAATTCATACCACCATTTCACATTGTCAGGTATATTAAATTCACGTATGTAAACATCTCCCGGTTATGGTATTGTATTCTCAATGCTATTCACCATTGTGATATTCGCGGGCAAATTTAACGGTTCGGTATCCTCGAGAAAATAGACAGCCGGAAGTTCACTTAAGGCGGGAGATACATTTATAACGATTAAAAAATCGATTTCTTTTTTTTCTTTCTACTACAAAAAGAAGATTGCTAAAATTATTGAAAAAACGTTTTTTGGAAACACTTAAAAAAATAAGACTACTAAGACCAAGACTACTAAGATTAAGAAGACTACTAAAAACACTACTAAGAGCTACCAAGACTACTACGAGTACTACTAAGGTTGGTAATTAATCATTTCGAGCTCTTAGTTAGTTTCGATGTACGTAGTCGTGTTTATTAAAAAAAAACTATCTAATGAACTAACTAAGCTACTAAGGCTACTACTAAACTCCCAAGACTAAGAAGACTACTAAAATTTTCGAAAAATCGTTTTTTGGAAACACTTTTAAAAAATAAGACTCTTAATATAAGACCAATACTACTAGGACTAAGAAGACTGCTAAGACCACTACTAAGAGCTACTGAGACTACTACTAAGACTAAGAAGACTACTACAATCTGCGAAAAATCGTTTTTTGGAACTAACTAAAGCTACTAAGACTACTGAGACCAAGGAGACTAATAAAATTTTGGAATAATCGTTTTTTGGAAAGACTTTTAAAAAATAAGACTGCTAAACCAAGACTACTGAGACGAAGAAGACTACTAAAACCACTACTAAGAGCTATAAAGACTACTACCAAGGTTGGTAATTTATCATTTTGAGCTCTTAGTTAGTTTCGATGTACGTAGTCGTATTTTATTAAAAAAAAAACTATCCAATTAAGTAACTAAGCTACTAAGACTACTATGGCTACTAAAACTAAGAAGACTACTACATTTTGGAAAAATCGTTTTTTGGAAACACATTTAAAAAATCATTTGGACCTTAAAAAATATGATGCATATTCGTTTATAGCTGAAAAAAAAAACAGTTTTAAAGTTGGTAAACTCTTGTAAGTCCGTTATCTTTGGGGAAAAAGTTACCGACTAAAAATGGTTTTATTTTCTACCAATGGGTAGCATTAGATGACGGAAAAAAAATTTCATCAGCGTCCATAAAACCGTTTACTTCAACACGTTTTTTTCTCAAAACCATGTTTTTAAAATCCGCAAGCAGCAGAACTCGAACAATTTTCGTTAAATCGACTTAAAATTTCAACTGTGGCTTCTTAAATACCTTTAACAGTCAAGTACGAGCGCTTTTTTCGATTAATTGAAAATTGTAAAAAATATGTCACTTTTTATATCAAAATTATGGTCGAAAAAACGAACTTTTAAAAAACTCGTCTTTATCTTTAAATTTCTCTCGTACTTGACTGCTAAAACTAGTATAATTAACGAAGATATTTCACTCTTAGTTACAGGTTTAAATTTACGACCAGTAGTGCTGTAGCGACTAGTGCGCCGCCATTTTAATTTCTTTTGACGAATAATTTTTTTTCACATACTTCAATATATCCCTAATGGAGCCCAAAAGTTTTCCTGGCCATGTATTTTATTCCTTTCTTTAAAAAAAAGTTCCAAAAAAAAAAACGATCGAAAATGAGCAGTTACAGTGGTGTCCTTCCTCAAACGATAGAACTATATATGTAGAATATTTTGCCAAAGTTTCAAAGCGAAATTTGAAAAACTTCAAACGTTAGAGCCCGTCAACGCTGTGCCTCAACGCTGGCATTCGGCGCGAGCGTAAACTTTAAACGCGTTTTTCGCAAAACTGCATTTTCGAAATTGGTGTGCAGGATTATGAAAAAACTATTAAGCCGATTGCGTTGAAACTGGGTGGAAATATTGGTAATATTGCTACCTTCTTCTTGACGAGAATTGTTTTTTAAAAATTAGACAAAAAAAACTTCTTTTTAAATCCAAATAGGTATTCCAAAAAACGAAGGTAATCGAATAGCTCTATTAAAAAGTCAGATTACACGTAAAATGATAATTTCGCAAGAATTACCCATATATGTATGTACACTAGGGTGGCCCAAATTTGAACTCTATTTTTTCCCGTCTCTCAATATCCAATTCTCTTCTTTAAAAAAAAAACAATTGTCGCGAAATCTGCGAGCTGTCAAAAAATATTTAAGGGTCGCTCAAGCCTCCCAAAAAATTAAATTTTCATTTAAAAAATCGATTTTTGTTTCGTTCTCTTCACTCATGAATTTTACGCTTTATAATTTTTAAATTAATCTCGCGAAAGCTCTAGCCGGTCAATGAATATTTAGTGGTCGCTCAAGAACTTCAAAATTTCCAATAGCCGCCAATTTCTTTTTTTACTTATCTCACATAAATTTGACGCTTTCTACAATTTTCAAAACAATTGATCGTTTTTCTTTAGAAACAGATTTTTCAAAGCTACCTCACACTACTAACCCAATAATTATAATCTTTGTTCTCATAAAATAATTCTTTAAAGCTCTTGTCCGTAGACAAAATTATAGGTCCCCCGTTTTATCGGGTTAGAAGTGTGAGGTAAATAAAAAAAATCCGTTTCTAAAGAAAAAAAGGATTAATTGTTTTGAGAATTTTACAAAGTGTTAAATTTATGAGTGAGAAAAGAAGAAAATATTAGCGACGATTGGAAGTTTCGAAGCCCTTGAGCGACCACTAAATATTCATTGGCCGGCTAGAGCCTTCGCCAGCTTAATTTAAAAATTCTAAAGCGTGAAATGCATGGGTGAGAAGAGAATTTAAAAAAAAATCGATTTTTTAATGGAAACTCGAATTTTTGGGAGGCTTGAGCGACCTCTAAATATTTTTTGACCGCTCGCAGATTTTGCGACAATTTTTTTTTCTTTAAAGAAGATTATTGGATGGTGAGAAAAAGGAAAAAAAATAGAGCTCAAATTTGTGCCACCCTAACGTCCACATACACATCCCTTTGGACCTAAGGGGTCTTCTCACTTTAGACGCTAAAAAAGGCTATTTTCATGAATTTTTTGGATAGGTTTATATTATAGATATTGATATAAAGGTTGTTACACTTAATTAAGACACTTTCAAAATACATCCAAACATTTTTTTTATGTATTTATGTAACCCAAGCAAACTTTAAACACGTTTGTCTCGAAACAACGTTTCTCAACGGCTTGTTGATAAAATCTTCGAAACTACTGAACCGATCCGTATCAAATTCTAACCACATATTCTTTACAACTATAGCTATAGTGCATATCAAGGATTTGGTAAATTTTGATATTTACTATTTTTTTTGCAAAAACGGTGAAAAAACACGTTTTTTCGAAAAATGTCCGCCATTTTGTTATTCTTGCATATATCAAAAGTCGTATGATATGCGCTTAGCCATTAACATACTGAATTTAAAACCGTTTGATTTTTTGTTTCGGATGATCCATCTCCGAGATTTCATCAACAGCGCAGACCTACCATTTTTTAGGACATTTTTTAACTACCATTTTCGTCTATAAATAGTGACATGAATGAATAATTTTTTATTTAAATGTATTTCGAAAGTGTATTTATTAAGGGATTGGACCACTCTAGAATTTTCGGAAAATCGATTTTTTTTAATGGTCCTCCAGGACCTCAAAAATGACGCCCCAAAAGATGATGGCCAGGAAAAATCTCTAAGTACTCGGTTTTCGAATTTTAGTACAAGGCCGCCTGGTCCGCAACGAGCTCCTTTTGAACTTCAAACGCATTTATTCCAAAACTGCATTTTTTAAGTTGGCCGGAAACATAACTCCGACAATTTTCAACCGATTGACTTGAAATGTTGAATATATCTTGAAAAATGCATTGTCTATGGAAGTACGTAGGATTTTTCTTTTATATTGCATAGTTCATTTGTTATTAACAATTATCTGACGATTTTTTAGGCAAACGTTTCATTTTCCACTTTAGAAGTGCGCCATTTGGCCAAAAATCAATATATCGAAAAAATCCTACGTACAAATATTGCGTATAACAAAAGTTTCAGGGGTTGAAGGAGGACGTTAGAAAAAAAAATTTGGTCGATCCAAAATTCAAAATGGCGGCGTTAAAATGGCCATGTTTTTTTTTCAAATGGAAACATACCTTTTTTATCACCAAAAAAATTGTCAGCTCAAAACCAACAAATTTTGTTGGAAATTTTTTTGACAAAGTTCGTAATTTTCAAATTAGAAAATCGTTTTTAATTTTTTTTGTTTTCTTCAGCTGTACAGGATCCTTCCCCTTTTACCATCCCCTCCTTAATTCCTTCCATTCCTTCCGACATTCACAATCCTTCCAGAGTGCCCCCCCCCCCCCAGAGTGTTGACCGCAGCCACTCTGTCCTAATGCACTACTGTAGCGCATTTGCACGAGGGCCCAGGGAAACTGCGGAAAACCTGGGCCGATAGAGGCGGCTATATTTGGCTGAGTTTCAGTTGTATTACCATCAGAAACTCAGACAAACTGCCTTCCGCTCAGAGGTTGACGCGCAAACCAGTGCATGGGCAAGCGGTCACCGCTTCAAGTATTGACAGCTGCCTAAATGGTGCTGTTAACTTCAGTGACCGCGGAGCGCGCACATCGACCGCGCGCCCACCTCTGTCGGATTCATTTTTAAGGCGGTCCTCTAGTTTCTCGGGTCGAAAAAATCGATTTTTTTTTTCATAAATCACATCGACAACATCCCGTGAAAAACGACACAACCAACCCAACCTCGAGCCAGCGTCACGCCAATCACATTCTATCATTGGCCGATGAACGGCAGCACTACCGGCTTAGTGTTGCGCCACGGTAGGAGTGATCTCTTCGGCCCAACGCTGGCATGTAAGGTTGGCCAATAGTAGGCTTACCGGAAATCCTAACAGTTGGCCGGATATTGGCCCAACATTGGGCCCGTAAAAAACGACGCAACCGACCCAACCTCGAGCCAGCGTCACGCCAATCACATTCTACCATTGGCCGATGAACGGCAGCACTACCGGTTCAGTGTTGCGCCGCGGTAGGAGTGACCTCTTCGGCCCAACGCTGGGATGTACGGTTGGCCAATGGTAGGCTTATCAGAAATCCTAACAGTTGGCGGTTTGGCCGGGTTTGGTTGGCGGTTTTTCACGGGCCCAATGTTGGGCCAATACCCAGCCAACTGTTAGGATTTCCGGTAAGCCTACTATTGGCCAACCACACATGCCATCGTTGAGCCGAATAGATCACTCCTACCGTGGCGCAACACTAAACTGACGGTTGGCGTGATCACCGGCCCACAGTAGGGCTAAGGTCGGCTTCATATTGTTGGCGCAATATTCGGGCTAGTGTTGGCCCAGTGTAGGGCTGTCAAAACAACCCAACGATTAGCCAACAATCGATCAGATTCACACGTTTCTGTGCTCGATGATTGCTCATCGAAAAAATTATTCACTAACATCGTTATGCACAATCACTTATTCGTGGAATATTTCCAAATTTCTTTCACTATCTACTTGTCTTTTCATTTCATTGCCTCTGATCCTAACCTGCTGTAAAGAGTCTTCTAATTTTTGTCGTCGTTTGTTGCCGAGTTATTATGATAGTATTAAGAAACGTCGAGTGTTGACTCGACGTTTCTTAATACTATCATAATAACTCGGCATTTTTTAATACACCACAAAACTTTAGTATAAATCAATTTTATTTTTAATAAAGTGAATTTCAGATAACAGTCATTATGAGCCATGCTAAAAATGCCATGCTAAAAATAAGCCTTGGCAAAACCGCGGTCAAACGATTGGCTCAGACTCAGTGCCTGCGCTCGCCGCGACAATTGGCCGACGGTCATTAATTAGTACTGGCCCAGCGTTGGCTCTTCGATGGTGTGCCGAGCTTGAATTCGAGACTGGCAAACCCATGATCAACCAATTGGCCCATGTTCGGGGCCAACACTGGGACCCAATAGTTGGCCGACAGTTGGTAATCGGTATTTGGCCCAAGGTTGGGTGTGCGTTGATTTGCCATGCTTCAAATGAGCACTGGCAGAATCATGGCCAAATCATTGGCCCGTATAACGGACCAACACTGGGTATTAGTGGTTGGTGCTGAATATCGTACCAAGCGTCGGCCGTATCTTAAGCGCCGGCAAATTTTTCACGGGATGTGTAGAAAATGTGTGCTAAAGGATTTTTCGATATTCGAAGTGGTTCACAAGTTACGGCCCTGGAACGGAGCAGGTATACGGAGCAGGTATACTTTCAAACGCGTTTTTCTCGAAACATCATTTTTCGAAACGGTGACCACGATATTTCAGAAACTACTGCACCGATCTTGTTCAAATTTATACAGCATCTTTAATATGTTATAAGCCAGCGATTGAACTAGGATTATCATGATTGCTTCGATAGTTTTTTTTGTCCGAGCGAAAAACTTAAGAAAAAATGAGTAAAAAATAGAATGTAATTTTCAAAAGTATATAAAAAAGTCAATTTTTGTCATTTAGAATTCACTCTAGTTCAATTGCTAGTTTTAAATATGAAGATTAAAATGCCGTTTGGTTTTTTGATTTCAGATAAGCAGAACAGCCGCAATCTTGGTCACCGTCAAGCACCTCTTTTACTTGATGTCTTCCTGTCGGCCACTGTAACGTTTATTCTATTATATATTTTGACTTCAAAAAATTTGTAAAGCTTATTTAAATGTTAATAAAGATTATGCAAAAACAATGAGATTGATTATTTCGATGCTTTGCCCGTCAAAAATTATTGAAAAAGCCGTAAAAAACAGCCGAGAAACTAGAGGACCGCGTTAACGATACAGTAGTGCATTAGGAAAGAGTGGCTGCGGTCAACACTCTAGGGGGAGGGGGCACTCTGGAAGGATTGTGAATGTCGGAAAGAAAGGAAGGAACAAAGGAGGGGATGGTCAAAGAGGAAGAACCCCGTACCTCTGAGGAATACACATTTAAAAAAAGTTAAAAATCATGTTCTAACTTGAAAATTATGAACTTTATCAAAAAAAATTCCAACAACAGTTGTTGGTTTTGAGCTGATAAATTTTTTGGTGATAAAAAAAGGTATGTTTCTATTTGAAAAAAACATTCCGGCCATTTTAACGCCGCCATTTTGAATTTTGGATCGACCAACTTTTTTTTCAAACGTCCCCCTTTACACTCAGAAAAAAGATTTATTATGTTTCAATAAATTGGCACATTAGAACATAATTTCTTAGAAATTAATAAACGTTTACTCGTAAGGAGACAGTTTTTATGTGATTGTAACTACAGAACTTATTCGGCGTCACTAAATATGTTTCTTTACGTACCGATTTTTCACATCAATTAAAAGCCATATTTAAAATAGAAAATTTGAATAAAAATTTCCTCATATCAAATAAATACTACTTTCCAATCACGAAAATCTCTTATTTCGCGACTATGATACTAATGCGCGCATGCGCACTTTGCCCTTCAATGCGACGGGCCCGACAGCAGGCCGCTCGTCAGATGAGGCTCACGCATACGCTTACCATGTAGCTTCTTCCTATGCCAATGCTTTTGGCATAAGTGTCAGTGGTGCGTTTCGGAAGTGAGAAACTCGAAAGTGAGGAATGATTTGAGTGTAAATAAGAATATAAAGTGAGAAAAAACGATCAAGTGAAAAAATAATGACGGACGAAATGACACAATTCCTCGAAGAAAACCAGCTGGGGGATTATGAAGAATCCTATTAGATGTTAAGAAAAACTCTATTTGTCGGACATAAAAGACCTATTTCTTCTAACTTACATATCCTATTAGCTGTTAAGAAAAATTCTGAGTAAATCTTAAACACAAACTTAAATAAAAACATTTCTTAGCTGTTAATACAATCGTAATAGGCCGACATACGAATAAGAAAACTTATTCGCCAGGAGACAAAATTCTTTGTCCTTAATAAATCTTTTTTCTCAGTGTAACTCCTAAAACTTTTGTTCTACACAATATTTGATCCGAGCAATATTTTCCGAGAAAAATCAGGTGTAAGATTAAAATGGGACACCCGGTATAATCGAGAAAAAAAATCACTAGCTCGTTATAATTCAAAAATTACAGGAGCTGTTTGTCCGGCCGTGAACCCTGGAAAAACGGAGACGTCATCGCAAAAACGCTGCACAGCCGCCATTTTGAAATTGATCGGTTCAAAAAAATTATTGTATACAGCCACTGATATGTATGATAAACACCCTTTTTTTAATCTCGATTTATTTTGTAGTTTAAAAAAAAAAAAAATCCCCAAAAAGCCTATTTTTCGGCCTCTAGAGTAGCCTAAGGCCTTAAGTGCAACAACTTTTATATCAATAGCTATGATATAAACCGATTAAAAAAAATCATGAAAAATAACCCTTTTTAGCGTCTAAAGTGAGAAGAACCCCTAAGCCACACAGGGGTTACTGCACTGTGAATATATTCATGATCGTTCGTTAATCGTAATTTCGATTTTACTCTCGTTTCGTTATCAGTGTATCCTGATCTCTCTCTCTCTCTCTCTCTCTCTCTCTCTCTCTCTCTCTCTCTCTCTCTCTCTCCCTTATTCTTTCTGTCTCCCTCTCCCCTGTCGTTCTGATTCTCGTTTCTCGCTCCCTGTCTCCTGATGGTACTATATCACGCAGAGAGCCAATATTTGTTCCATTTCTCGATGCTGTAAAGCGGCAATGCAATAGCAGAGGGCAGAATAGTGTAAACCGCTGGTATTGCTAACTCGTTTACACGTGCCCCGCGTTGCCGCTCGCCCGTTCACTGCCCTTCGCACCTTCCCTCGCTCCTCGCAGCTCTTGCATCCCTGTGAAACACGCATTGAGCGATATAACGTACAGCTCACAAAGCGTGTACATTTCCCTCGTGTGTATGCCGTTAGTGTGTATGTGTGTACGTACAGGCATCAGGCCGTATAATAATGACGGGAGATTATTGCTAAATCAGGCGGGCGCTGCTGATTTGGCCGATTATACCCTGAAGTTATATCGGGTGCAGCGCGTGTATTTCCAAAGGGGCCGCGGGGCCTGGGGTGGAAGTGGTTGCCCAGGCAGCGTGGCCCTCGTACAGAGAGCTTCACAATCAGGTCAACTCGTCATCAGTTCGATACACAAATGATTTGATACGGACGCTTTCGCGCTGATTGGTCACAGGGAGGCTAAAGATTATTCGCGAAAGTTACGCCAACCGAATGAGTTCGCAGTCGTTAATGTTTATCCATAACATTCTATGGCATTAGTCGTGGATGTCGTTGGGCCGGGACATTTGTTGGCCCAGAGGATGATACGCTGTTTGATTATCACGCATTATTGTTTATCATCGCAACTAGAGATGTGTCCATTAAGGGCAGGTGGGGCCTGGTTGAAATTCCGAACTTCGAATGATCAGAACCCTCAAAAAGAATACTACCCCGAAAGATTGAGAAAGTTGAAAGATCAGAAACCGAAAGTTGAATCGGAGAAAGTTGAATGAACAGAAATTATCAGAAAGTTGAATGATCAGAACCCTCCGAAAGAATACTACCCCGAAAGATCAAAACTCCGAAAGAATTTTACCCGAAAGACCGAAACTCCGCAAATCTGAACGGGGCCGGGTTGAAATTCCGAACGTTGAATGATCAGAACGCTCGAAACTCCGAAAATATACTACCCCGAAAGATCAAAACTCCGAAAGAATTTTACATGAAAGACCAAAACTCCGAAAATCTAAACACCGTCAAAATAATTCGGCAATAGAAGTTTTAAAAGTTTCAAAATTTTCAATAAATCGACGAATTATTTCAAGAGACTTTTTTTATTAAGAAGTGATTTTACGTCAATTTTGAAATTTGTCTAGACAATGTTATACGTTCTACATAATTTACAGTTAACTGTGCAGTCTTTCGCTGGCATAATCTTGACGAACCTTGTAATTTCGGAACATTAAAATTAGGAATTTTAAACCGTCGGTGCATTCAAAGTTCGGAATTTCAACCCGGTCCTCATGTCAAGATCATGCCAGCGAAAGTCTACACAGTTGACTGTAAATGATGTAGAACGTATAACATTGTGTAGACAAATTTCAAAATTGATGCAAAATCACTTCTTAATAAAAAAAAAAAAAAATTCTTGAAATAATTTGGCGATTTATTGAAAATTTTGAAACTTTTAATTTTCCATAGCCGAATTATTTTGACGGTGTTAAGATTTTCGGAGGTTTGGTCTTTCGTGTAAAATTCTTTCGGAGTTTTGCGCGTTCCGACCATTCAAAGTTCGGCATTTGAACCCGGCCCATCTTGAATTTCGGAACATTGAAATTGGGAATTTTAAACCGTCGGAGTATTCAAAGTTCGGAATTTCAACCCGGCCCGGACAGGTCACCGTTCAGAACGATGAAAAGTTCAATTTTTTAAAAGAATTTGCATCCTTAAGGTGTTTAGAACGCGTGGGTACAAGGGGATTTTCATATCAAAAGTATTTGGAAATTTACAGCCGGTTGAGCGGAAGCGTCCGCCGGCAGGAAAACAGGTGGCTGAAGCGCTCAGAGCGTTTTTCCGGAAACGTCATTTTTCAGCACGCTCTACCGCTTTGACGGATGAACCGATTCACATGAACTCTGCGCAATTGAAAGTAAACTCAATTTGCGGAGCCATGAGAAAGTGATTTTTGTCAAAAACTGATTTAGAAAGATTTTTTTCGGCCGTTGAAGCAAAAAATTGGGGTTTTTCAAAAGGCTAGCATTTTGTTATCCAGGGGTTTTTTAGAAAATGAAAATCAATGAGGCCCCTCAAATTTGGTGTAGTTTGGTCATTTTTAAACCGGTTTTTTTTTCAGATGCACTGGCAAGGCTTTATTTGACAGGAGATGGAGTAGCCATTTTGGATTAATTAAACAAATAGAATTGGAATTTATTCTACATTGATAGAAGAATAAAGTACGTTTGGACCCATTTGGAGAAGTATTTATTTTATATAAAAAAAAATTGCCGAAGATCATGCATTTTTCATGGCTCTCGACGGTAACCTGTCCTTAAGGTAAAACGAGCGCGCGTTCTTGATTTCTATAGATTTTGTTCAAATATTAACCAGGCATCGTTCATATGATTGTGCATGTTTGACAAAAATTTCAGAACAGCTGACTATTTAGATAGGGAGATAATGTGTTTAAAAATTACAACTTTTAACACTGCAGGGTCTGCATTGAAATTTAGACAGAATAATTTTCTGTAAAAAATATTTGTCCTTTATAATGAAAAAAATATGGCAACACCGCATCGTTCCACATATCCAATGACATAAGTTTGCGCGGCATATTTAAAATAATACTGCAACACAAACTTTTAGTTGGAAGTAATTTTTAATCGAACAAAGTTTATAATTGGTTATGAATTAGCCAACACGTTTATTTGTTAATGAAGATAACATAAACAATTTAAAATATTAATATTCATAATGCTAATATTTTTTTAATGATAAAAGTTTTTAACTTTAGGAACACGATAATTATTTTTTTCTCGAAGTATTGAAAAATACTGTTCTGTGGTGTTGCCATATGTCTTCTTATTATAGGGGACAAATATTTTTTTTCGGTTTATTATTCTTAATTATCGATGTTAAAAAATTCTATTAAAATAGACACGAGGTTTGGCAACGTGGCGCGGTTCTCTCGCAATTCGAGGCTGTTGGGTTGACTGCAGTGACTGTCACAGGTCGCAGCTGTGTTACGTGCCCTCCGTGACGGTCGGCGTTTTCAGAGGTTATGCGAGAGCAAAAGGAGGCAATAAAAGATTCAGAAAAATAGATTAGTGCGCCGCAAAGTTTCAGATGAAAAAGGCGATTTGTCAGTGCTCGTGCCCACAAGCATCGTATTATGCTCGCGGGAGCGAGAAAAAAGGGAATACATCATAATAAATAAATAAATAAGTTCCCCTCAGTCGCATTCAACTATAACGTATTTGAAATTGGCGCGCTTCGGTTGGTTCTGCTATTCCAATAGGTACCGAGGTTGCCACATTTTAATACGTACGTCTCAAAAAGCCTCACTTTTTTGTAAAGCGGTCGCATATTTTTCATACATACTCATTAATTAAATCGGTAACCTGAGCTTTTTTCCAGTAATATTGTTCTGTACACAATATTCGTTTTTTGGGTCACTTTCTTCACAAATGCGGAAGCTGTATGCGAGAAACTGAAATGGTAACGTTGCTGCCCCATACGACCAATGCGATCAAGCGGAGATTGACGTAAACTTAAAAATTTGATATTTAATGAACGAGTGCGAGATCCTCCCTTCTCCCTTGGCCCGTATATTCAGAAAATATGTCATAACAACTAGTGAAATTTTATTTATCATCTATTCACTCCAATAATTTTAATCGTCAACCTTAAGGCGGCCTCTAGTTTCTCGGGTCGAAAAAATCGATTTTTTTTTCATAAATCACATCTACAGCATGTGTAGAAAATGTGTGCCAAAGGATTTTCCGATATTCGAAGTGGTTCACAAGTTACGGCCCTGGAACGGAGCAGGTATACGGAGCAGGTATACTTTCAAACGCGTTTTTCTCGAAACACCATTTTTCGAAACGGTGACCACGATATTTCAGAAACTACTGCACCGATCTTGTTCAAATTGATACAGCATCTTTAATATGTTATAAGCCAGCGATTGAACTAGGATTATCATGATTGCTTCGATAGTTTTTTTTGTACGAGCGAAAAACTTAAGAAAAAATGAGTAAAAAATAGAATGTAATTTTCAAAAGTGTATAAAAAAGTCAATTTTTGTAATTTAAAATTCACTCTAGTTCAATCGCTAGTCTTAAATATGAAGATTAAAATGCCGTTTGGTTTTTTGATTTCAGATAAGCAGAACAGCCGCAATGCCATGTAGGGTGATCGGTAGTGGCCAACGATTGGCCGATGCTCGACGTCGAGCTTGCCAACATTGGCACTCGAGCTTGGCCCGATCATCGACCGAGCCTCGGATGATAAGAGCGGCCCGATATTCGCAATCAATATTGACCCTAGAAATGCTTATGAGAATCGGCCGAGCATCGCGTAGGAGTTCATTCGAGAATCGGCCAACAATAAGTCCCCGCTAAGATTGCCATCATTGGCACTCGAGCTTGGCCCGATTATCGACCGAATCTTGGCGGATAATTGTGACCCGATATAGATCAACAAACTTGGTCCTGCATTGACAAAAAAAATTAATTATTTTTGTATTGTAATTCGACATTACCTGGTCTTTCGAAACGATTAGTCCGAAGAAAATATTTCACCTATATGGGACTCGAACCTTGAACCTACCTACTCATAGCTAAGCATGCTGCCCCTATGCTACCGAGTACTTGTAACATCTGAATCGTAGATATGGCATGAGACACCAAACGGATTCTCAACATTATTTTTATCACATAAACTATATCAAATAGTTAATATCGTTGTGATAATTAGAGTTTTATCGAATGACATGTTATAGAATTTTCAAACATAACCTATATATATATATATATATATATATATATATATATGTATGTATATATAATTCCTCTCTCTCCACCCTCTCCACCCCCACAACCCTTTAATATGTGTGTTGCAATAAAGTCGGACCATAGCTCGTATCGGCAAAAACATGATTGGCGAGTCTATACTTCGCCAAACATCGACCTCGTATCGATAAGCCAATGATTAGAGAGCCTATATTTGGCTGAACATTGGCCTCGTATCGGCAAACCAATGATTGGCGAGTCTATACTTTGACAAACATCGGCCTCATATCGACAAGCCAATGATTGGCGAGTCTATACTTCGCCAAACATCGGCCTCGTATCGACAAGCCAATGATTAGCGAGTCTATGTTTGGCCGAACATTGGCCGCGTATCGGCAAACCAATGATTGGCGAGTCTATACTTCGCCAAACATCGGCCTCGTATCGACAAGCCAATGATTAGCGAGTCTATATTTGGCCGAACATTGGCCTCGTATCGGCAAACCAATTTTGGCTAGTCAATACTCAGCCGAGCATTGCCGTACAATTGGGTAATCGATCATCGCCCCGCCAACATTGGCCCAAGTATTGGCCGTTACGGTTCGATTGGCGAAACCTACATGGGATCTTGGTCACCGTCAAGCACCTCTTTTACTTGATGTCTTCCTGTCGGCCACTGTAACGTTTATTCTATTATATATTTTGACTTCAAAAAATTTGTAAAGCTTATTTAAATGTTAATAAAGATTATGCAAAAACAATGAGATTGATTATTTCGATGCTTTGCCCGTAAAAAATTATTGAAAAAGCCGTAAAAAAACAGCCGAGAAACTAGAGGACCGCGTTAAACGTACACGTTAACATTGTTTGATTCGTGGATATAAATGATTCGAATAAAGTTTGGATGATATCGATAGGTTTTACGTTATCAGGCTTGGTGACAACTTCACGACGATACGTGTGTATGACACATATAGAGCGAAAGGGCGCCTTCGATATATATTATTTCAAAGTAGAGAGAGAGAGAGAAGTATCATTTTAAAACTCACTTGGGTAGCAAAAAGGGGGAGTTCAAATTGGAAATATTCATATTCTGACGCTCTTATCGGGTCGCTACATTTACTGTCACGTCATTCAGGTTCATCCACCAGCAGTAATAAAAATTAATTTATTCAACTCATGAATATGATTTTAATGGGACCGCAATCAATTTCAATTGATGCTCATTATAGCCTCAATCTCGCATCGCTCGCACTCAGTGTGCTTTCATTTTCATCAAGTATCCATTTTTATCGTTATTGAAAATGCGTACGGAGTGGCTGCTGCGATTGAAAATTCGCGACAAATAAACGGTCGTGAACGTGACGGTTGGCTATCGTTAGCTCCAAAATCGTGCAGTTAAAAATCGTTCGTTTGTCCATGCGACTTAATTTTTTTGATAGGTTTCTTGATAGAATTTTTTTTCAACGTTTATATTATAGATACTGATATAAAAGTTGTTACACTTAATAAATACACTTTCGAAACACATTTAAAAAATTATTTATTTAAGTCACTATTCATAGACGAAAATGGATAAATGTCCTAAAAAATTGTAGGTCTGCGCTGTTGATGAAATGTCGACGATGGATCATCCGAAACAAAAAAATCAAACGGTTTTACATTCAGTATGTTAATCGCTATAGCGCATATCATACGATTTTTTATATATGCAAAAATACCAAAATGGCGGACAATTTTCGAAAAAAAAAACGTTTCTATTCACCGTTTTTTGGCAAAAAAATTAGTAAATATCAACATTTTTAAAAATTCTTTATATGCGCTATAGCTATAGTTGTAAAAAAATATGCGGTTAAAATTTCATAAGGATCGGTTCAGTAGTTTCGGAGATTTTCTCAACAAGCCGTCGAAAAACGTTGTTTCGAGAAAAACGCCTTTAAAGTTTGTTTGGGTTACATAAATGCATTAACATGTTTTTTGTGTATTTCGAAAGTGTATTTACTAAGTGTAACAACTTTTGTACCAATGTCAATGATATAAACCTATCAAAAAAATTCATGAAAATAGCCTTTTTTAGCCTTTAAAGTGAGAAGACTTAATGTGCCCCTTAATGGGCAAGACTTTTTTAATCCATCGAAATTAACCATCTTTCCATTTTCGCGCTTCCATTGCTTAACATATGTGAAATTGTTTTGCCTTTGTAGGTCCATATGCGGAAACCCAACGTTGGTATTCCCGAATGTAATATATTGATCGATCGTCCACAGATGAAAAATATTGATTGAAAGGTACACGTAGGTTCAAATCCGAAGAGAAAAAAGAAACAATTCTCTCGTATGTATGACATTCGGATGTGCGAAAACTGTGCAGCACGCGGCCTATGCGTCCAGTTCCGTCCCAACGGTGTTGGATGTGGACGATATTTCGAAAATTCAGGCCACGCTGCAACCGGAAATTATAGAATAGCAAGTCGTTAAAGCCTTTGCTAGGGCACTTTTGCCGGGGCAATTTGCCATGAAATGCTCCATAAATAACTGCTGTATATACGTGGTAGAACGCGTTCGCATACGAGACAATTACGTTGCAAAAGATTGCCGTTCGATAATACAGAAACACGAATTTAACATTGCAGACCTGTGGTGCCTTGCGGAAAGGGGAAAAAATGGACATCATCGTTGGTTCCTTCTAAGGAGGCTATATGTAATTTTTTGTGGATAAAAACGGCAATGATTTGTCTCGGTTAATTAGCAAATATGTTGGCAGATTCAAAAACGTTTATTATTTTATTTGTTGATTAAACTGATCAATGTTTTTTCCACCCATTGATGCTTTCACCATCATCGATTGGTCTTGTTTACATTGGTTAACATTTATTTCAGATTTTCAATTAATAACTCGTTACACCTCCTTAAAATGTACTTATGTCATAGCTCGACTTGGATCGATTTGATATGAACTGGAAAATTAAATTGTGTATATATCAAAAATTAAATATAATTTTACTGATAACAAAATAAATGAATATCAAATATAATTATATGTAAAAAAATGAATATAATATGAATGTCTATATATACAAATTTTTATGTAATTTTTTATATGTACTGCAGTGTTAAAATTGCAAATATGAGATATCCGGCCACGTTTCATGGCACTGACAAAGAACATCACTTTGGTGTCCTCCTCCGATTTTGTTGAAACTTGTTATGTCGAAGAGTATCAAAAATTAAGGGACACGTTTTTTTTATCGGCGGAAAAACGGTTTCAAGGGGTGAAACGCACCCTCAAAAGTGGGGATGTTTTTCGATTTTCGTCGATAACGTTTTAACAGTACGAGATACAAAAAAATTCAAATTGCAACAATGTTCATTTTTTTGTGTACTATACATTGGAGATGAGAACGATAACGTTATTGACGAAAAAGGAAAAACACCACTATTTTCGAGGGTGCGTTTCACCCCTCAAAATCGGTTTTTCCGCCGATAAAAAAATACGTGTCTCTTAGTTTCTAATACTCTTCGACATAAAAAAGTTTTGACAAAATCGGAGGAGGACACCAAAATGATGTTCCTTGTGCGACATTGTTCAATTTTTTTTTCATGTTATGGAGACCCAAGTTTTTTCATGTTATGGATGCTCGTTGGTACCAATAACAAGAATCTTCGCTTACCATCTCCATTTACACATATTTCCACCATCCGAATAAAATTAGCAGATTTATACACCCCCATCGCTATTTTTTCCTTTTCGCTCCAGTATCGGAGAAAGTATGAAGTTGGTGACGTGAAAGTCGTCGAATTTAAAATGGTATTGCATTGAACTTCTGACTGTGAAAATATTTTTGAGAGGACCCTGAAAAAAATGAGACCAGACGAGTTCTAAAAAAGTACTCTGCTCTTTATGATTTTTGAGTTACAAAATGATGTCAATATTGGAGGATAACAATAAGTATCACGGCTCTGTGCAAAAAAATGATTTGACATCCGATTAGAATGTTTATCCAGTGTATTTTTTATTTCCATTATCCCAGTACGTCGAATTTTATGAATCAGTTTTGAATTCGTGATGATAAATTCGTCTTTGTGTTTTGATTAATTAGAAAAATTCCTATGAAAATCGTAACAATATAATAATTCTTAGAGCTTTCCCAATATTGGTACGGTCAGTGCGATTGATTCTACCCGAAGTAGAAAAAAGAACCAAATCAAATGAGGGATAAGAGTAAAACTTTTGCGGCCGACAAAGTCGTCGAAACGACATGGAACGCCCCATACATGTTGCGGACACGCGGTGGGAATTCTCGCTGGAAAACCGATATCGCACGTAAACGATGTTACGATTATTGTACAAATGCCCCATACAATGTACTGTAAAATACACGGCTGCGAGCCAACCCGCGCGCTATATCAAAACGGCAGGATAGCGCACATTTTTACACCACGTCTGCTTCTTCCGAAATGTGAAGTTTGAATATTCATTCAACTCTTCTTATTTCTTTTCGTTCAGCCATGTCTAGCCCGCGAAAAAAACTCGAACTCTTTCAGCGTCGTGTATCGGCAGACATTTTTATTCCTTTGTTTTTCCTGAATTCGTTATATTTTTCAATAATCATTATTGATCTTCCATCGCGAAAATATGGAAAGAAATGAGCTCGAACTGGCTGTTCGCCGGCCTTGGCAGGATTACGATACCAATTTATAATCGGGAGGTTTTGTCAGTTTTATTAACGGGGTCCTCTAGTTTCTCGGCTGTTTTTTTACGGCTTTTTCAATAATTTTTTACGGGCAAAGCATCGAAATAATCAATCTCATTGTTTTTGCATAATCTTTATTAACATTTAAATAAGCTTTACAAATTTTTTGAAGTCAAATAATATAATAGAATAAACGTTATAGTGGCCGACAGGAAGACACCAAGTAAAAGAGGTGCTTGACGGTGACCAAGATTGCGGCTGTTCTGCTTATCCGAAATCAAAAAACCAAACGGCATTTTAATCTTCATATTTAAGACTAGCGATTGAACTAGAGTGAATTCTAAATTACAAAAAATTGATTTTTTTATAGACTTTTGAAAATTACATTCTATTTTTTACTCATTTTTTCTTAAGTTTTTCGCTCGTACAAAAAAAACTATCGAAGCAATCATGATAATCCTAGTTCAATCGCTGGCTTATAACATATTAAAGATGCTGTATAAATTTGTACAAGATCGGTGCAGTAGTTTCTGAAATATCGTGGTCACCGTTTCGAAAAATGGTGTTTCGAGAAAAACGCGTTTGAAAGTTCGCGCATGTGATTTATACTTGTGAACCACTTCGAATATCGAAAAATCCTTTGGCACACATTTTCTACACATGTTGTAGATGTGATTTATGAAAAAAAATCGATTTTTTCGACCCGAGAAACTAGAGGACCCCGTTAAGAAGAGATATACACCTAGATGGTCGAGGTCGAGGATTTAGAGGCTACGAACATTCCGTCGACCTTAGAAGACCTGCACTATGGACCTGGTATCGATGATTCCACGTAAGTTGACAAATTTCATGATTTATTCATTCCCAAATTTTCAAACGCGTTTTTCCCAAAACCACGTTTTTTAAATCGGTACCCAAAATTTGTCGAAAACAAATGAACCGATTGCCTTGAGGTTTTTTGTGGTTATTCCATACACCATTATCTAGTACTTGTCATAGGATGTTTTTTTTCCGTTACTTAGTTTTTGTTTTATAGGCAAAGTAATAACTAATTTTTGGCCCAAAAATCACTATTTATGTTCAAACGTCCGCCATTTTGTCATAAATCGACATTTTCAAAATCGGCTATGACAAGTACTAGATTATAGTATCTAATTTAATAATCTTTTTGGTTTTTTCTTCAGATGATTTTTGAAGAAACGCCAGTGAGTACCGTATACGCAGATTTTTTTACGACGCTCCAAGGATCATACAATATCCTTGTATATTTATGATATTTTTAAATAAAGAAAATTAAATATATTTTTGAATGTATATACTTTTAGATGATTAAAACCCCAATCCGAAATTTCAAATAGTTTTCCTTGAAAGAATTCACAAAAATGACCTTTTTTCCGGCTTCTAGGTGTATCTCCCCTTATCGGGTTAGGCCTGGTTGTAATAGTCAAAAACAGCTTATTTTTAGGATTTTTTTTAAATAGAAAATCGCGATGATATTTGGAGAAGAAATAAATATCCGCCGATGGACAATAGATGGTCTCACCAGGAGGTTATGGTTGAAATTGTCAGATATAAAACGTTATGTCGTAAGGTTGAATATCTCGCAAGACCATAACCATGAAATATTAGCGATTTTGTATCAGCATCACATAATTTTTTTCGTGCGAAAACGTCGAGTTTTGAGCCGAACAAGCGTCGTTTGCGGGAAATTTCGATTTTTATTTAATTTGAAGAAATATGCAGCTGAGACGCATTGATTGCTTGTAGAAGCGTATGGTGAGGCTGCTTTAAGTGAGAGAAGTTGTCGTGAGTGGTTTCAAAAGTTTAAGAACGGTGAGTTTGACGTCGAAGACAAAGAACGTAGCGGAAGGTCGAAAGTGTACGAAGAAGCGGAATTGAAAGCATTATTGGAAGGATATTGGTGCCAAACGCGAGAAGAACTTGCACTTCCGTCAGGAGTGACTCAACAAGCAATTTCACATCGTTTAAAATCGTTGGGAATGATTCAAAAGCAAGGAAATTGGGTTCCATATGAACTGAAGCCGAGAAACGTTGAAGGCCGATTTTGCACATGTGAAATGCTGCTTGCCAGGCATAAGCGAAAGGGTCACTCATAACACTCAATAACATTTACCCTACCCGCCGTATTCACCAAACATTCCTACCTCTGACTATAATTATTTCGACCGATGACGCACGGCCTGTCTGAGCAGCACTTCACATCATATGAAGATACCAAAAATTCAGTCGATTTGTGGATAGCCTCTAAAAATGAGGCGTTCTTCCAACGTGGTATCCATATGCTGCCAGAAAGATGGGAAAAAGTAGTGGCTAGCGATGGACAATACTTTGAAGAAAACACAAAGTACCGTTCTTTCACAATAAATGCCCAATTTTTTACAAAAAACGGCGGATACTTATTTGTACTCCCAACATTTTTACAAAAATGAGGTATTTGAAGAAGTATCATCTGAAGAACTCTTTGTAATTTTGGTGTAAAAAATTAAGTATAATCGATTTACAGTGATTTTGCGGTGACCAATGCCCTCCTGAACCCGCTTATCTAATATAATAAAATCAGATTTCGTTAGTATATTAGTTTATCTTATAATTAATCTAAGGAACTTCCGAAAAATAAAATTTGAAGAAAATTGGCATTTTTCGAAAGGATACATTACAAAAAACCTTCGATCAAATACTATATTTCTACATAAAAAAAGCCCTTAAAATTTCAGAAAGATCTATGCACTATTTTTTAGATATTTTGCTCACCGACTTTGAAAACGTAACTTTGAGAAAAAAGCATTTAAAGTTTCGAACGACGCTCCGATCGTTCCTTCTGGCCTATAAATGTGTCAATTTCCATTCGATCACCATAAAATTTTCATGGAACCTTTCTAACATGACACACTGTCAAAACAAATTGGTTTTGAAAAAAGTGATTTTTTACCTTTTACAAGTTGCCATAACCCCTTAAATTCCAGCAAGGCACACGATGGCTCGTGTGAAAAGATCGTTCACCCCATTTTCTCTCTGCTCTTTGCCCGCGGCAAACTATTGTGGGCCATCGGTTCGTATATTTTTTCACGTGATTTATCCCCTACCCATACTTTATTTAAATTTGCATGAACGGAAAAGCGATTTGCTTGCGAAATTTCAAACACATGTTTCGATAACTGATGAGAATATCGGTTTAAAATTTTTTTCCCATCATAATTTCTAATATTTATCACGGGTTTTGTGACATGTGGATAGACAAAAAAAAATTTTTGGTTTTTCTAATACACCCCCGCAAGCTGTGGGTTTGATGAACTGATAAATTTTCCAAAATGCATTTCCGGTTGTGTTACCAAAAAAAAAAAAAATGCCGAACTAGCATATGAAAAAATGAGAGAAAACGCTCCCTTTGGATGCTCTATTTTGAAAAAGCATTTCCACCACATTTCTTTTGTCCGCTTCCAAATATTGTTCACCGCGAAGGCAAAAAAAAATATCACAGCGACAGGTACGCAGAAATCTACATTGTCTTTTTCAGCAGGTCTCTTTCGGCCCGGTGAGGGCTCTTCCTCCCTTAAAAAAAACTGTGACATAACGAAATGACTTTTCCAAAAATTCACTCGCCGTGGACGAATATATATACATAGAAAGTCTATCGAAGCACGTAATATAGTAAACATCAAGTACAGAATGATTGAAAAAGTGCCTGGGCACGGCCTTTTTCTCCGTGCTTCGTTTTACCCACCTGTCGATACTCTACGTCCGTTCTTTGACTTTTTATTTTCATTTTTTTTTCGACGCCGTCGGGATGCCAATGACAGGATGATTTTTTTCTCTCACCGGTATATACGCCGCTGAGGGTTTTAACCTCTCTCGCCCGTATATGTATAGCGGCGATATTGGACGGACCTTCGCTTGACTATGATTTCGTGCTGCACTCGACAACGACGCGCTCAACGTCCAACCCGATGGATTAAAAAAATACAAAATAACACCAAAACCTTTTCACGGAAATAATACGAAAAATAGAGTAAATCAAAGAGCTGCGCTACAATTTTCGGAATGCTTTTGTTTGATATTGTGGATGCACATGGTCCGGTAATAATGTATGTGTATTAAACACGTATTGATATTTATGGGAGATAATGGTGGAGATAACGGAAATACCATTTAATCGCCGATGAGGGGCCGTTCGAGTCTTTATCCGGAAAATAACGGAACATTTTCCAATTTACCAATGTCCAATAATCGTCCGAGGATGAAGGGTGACAAAAGCGCAAAATATATTGATCCGCCGTATCGTTTATCTTGAAGTTGAAAAACAAGCAACGTTTTGTGTAGTCACCCGGAATTTCAATTTACAAATTTCAATGGGATCTTTTCATGAATATTTGTTCCATCGGCATTTCATATTTATGGCTCAATAATCGTGGCGAAGGAAAATACTTTTTTGGGCCAAAAAGCCTCGATTTGATGGAGGAACGTCGACTAACAAGGAACATCCCTCAGGTGATGCCCTTCGATTTGGTTGAAATTTGGATATCTTATAAAGCACGCAAAAGTAAGCGATACATATTTTTTTATCCGCGAAAAAACGATTTAAGGGGTGTTTTTCGTTTTTCGTTGATAAGGTTATCATTCTCATCTCCAATGTACGAGGGTGGGGTGAAAAGTTTCCGGCCTGACCAAGAAAAACGATATTAAAAATTTTTTTTTTGCTTTATTTTTCAACATAATCTCCATCAACACTGATACATTTCTCATAACTCTCGCATCCCGAAAAACAGTAGCCATAACCTTGTTTGCCGATAAAATTGTTTTTGCCTTCTTTGGGGTTGGTTCCCCTTTCCAACCCACTGTTTTGACTGTTCTTTACTTTCAGGAGTGTAGTGGTGGACTCATGTCTCATCAACAGTTATGAATCGACGCAAAAATTCGTTTGGATTACGTCTATACAGCGCCAAATTGTCGGTAGCGTCGAGCGTTAGCAAACGCTCGATTGGTCGAGCGTTAGCAAACGCGGCACCCACCTTGCACACAGCTTTTCCATGTTTAAATGGTTGTGCAAAATATTTCGCACACGTTCAGCTGACATCCTACAGGTCTCAGCTATCTCATGCACTTTCAACCTGCGGTCTTCCAACACTATTTTATGGATTTTTTCAATCATCTCTGAAGTTGTGACTTCAACGGGCCGTCCTGAGCGAAGCTCGTCAGAGGTGCTCACACGACCAATTTTAAATTCAGAAACCCACTAATTAATAGTTGAATATGATGGGGAGGAGTCTCCTAGTGCTGAATCCATCTCTTCTTTTATTTGTTTTGGTGTAAAACCTTTCAAATGGAAGTATTTGATGACAGCACGTTTTACCAATTTTTCCATTTTTACGAAAACAACGGAAGCGTCTCGCGCAATGTGCTCTCAAACGCAAACTAACGTAGCGATTGGGCTGAAACTGTACATACAATCTCGGTAGGAATGGTACTGTAGGACGCCGCTCGAAAACTAGACTTAGTGGCACCATCTCTTTGTCAGGCCGGAAACTTTTTACCCCACCCTCGTATAGTGCACAATAAATCAAACATTGTTGCAATTTGAAATTTTTTAATATCTCGTACCGTTAAAACGTTATCGACGAAATACTAAAAACATCCCCATTTTTGAGGGTGCGTTTCACCCCTTGAAACCGTTTTTCCGCCGATAAAAAAAAATACGTATCGCTTGCTTTCCGGTGCTTTATAACATATCCAAATTTCAACAAAATCGAAGGGTGTCACCTGAGGGATGTTCCTTGCAAGTGAAAAAAATTAGTACAATTAGAGAACTGCTCTCCTACTGCCGTCGGTGAAACGTCAAACTCCAATTTACACTATGCAGTCGGCATTATCAACGAAAATGCGTTTATCATTATTTTATAATTATGTTATTGATAAAAAGGCCTCATTCGTCGAAAATAAAAATATTCGCGACTGTTCCAAATTGCCAGAAAATGACATTTCAACCGTTTTTCGCAAGTTAGAGAATTATTAATTATTCGATCCTTTTTCTCTGTATTTGATCGAAGTAAAAAAACGTTATTGGAAGTATGGGGATAACGTTTCAACGGCTGTGCAAATTTATTTCAACTCCTCGTCCTCTCCTTTCTCTGTAATTACCATCGAATTTCAATCGTTCTCGTTTCAACCGTGATTTTTTTTCACTCAGTCTTTTTTTCGTCATTTCGAAGTTCACTCGCCACTCTGTGTTTTTCACAAAAGAAACGAACGTATATGTTATAGACACGCGATTTCGGTTGCTTTCATTTCCGCACTGGACCTGTTTCCGTTTACTCGGTACTGCGATTTTTTCTTCTTCTATTTTCCGGCGTTCGTTCCCGATTTTTTTGTCGTGGCTGTCTTCGTGCACTGTTATCAGCGTATGCACGTCGGCCTATAACCCATAGGCGCTTTGCTTGTTCCACGGTGGGTGGACGTTTCTTTTTTTTTTTGCTGCGCGTATTTTAGTCGGGCTGCGTTTTCCACGTCCCCGTGGACTTTTTCGAACACGCATATTCAGCCGCTGGGCTCGATAGCCTTTTCGGTTCCTCGTTAATGCGTTGAGGCAAAATGAAATAATGGACGCATCGCCTTCGACTTTTAAAAAAATATTTTTCGTTCTCTGCTTCCCTTCCTTTCTCTGGATCTGTCTCTATTCGTCTCTTCCTTGCTTTCGGTATTTGAAGCCACGCAGCCTGCTCGGCATATTATGAAAACGGAAATTTAGGTATTGAAACAATGTAGGGAGCTGAATTGAAAATCAGTACAATGAAATGTGGGATAATAAAGTTGAGGAAAACTACGAACTCATTTGGGTCGCAATAATTTGAGAATACCTCGTTATGCGACAACAATACATTTCCGCAAGTCCATTTGGCTTACGGTCTTTTTAACTTCCTGATCATTCGCAAATATAAATTATCGTACGTGACTCATTCAAGTTGGAACGCTCGTATGCTAATTGGCGTTACGATGAACGTAAATGTACCACGACTGAATCAGGCAAAGGTTGGGCGTCCTGTGCAAGTAACTCTTCTTTTTGTTTTTGTTACGTACCATAAATACGTACCAAAGTACGTACCATTTTGTTACGTACTTTGAACAGATTTTGGATGTTTTTTGTAGCTAACTTTTTTTAACATTCTAGATACCAACTTTTCTTACTCCAATAGAGAAGTGTGTACTTTGGCTATCAAATGTACAAGAAAGTCAAGCTCTACCACGCCCTCACAATTTGATATCTACATTTTTTTAAGCGTCAAAGTAGCCCGGAGTGTGGGGCTTCTTTGACACATTTAGACAGGAAAAAATAAGCAATATTGAGGGATTTTTTTAACTAAGAAATACTCATTCTACAATTATCAAACTTTAGGTATACTTTAATAGTATATTTGAGTATACAAAACAATTTTTAAAAATTAATTCATCATCAAAATGAAGGAGCTGTGGCAGAGTGTTACAGCAAGGTCGCCGCGGGATTTGCGAATCGGCGTGCAGTCTAGCTTCCCGTAGACTTTGCGTTGCAAAAAAGTTCAAACATTTTTTCAGTTAGAACATGTATAGTTTCTATGTGACGGTAATTAAAATGAAGAAAATGCAAATTTAAGAAAATGGCATGCATTTACAAGAAATCAACATTTCACGCAACATTTCTGTAAAATGTGGTTTAAAGGAGTAGTTTTTTTTCCAATTTTTCAAAAACAATTCTCGTCAAGTAGACGATACCAATATTATCAATATTTCTACCAAGTTTCAACTCAATCGGCTTAATAGTTTTTGAGTAATCCTGCACGCCAATTTCGATGACGCAGTTTTGAGAAAAACGCGTTTGAAGTCCACGCTCGCTCCGAATCCGAGTGGTGAGGCACAGCGTTGACGGGCTGTAACGTTGGAAGTTTTTCGAATTTCGCTTTGAAACTTTAGGAAAATATTCTACATATATAATTATATCGTTTAAAGAAAAAAACGAAATCGATTTTTTGATCGTTGTGAATGCATATCCCGCCTTAAATCATTTTTTGAATCTTTGGAAGTTTTCTGCTCACTTCTTTTCGCCTCCTATATTGTATCTATTTATCCACTGTCTGTCATTAAGTTGTACCGATAAGTATGAACAATACTTGAAAGCTAAAATTCAAGCTGGCCGATTTTTCGTTAACCGGAAACAGCAAATGGATCCATTATGTGACTCAGTGAAATCCTTGATCTTTGTGAATGGCGAAGTCACATCTCGCTCATTCGAATAGTTTAATCATTCTCTTTCGTTTTACAAAATCTCCATTTCTCTAATCTCTAGCTTTCCCTTTCTGTTCCTTTCTCTGTGTATGTTCGAGTTGATACCCAGGGGGGGGGGGGGGGTAGGCAAAATGCGAATAAATTTCCTAGAATTTTTGGGTCAAATGGAATTGAATTTAAATTCAAATGAAGCCTCAATCTCTCTCTCTCTCTCTCTCTCTCTCTCTCTCTCTCTCTCTCTCTCTCTCTCTCTCTCTCTCTCTCTCTCTCTCTCTCTCTCTCGGTGTTTTTCTCCCTCTGCATATCTCCTACGGATATCGGAAATTTTCTCGTTCGGCTATACATGAGAGACTGTAAATTTTCTGGGAATCGAGAGCCGTCGGCAAAGCCCCGAGAGCACTTTTGGAAATTATAATTTACATTTATGTATCTAGTATTGCGTATATTCTTTCTGCCTAGTATGTAGCACGAATCCAATACTTCACTACGAATATACATACGTATATAATGAGAAAAAATAAAAAAAAGGTTATTTCCTTCTAGTATATTGCTGGACGACAGCACACCAATCGTAGATTTTTTCATCCAACACAAAGAGAATGCAAGGATGTAACAACGAAAGATGTGATATAAATCTTTGATGGAAATCATTCATGCTTTCCGTGAATCCAAAGAAGTCGATACGGTTGCGATTATTTTTATAATATTGCAAAGGAAAAATCTAAGACGTCCAGCCCCGGTACTCACTTTCTGGGTATACTTTTGAAACAAGAAAAAATGGTCTAAAAATAGGAATAATAATCCTCCTACGCTTTGAGCTGTCGGGTAATAATCCGAGTGGGGGGGGTGGGATTGGAAAAGTTGCGTGTCCTCGAAATTCGTCGAATATAAATAAATAGTTAACTATCTGTACGGTACATAGAAAACTATAGGGTGTCTCAAAATGGCCTGACATTTTTATTTATCAATAACACGTATTATTCGTTTGAAAAGTACGAATATTTTTATTTTTACATAAGGTACAAACATGGAAGTTATGTGTGGAACACAATATCCGATAAATGGCCTTGTCCTTGTGTGCAAACGTTCACTATTTTTACGAAATTTTCAATATCATTTTGGTATAATTGCGGACTAATTTCATTAATGGTGCGTCCAATTGCTTTCTTGAGCTCCGGGATGGTATGTGGATCATCGGCATACACTTTTCCTTCCAGAAAACCCCCAAAGAAAGAAGTCCAATGTCGTCAAATCGCACGATGTTGGTGGCCAATTCACATCGCCGCGGCGCGAAATAACACGACCATGAAACTTCGTCTGCAATAACTACGCAGTAACAATGCAGCAAATAACAATTTTTATGCGGTGCTCGATCGTGTAATTCTGCATGACTAAACCTCAATACTTCCTGATGCCAGTTGTCAAAGATTAGTATTCTCTGTTCGCCAGAAACAGAAAATGGCGCGTAATTTAAAGTGTCAGGTCATTTTAAGACGCCCTTTATATAGTTACGAATGTCTAGCCTGTACCAAATACAAAGATATGATCATGTGATCGACCGGGTATGAAAAATGAACACACGGAGATGTGGAAATGTTTCCATTCCATTCTCGGTTGTTTTTTTACAAGCTTTCATTTAACTTGACTTCTTTAGTATTTAATTTACTGTAAAACAACCTTTTATTTCTTTAAAAAAAATCCAAAAAGTGAATCTAAACGTGTGATAATAATTTCTTTAATTACTATTGTGCTAAATTAAATACGGTTAATGCAATTGAATTGATTAAATTTATGAAATATTTAAAAAGGGGGCTTGGTTAAAATCCCAAACTTTGTATGATCAGAACACGCAAAACTCCGATAGAATACTATCCTGAAAGATCAAAACTCCGAAAAAATTTTACCCGAAAGACCAAAACTCCGAACATCTGAACACCGTCAAAATAATTCGGCTATGGAAGTTTTAAAAGTTTCAACTTTTTTAATAATTCGACGAATTAGATGAAGAATTTTTTATTTATTAAGAAGTGAGTTTACGTCAATTTTTAAATTTCTCTGGACAATGTTATACCTTCTTCATCATTTACAGTCAACTGTGTAGATTTTCGCTGGCATGATCTTGACGAACCTTGTAATTACGGAACATTAAAATTAGGAATTTTAAACCGTCGGTGCCTTCAAAATTCGGAATTTCAACCCGGCCCTCATGTCAAGATCATGCCAACGAAAGTCTACACAGTTGAACGTAAATGATGTAGAACGTATAACATTGTCTAGACAAATGTCAAAATTGACGTAAAATCACTTCTTAATCAAAAAAATTCTAGAAATTATTCGTCGTTCCATTGAAAATTTTGAAACTTTAAAAACTTCCATAGCCGAATTATTTTTACGGTGTTCAGAATTTCGGCGTTTCGGTCTTTCGTGTAAAATTCTTTCGGAGTTTTGATTTTTCGGGGTAGTATTCTTTCGGAGTTTTGAGCGTTCTGATCATTCAAAGTTCGAAATTTCAACCCAGCCCCTTAAAAAGTTGAGCGCCCCAAGCTTTTATTTATATTCACATTTAGGTGACTTGGTAAAAAAAATTATTTGCTACTTTTTAGTACATTAAGGGGTTACCCCCACTTGCGATTTTGAAAAAATCGATTTTTTTTATTGCATTTTTTTGAAAATTTCAAGTCGATCCGAACAAAATTGACTGAGATATGAGCGTTGAAAGAGAAGAATCCGTTGTGTAAACGACCGGCTAGTCTGAAGTCTTTCTGAAGTCTAGTCTGAAGTCGGTGACCAAGATTACTCGAACACTAATGAACCGATCTTCTTGAAATTTTGCAGGCTTATTTAATACATAAAAATGTAGTCTTTAATCGTTCGATTTTTTTTTTTCGAAAAAAATGGCCGTTTTATAGCCAAAAAACGGCCGTTTTTTTTTTCGCTAAAATCGAACCATTAACTTTGACTGTCCGCCATTTTGTGAAAAATGAATATTTTTTAAAATCCTTCGATTAAAGACTAGGTTATACTTATATTTGACTAAATCCATCCGCATTTTTTTTCAGATGATCCACTTCGCCGCAATGTTGGTCACCGCAAACCGTGTATATAAAAACATTATTTCATTGACGGCCATTTGCCACTAAACAAAGTAATATTTTTCAATAAAAAAATTACTGAAAGTTCTTCAAGATGTGTTCTTTAAGATGGTATATTGATCGATTAAAAAAGTTTTGTAGTTTTCTTTAAAAAAATCATGAAAAAGGCCTTTTTTTGCGCTACAAGTGGGGGTAACGCCTTAAATAAAACTCGATATTTTCTTTCCTTTGTAAAAGTTTACTGCCTCTTTAAGGCTTTCTTGAAAAATCAATCAATGCACTAACTCGACGAAGATTCGCAGTCCGTCTACGATGTTCCGGAGAAAGCATCGTCGAACATCGTAAAACTTTTATACGATTCACTAAAGCTTTCTGAAACTTCGGATCTCACCAACGAACGAAAACGTCCATTATACGTGCTCACAAATATCATTATGTTCTCTTCGAACTTTCCAGGTTTTATGCTCCACAATATGCCATTTTTGGGAAAAAAGACAAGACTTTTTCAACCATTTTTTGTTCCTCCAGGAAATGAGCCATCATTACGAAGTCGCTTTACGGGATAATGTTCTTTCAGCTTATCCAGAAAAAGAGCGTTTGCAGTGTTCTCGAAAACAGGGGATAATAATACGATGCATATGGGGATGTGGACAGGCCAGGATTATTTTGTCACTGCTTTGCATTGTGGATGTGCTCATGCTTCAGGAAGTAGGAACGATACAAAGGGAATAATAAACAATTTCTTTAGCAATTCCGAACGGTATACAGGACGGACGTTTAAGGGGGGAGATCTCTGTATAACGTAAAGAAGAGCTTATCTCCGAACATGAACTTCTCGAATAAGGTGAGGGACTACTTTATGACCTCGAAATCGCAGAATAATTCGTAGGGTATTTAGCCACAAAATTGTTGTCTTGAAACTTCAAACGTGTTTTCCTTAACACCACTTTTTCGTGAACCTCGTCCAAGATAACCAAAAGACTAATTGATTATTCTGAAATTTTCCACACTTTTATATAACATCATTACCGTCTATATGTGAACCTATAGTTGTTCGAAAATTATTTACAAAAACTAATTTTTCATTAACAAATACTGTAGTTCAAATTTCATTTCAAAAAAACATTTCTTCAAACACGTACCATTTTGCGAATTTTCACTTTTCTTTGGATTCCTTAGGTTCACATAGAACGTGTGGGTCTTCAAAAACTGAAATTGTTTGACCTTGATGTTTCAGATCAATGCACGAAACGCTAGGTTGCACGCTGTGGAACAACTCAGGTGGCAACCGTTTCTGAAGCAAGTGTAGTACAGCCGCCATTTTTAAATATTATAACCAAATACATATTTCTTTGAAAAATTGAAAGACGTAATAATGTGCACATAAAATATTAATTGCGCAGAATAAATAGTTTCGATACAAAAAAATATGAAAAATTCGATTTTTTTCGGCTGCCTAAAAGCCCCCTCCCCCCCCCCCCCCAGAGGTATAAGTTCTAATTCGCCAATTCGAATCTGATATCATTTATACTGAAATAACTTTTTTCCCATCAAATCCAATCGTTTTAGCTCGCACGGTTATACGGGTTTGTCAAGTTTTCTGTACAGATTTCAAGAAAAGACTCCGCAAAATCGTATTTAACATCGAATGCTTCGGTAAACCAGGCCCCGGACGCGTGCAAAAAAAGATATTGATGATTATTCCGTTCTCATTGTATCGGGCATGGATAGTGAGGTAAATTAGAAATAGACGAATCTGCAACTGTACGTATTTTTCTTGTGTAAAAAGCAAAAAGTCTTCAGTTCATTTTACGAATATCGTACTATTTTTTTTCTCGCGTAAGAAATGTCAATTTGACGATTGAAACATCTGATTACATTTTAATTGTGCAGGTGTTACGCATTTTTTCTTTTTTAAACAAAACACAATGGCAGCGTTATAAGGTGGTCCTGTAGGCAACTTTTAAAAAACTGCTAATGTTATAGCTCAAAAAGTTATCGATCGATCTGGTTGGAATTTTGGGAGGTTTCTCACTATAACATTATTGGAAGGATATAGGTACCTATAAAAATATTCAAAAAACGTATACAATTAAAAATTAAGTAGGCTTCGTAATCAAATTTTTATATTTTTGACCATTTTCTCGACAATATTTAGCCCAAAAAAGTAATTTATTTACGCGATCACCTTAACACTTTAGGTATATCCTTTCAATAATGTTATAGTGAGAAACCTTCCAAAATTTCGGCCAGATCGATCAATAATTTTTTGAGTTATAACATGAGCAGTTTTCCAAAAGACGCCTAAAGGAATACTCCATAACGCCGCCATCCTGTATTGTTTGAAAAAAGAAAAAATTGAACACTTGAAAGTTGTAATAATCTAATGTCAACAATTTAAAATGATGCAATTATTTTATCACCTTTAAAAAGATTCATGAAAAATTACTCATTTTCGGGCGTCCAAAGGGATATCCCCCCTTAATGAGACAATGCAATCAACGTGAATGAGATTACAAGTGAGCCTTGAAATTGGTGGCCATCACTTTGGGCACCTTTTATTGGAGTAAGTGTATGCAACGTATTTCTTCATCGATTTTGGCCTAAAAGTATCGAAATTCCCGTTCTACCTCTTTTTTTAATGCTAAATCTTAATCGATCGTCCTCAAATTAAAAATGTGAATTTATTTTTACTTCCTTGATGAAAGATTGAAAAAAAGTGTTTCCAATTCAAGAAGATTGGCGCCTCCACCTGGATGAGCCTCGTAGCCGCCACTCGATGACTCTCTTCGAACTACGCCACTTTTGCAGGAATTTTTTTCTTCTAACAACGAAAGGTTGCGATGTCGATCTCTCCGATTTTGATGAAATTTGGCATGCTTGTAGAATGCGTAAAAATAGGCGACACGTATTTTTATTATATCTGCGGAACCCGATTTTTAAGGGTTGAAACGCACCCTCGAAAATTAGGGGTGTTTTTCGTTTTTCGTCGATAACGTTTTTACGGTACGAGATATGAAAAAATTTCAAATTGCAACAATGTTTATTTTTTCGTGTACTATACGTTGGAGATGAGAACGATAGTGTTATCGACGAAAAACAAAAGACACCCTTATTTTCGAGGGTGCATTTCACCCCTTAAAAATCGGGTTCCGAAGATATGAAAAAATACGTGTCCCCTATTTTTACCCATTTTACAAGCATGCCAAATTTAATCGAAATCGGAGAGTTCGTCCTCGCAACCTTTCCTTTGAGGGCGTCGTCTAGTGTGTCAGATCAAAAGAAGAGAAAACGGCCTTGCATGACTTCTTTGAAGAAGCGGAAGGTGTACTCTATGGTCCAGCCATAGCAGATTGATGGTGAGACCATTTTTTTATTATGAATTATATACAACAACTTTCAAACGCGTTTTTCTCAAAACACGATTTTTTCAAACTGCTGCCACGATATCTCAAAAACTATTTGATTGATTCTGCTCAAATTTATACAGCATCTTTAGACCATATATACCCACAAGTTGAAATAACATAATTAAGATTGCTTCGTTCATTTTCTTTTGATCAGCTATATAGACCTCAAAAAATACGAAAAATTGAATTTTTTTCTAAAGCGTAAAAAAAAATTATTTTTTGGAATTCTAACTTTATTTTAGTTCCATGTAGAGCCTCAAGTCTCACGATCAAAATTGCGTTTGGTTTTTTGATTTCAGATAAGCAGAACGGCCGGTATCATGGCAGCAGTTGAGCATCTCTTTTTGTATATGTGTTCCTGTTGGGCGGTGTATCTCCGACTATATTCTATATAATGACTTCAAAAAATTCACAAAGTTCGTTTAAATGTTAATAAAAATGATATACAATTTATAAATTATTTTATTTTAACGGTTTGTCAAAAAAAAAAGTCCCCAAAAAATCATCAAAAAACGGCCTTCACACTAGACGACCCTGTTAAGTTTGATGGGTTAGAAAGCATTTCTACAGCAATGGTTGTTGCCTCACCCTGTAAACACACGCACACACATGCACGCAATTGTTTGTACTCTACACACACAGATATGCGTGTACTTCACGCGCACTGTACACAGAGAATGGCTCAGCAATGGAGACTAGAAGTCGGCGGGAACCGTGCGGAAAATATCGAACGTGAATTACGCGCCAATACGTCGTTTCCACCACACGCGGAAAAGAAAAAAGAAAAGAGAAACACACGCACACACACAGATGACAGTCATTTCTCTTCACGGCAAAAAGCGGGACGAATTTTTTTTTGCTCTCGCGAATTTAGCTCGCTCTGCCACGTATACATAGCTCTCTCGGTTGCCTGCACCGCGCGACGTACACGTGGCGAATCCGTAAAATTGATAAAGTTTCACCGGAGCGAACTTTTATAATACCCCGCGTGACCCCCTAGCTGTGCCACCTACAACGGACCCTCATCCTTTCATTCTGCTCGCCCGGTTTGAAGAATGTTCAAGTATATACGAGCTGGCAATTTATGTTCGGCTCTGCGAAAAAGAAAGACAGAGTGAGAGAGAGAGAGAGAGAGAGAGAGAGAGAGAGAGAGAGAGAACGAGTCATAGCGGAGGCCTCTTGGCTTGGATATCGTTTGACCTCGCCTTTGGCTTCTTTCCTCTTTTCTTGATAGTCCGTTGCAGGAAGTAAAGCCAAAAGAAGGACGAACAGGAAGGCTGGAGACGGAAGAGCTCTTCTCGAGTACTCTTCACATTTTTTGCTATTACGTCAGGACTTTAAGAAATTTCACGGTGCATTTTCAGTCGAGATGCTATAGGGTACCTGCCCTGTTAGCTCGTACATCATGAACGTTTGTCGTAAGGATGCATGAATTAACATCACGACGACACCCACGTCTGTATCTTCATTTGAATATTCGACAATAAATGAAGGCTTCAACGGCGTGCGAAGGGCTATTAGGAATATATATATATATATATATATATATGTAGGTATTTATGTATATATTCCTAAATATATTTTTCATATTGGAAATTTCGCATTATATTTCGCATATATATACACACATATATATACAGGGTGTTTGGCGCAGGGATCGGGGGATCATTTCCTAATTTTTTCACCCTTTGACCCTATGTCCTAAGTATCACGGTAATAGACATATCAATTTTTTCGTTGTTTTTTTTAATTACCCCAAAATTCGCATTTAAATCGTCATAACTTTTTATTTGTGGTTGTAATAGCACGAAATAACTTTTGTCGTATTCTGCGATGTATGCTCATTATAAATAAATTATTATTTGATACAAATGGTTCCAAGAAAGTGACTCTTGAGCTTCCAGTCTTAAAAGTGTGTAAACGTATGAAAAATGTAAAATCCTAAATCCATAAAAAAAAAACTTATTCTCTTTATTTCGACCACATAACGAATGATTTCTACGACATGTAGCATACCGTTGGCTAGGGTATAAACTAAAGAACTTTTTAAAACAAAGCTAAGTTCAAAATAGCTTTTAGATTTTTTTTGTAATGAATTTAGAAGTGGATATTTTTTAAGACTTTGGAAACTGACGAGTCATTTTATTGAAACCAGTTGTATCAAACAATGATTTATTTATGATAAACATACATTGCAGAATTAAGAAAATTTATTTCGTGCTATTACAACCACAAACAAAAAAGTGATGACGATTTAAAGGCGAAATTTCGAGTAATTAATAAAAACGAAAAAAAATCATGTCTTGATTACCGTAACACTTAGGGCATGGGTCTAAGGATGAAAAAAGTAGCAAATGACCCCCCCCCCAATCCTGCAAAAATTGTGTCGTTCCATGTGCCAAACACCCTGTATATATATATATATATATATATATATATATATATATATATATATATATATATATATATATATATATGTGCATGCATACATGAGCGTAGCCACGGTGGGGCAGGGTGGGGCGCTTGACCCTCCTGGCTCATGTAGTCCAGAGAAAAATATATGAAAATAAAATTACATGATTTAAATATTGACTTTGAAAAATAGTACGAAATTAATACAGGATAGTATTGAAACGACGCGTAGGCAATTTTACTTTCGAGCGTTTCAAATTACACCATTTTCTGGGGGACTAGGCATCGAAAAATCTATTCAAAAATCGTTTTTTTTTTGTACTTTGTTACTACAATCTCCTGTAAATATTTTTGCGCAAAGAAAACTGAAAAATCTGCAAAATTGAGCTCGTGAGAGTAATAAAACTCCAATACTGCACTAACGGTTAACGCTTGGAGTACGGAGCGCGCGCCATCGAAATGTGCAAGTTGCGTGGTCAGGAACGCTTGTTGGACGCAGACAGGAGATCGCAAGCATCGAAAAAAGAAGCTAAGGTGGAACAAAACCGACGTTCCACGATTGCTGCCACAGAAAAAGCTGAAATCGAGAAGTCCTTCTACAGCGCCAGCAATTTTCAACGTACGTAAGTTGCAATTTTTCTCGACACATCATTTTGTACTAGTTCTGCCGCGATAACTCAAGAACGATTGATGATATCGCCTTGATAAAAAAAAATGAAGATTTCAACTTTCTCTCCAACATGAACTGACGTCTATGTCGAAAAATCAATTTATTATTGTTGTTATTACAACAAATGTTATCCGTTTTACGATTTTTACAAATTTAAGCCGCCATTTTGTTATTTTTGTTTTTCAATATATGCAGTTTCAGTCTGTGGAGGAACATTCCCTGAAAAGAATTTCGTTTGGAAATTGCCGAAAATTTCAACCGGCCATTCGGAATGGTGGCAATGAGGGAGCAGTGCATGGGATGCCTGGTATTTTTTATCCACCCATATCTCCCTTGAATATTTATATTTCTGAAACCTCAACCACTGAATTTGATAGCCAAAACTCCAATGAAAGCGTTGCAAGAAAGAAAATATATGTATGTTGTTTCGGTTCTCCACAAATGCCATTTGAATTTTATCGTATTTTCGGTCTATTTTCGCTGCCCAGTCCCCCTAAAACGGCTTCAATCTGATCGTCGACTATGGATTTTATAATTTTTTTTATATCGATGCATACCGATTACGCCGTATTGACTGGTCCGATTTGAATGGTTGTTTCTTTGCTGTATAGGGAATCACAGCAAAATGGTCTCATGCAAATGTTATGCAAATCTGCCAAGTACTTTTTCCAAAAAAATCGAAAAAGACTTATAAACCTAACATGTTTCTCTACATCTGGGCTCTAATTATCGATGACAACTGAGCGAATCCTTGCTTTGAAACCTCGCCGATTTGTAGATGACACCGATCAACGTGATATGCGCGTGGTGCGACCGGTCTGTCCTACAGAATTTAGGCCCATAGGGTCCAGTCAATCGAAATGTCATCAATGTATTTGGTGACAAACAAGTCAGTCAATAGGGCATGCTAATTTCATTGGCTAGATTTTGATAAGTAAAGTCTAGTTGAGTAATTTGATAATTTTGCTGTGGAGCTTTTATCGGGAGCACAACAGTACTTGCTGAGCAATTTAACAAATGGCGTTGGTCGTACCGATGTATCTGAGTAAATTAAGGGAGACTTTGTCCTTGAAATTTTCAAAAAATCAATTTGAGCTCAACATGAGCAGCTAGAAGAAGAGGAGGGATGCCTCTATGGACCAGGCATTGCCGATTAGCGGTAATTATAAACACATTTGTGTAAACACATTACAAAACTTTAAACGCGTTTTTCTCGAAAACACGTTTTTAAAAATGGCTGACATTCTCCTGACCGCTGTAATTGACATATCGACCTGAAATTTGGAGAGCATACTCAGAAAATATGTCTTCACGGAATGACGGATCGTTTTTTCGATAGATACATTTTTGCATTTATTATTTATCTTTTTATGCGAAAAAAAAACGCGAAAATTCGAGTTTTTTAAAGGAGGGATTGTCTTTTTTTTCGCAAAATTTACCGCTTTTTGGGAATTTTTTTGTGAAGAAAGTATACAACGGAAAACTTGTGAAACTTGGCATATAGTTTTATTGATCTGTTTACTACATACAAAAAATTTTTTAAACAATTTCATCAAAAAATCCGCCTCCCACCCCCCTCGACGCGCGATGGTTCTTTTTTGATGGTGTGCACGATTTCTCAAAAACTATTCAACCGATTGCCTTCAAATTTGGACAGAATGCTCAGCTGACATCCTTTTATCGTTTGATGAAGCAAAAAAGCAATACGTTTAATAGTTTTTTATTTATAACAAAAAATCGGTCAATTTTTTTCGAAAAATCGATACTTCAAGTTCAAAACGTCACCAAATCGTCAATTTTTTTTCCCCTTCATCGAACGATAGCTATATGTGTCTAAAGTAAAATGCTTTTTGGGTTTTTGTTGCAGGATGAACGTGAAGGCTGTAATCGTGCATACCATCAAAAAAGGACCATCGCGCGTCGAGGGGGGTGGGAGGCGGATTTTTTGATGAAATTGTTTAAAAATTTTTTTGTATGTAGTAAACAGATCAATAAAACTATATGCCAAGTTTCACAAGTTTTCCGTTGTATACTTTCTTCACAAAAAAAATCCCAAAAAGCGGTAAATTTTGCGAAAAAAAAGACAATTCCCCCTTAAATTGCCGCCATTTTCCGAAATTTGTACTAAACGAAAAACCCATCCGTCATTCCATGACCAAAGATTGATAATATGGGTCACAGATTGATAATATGCTTTGAATTTGTGTTTCAGATCAACAAAGAGGGGGCAGTGATGTCAGCCGTTTACCCCTCGCGATTTGAGGACCTATTTTCGCAAAGCTGCAACGGCCGCCATTTTGGTTTTTTTTCAAACAAAATTTTTTTTAACGTTCTGTATATCATGAATAAAAGCAAGAAAAAAACCGAACTCAAAAAGCTTTACTCGTTTCCTTTAAAAAAAATAAAATGTAAACACCTGAAATATGGCATTCCAAGGACAAAGTCTCCGTTAATATTGTCAAATTAAATACATGAGTACCCAAAAATTATAAAAACCATTACAACCAAATCGTGTATCCGGCATAACTTTAACCCGAATGTTCACATTTTACTAATTGTCCCCAAATATTTGTTATTTTATTCTAAGGATTGGCAAAGTGCAAATTTTGTGGGCCAACGAAGTGAGCTCAGAGCTGCTATGCCAGGTTAGGGAAAGGCTGCAGACGAACGAAGCGGCCGCGAAAATTTTGTAGGTACGACGTACGGTTTCGACATGATTAAAGTCGATTACAGTTTTTAGCAAATTTATTTAATGAGTACTTCATATCGACTGTCCTCCGTTTGCCCCACGCCCCTTGAAGCAAGTCCTGGCCTACGCCTTTGTACACATCTATATGTATATATATTAGTGCATTATAGTAGAAATGAAATAAAAATTATAACTGATATGAACAATTGTATCAATACACAAAATCTTAAAGGATTATCACAGTGTAAAATTTAAAAAAAATCGATTTTCTGCACTATCCGATAGTGTAGAGACGGTTATAAACGCGCTGTTCAATTTTTGGGACGAAATTCGAATTATTTCGGCTGCTACAGCCTTTCTCACAAAAAGTGTTTCGACCAGGTGCGTGAGACCTGGCGCGGACGGACGAGTTTTTCTTGAAATGTCGTTTTTCAAAACGGTGTACACTCTCAAAGGAAGAGTTTTCAAGCTATTCGTCTCCAATTTTGACACAACATTCTTCACGCCAATTTTTGAAAACTTCATATTTTTTTAACGAAAAACCGTCGAAAAAATGGGCTAAATTCGAGACTGTTTTTTCAAACCGCTTCCATTTTGACAATTTTGATTTGAAAAACCTCTGTAACAAGATAGCGGCTTTCATATTAATTAATAATCTTTTTACAAATTTTGTTTCAGATCATGTTTACGGCCACAACCGTGTACACCGCGAGGACTCTTTTTTTTCGAAGACATTTTCAACCGTCAAAAAAATCTTAAAAAATGAAAATAAATGTTTCAAAATGTATTTTTTGTTCTTCATGAGTGCTTAGATTTGACATAGAACAATCAGACTAATTAGCGTAATCAGCTATTTTTCGACCCGTTACACTTCGATGATCCCTTCAGGGGTCTTCTCACTTTAGACGTTAAAAAGGCTATTATTAGGATTTTTTGGATAGGTTTACATTATAGATATTGATATAAAAGTTGTTACACTTAATAAATACACTTTCGAAATACAATAAAAATTCTTATTTAATTATTTAAGTCACTATTTATACACGAAAATGGTAGTTAAACAAATGTCCTAAAAAATTGTAGTTCTGCGCTGTCGATGAAATCTCGGAGATGAATCATCCGAAACAAAAAAAAATCAGACGGTTTCAAATTCAGTATGTTTATGGCTATAGCGTATATCATACGGTTTTTGATATATGCAAAAATAACAAAATGGCGGACATAAAAAAAACAACAAGAAAACGTGTTTCTGTTACCGTTTTTGAGGGGAAAAATAGTGAATATCAAAATTTAAAAAAAATCCTTTATATGCGCTATAGCTATAGTTGTAAAGAATATGTGGTTAAAATTTCATAAGGGTCGGCTCAGTAGTTTCGAAGATTTTATCAACAAGCCGTCGAAAAACGTTGTTTCGAGAAAAACGCGTTTATAGTTTGTTTGGGTTACATAAATAAATAAATAAATACATTTTAATGTTATTCGAAAGTGTATTTATTAAGAGCGGGGTAAAGTATTTAAATTTTTTTTAATTTTTTTTTAAATTTTTTAAATGAATGCATAATATATCAAGAATATTGCGTTAAAATTTCAAGTCGATCGGAGTAAAATTGACGAAGTTATGAGTATTTGAGCGTCTATTGCTCCATGCCGGGTTTTATACCTGGGCGGCAGCTGCGGGGCGCGCTATTGTATTTTTCGACCCCGAATAAATTTCATGGGCCCGACAAGTTGACGATTTGCGAATTAGTAGAGCAGAGGAGCAAGCGGCGCACGACAGTAAAGAAGAAAGAGTTTTGCGTAGACAAACGCAAAAAGATGCTCTTGATCGTCTTGATGGAAGCCTTTTGCTCTACGGACCTGGCATCGACGACTTTGAGTGAGTATAAGAAAATTATCGAGTTTTATTTTGAATTTCTAAAAATTCAAAGATAATTGAAAAATCTGAAAAAATTCATACGTATTTAGAAAAATGAACGAATCACGAAAAAAAAATTGGGTTGCGGGGAAATTTGTTGACTAATTTTTTTTTCATCATTTTGTTAATAACATTTTGGAATTATTATTATGCAAAATTAATCTTTTGAGTACCTTTAATATGCATGAATTTTCTCAGATTTTTATGCAATCGAGAAGTGTTCTCAAACTTATGTGCAATGAGCGCTAAGCGACCAAACTCTTCTGCGTTTTTCAAACCGTTTTTCTGAGACTTGTCATATTTGAAGTCCGTGTGCACGATAACTCAAAATCTACTGGACCAATCGCTTTGAAAGTTTGCACAGTACTTCTTCACATAATTCACCAGGTATTGTCGAGAGCTTTTTTGTTTTTTTTTTTTAATAATTACTAATTTTTCAACAACAAATTAGCCGATTTTTTTCGCGAAAATCGGGTTTTTACTCCCAAGTGCTACGAAAAATCGAAAAATCGAAAAGAAAAAATCCTCCCGTCATTACCTCGAGAAACATCTCCTTTAACAAATGCATTTTGATTTTTTTGTTTCAGATGATTCTGTTGCGAGTTATGGTGCACACCGCAAACCAACTTTTTTTCGAAGCGCCTCCGGGGTTTAATTTTCACTCGCTCAATTTTGAATGTTTTGCAATGCAAATTTAGGAAAATGTTGCTCAAATGTTACTTTATTATATGTAAATTTTTCAATAAACGAACACTATTCGTTACGCCAAAAAAAATCTTTAAAACATGCCTTTTTTTCGCCGAATTAACTTTACCCCGCCCTTAAGTGCAACAACTTTGAGATCAATATCTATAATATAAACCTGTTAAAAAAATTCATGAAAATAGCCTTTTTTAGCGTCTAAAGTGAGAAGACCCCTTAACTGGACATTTTACGAAGTAAGTAAATTATTACAGCTAATAATTTATTTGGAAACATCTTAAATAATCCTAACGCGTCGTCCATTCTAACAACATATATATTGAAAAAAAAATGATATGTATTTTGAGAATTTTGTATTTGGCCACACTTTTCGAGTCGCCCTTTAGTCACGTTCAAGTGCATGCATCTTCGATAAGATCCTTGGAAGGGAGAGGTGTAAGGCGACTCGCGATAGATCTCCGGTTTCCCAGCATCCGACTACCTACTTGCCGATCTACCAACTATTTATCACTTCTCAAGAGGCATCCTACCAAGAGGCGAAAAGGTTTCACCTTCAAGCTTGCATACATTGCGTACAGGGCGTCGTTCGTACTCGCCGCGTTTATCGTTCAATTCTAATACTTTGTTCCACTTTTCAGGCCGCCCCTCTCTCAATCGCTGTTCCGTCTCTCGACATTTCAAACACGCTCTCCCCCCTCTGGCCCCTTGATTTACATCATAAAGGCTTCACCCTCGAAGTTTACCAATTCTTGCCGTCTTGTTCGTCGAATCCGCGAAAGCTGCGATTTTCGAGAATCAAAAGGGAACTTGAGAGAGGTCGATCACGAGGCTCGATTAAAAGCGAGACTACCATCCAACTACCTCATCTTCCCCGAATCTTCATCTCCGTATCCTCGCGTCCTGTATTTGCGGGTGTGTATAAAGGGTGCTCCGAATGAATTAAGGGGGGAGATAACTTTAGGCGAGGAAAACATTTGCTGATTTTCATGATTTTTTTTTAAAGGAAATATTTCTTCGCCATTCTCGAGACTTAGGGCATTTTTTGTTACTACTTTAGGCTGTTACTTGGTATTTTTTTATTTGCCTTTAAATATGGCGGAGGTACTAATCGACCGATTCTGATGAAATCTGGTACAAACCGTTCTAACCTTATCGTTAAAAACATGACCCTAAATGTTTAGGAAAATAAATAAAACGTATTTTTTTATTGCAAAATGTAGCCATTTTTCCGGAAAATTAAATCTTTTGTTTCAAAGCGTACCATTTAATCGATTTTCAACATTTCTCACTTTTTCTCGGTCCATGTTCTGCCTATGAGTGTTAATGAAAGAAAATTCTTCGGTTATTGTTTTTTTTTTCAGACTGATCCCGCTGACGCTACGTTTCACGCCGTCTGACAATATTCGCCGCAACCCGTTCAGAAGACCGTGCCATACCGCTGTCATTTTTAAAGATTGATTTTGAAAAATACCACGTAACAGCCAAAAGTAGTAATAAAACATGCCCCAACTCTCAAAAGTGGTGAAGAAATATTTCCGTTTGAAAAAAAAAACATGAAAATCAGCAATTTTTTCCTCGCCTAAAGGTACCTCCCCCCTTAAGGAGTCTGCATAAACTTGAAAAGCCAAAATTAGGCTATCTTGTTGGATAGTTTTGCAGGCCAAGGTCTCGACATTAATATGCATGTAAGATTTATTTCGTATGAAAAAGTGATTCATTCATAAAATTTATTACACATCTACTTAGTATGAATATCAAGCTGTTAGAAAAAATATATATATATTTTTCGATGTACAAAATGGCCGACTACTCGAAAATTCTCGAAACAGCTTTTAACCAATTAGCGTGACAAATAACTTAAACAATTTTCACTCGATGTCCTTCAAATTTAAAAGGTATGTTCCTAATTGCATTTCGCAGAGAAGTACGTACGGAATTTCTGATTAATCGAAAACTTTTCATTTTATGAGCAGTTTATGAGCAGTTATGGCGAAATTTTTCATTGAAAATTCCATTGAATTAAGTTCAAATACCTACAACTTTTGAATAAAACATTATTTTTTAAATTCCGTACGTACTTCTCTAGGTATTCTAATGAAGATTGCGCGAATTTTAGTTTCTTGTTCTGGGTAAAAAATTGTGGATGGTAAATGTCACGCCGCGGAGCGCCTAAAAAAAGATAACAAAAGAAAATATTACTAGTAGGCCATTTTGTATATCGAAAAGAAAAAGTTCCTAACAGCTTGATATTCATACTAAATAGATGTGTAATTAATTTTATGAGTGAATCACTTTTTCATACGAAAAAAATTGTTAAATTCGCACATGTTTTTATACCCGTTACTGTGGCCTAAGGCCTCAAATTTTCACCAGACATTGTTCATATCATTATGTATGTCTGAGTGAAATTTCAGAACTATTCTATTCAGGACTATTCAGGACTATTTAGATTGGGAGATAATAGGTTTTAAAATTGGTATTTAATATACTTTCATTCCCCATACGAATTATCAATACATTTTCTTTGCAGTGCAATTAGCAACGAACATCCTAATCCTTCCGACAAAATTAAAAACAACCGAAAATTCGAGCATCGCAGAAGCTGACAAGGAAAGGTTGCGAGGTCGATCTCTCCGATTTTATGAAATTTGGGATGCTTGTAGAATGGGTAAAAAAAGGCGTCGTGGATTTTTTTATATCTGCGGAACCCGATTTTTGAAGATTGAAACGCACTCTCGAAAATTGAGGTGTTTTTCGTTTTTCGTCGATAACGTTTTAACGGTACGAGATACGAAAAAAATTACAAATTGCAACGATGTTTATTTTTCCGTGTACGATTCATTGAAGATGAGAACGATGACGTTATTGACGAAAAACGAAAAACATCCCTAATTTCGAGGGTGCGTCTCACCCCTTAAGAATCGGGTTCCGCAGATATATAAAAATACGTGTCGCCTATTTCTACCCATTCTACAAGCATACCAAATTTCATCGAAATCGGAGAGACCGACCTCGCAACCTTTCCTTGTGGAACATTTTTCGACGCGTATTTTACAAACAGTTACGTGGTGAGAAGATTCCCTCATCGAATTTGGCCACTCTGTGCATTCGAGGGCGCTTTGAGACATTTTTATCCGCCCGAGACTTTCCATCCGCGTTTTCGTTGCCCCGGGATGAGGGAAAATGCGAGAGGGATGAATATAAGGGCGTATGTACGTGTTTGTCTGTGTGCGCGGCTCTCACGGACCACCCTGTCTATCCCCGTCGGAAATATCACTTTCGAAGTTGCTCTAACCTTTAGCTGACGCGCGCGATCAACCTCGCGTGTGAAAGCCGACACGAAATCCGGCTTTATATTAAAGGCTTATAATCAGGCTTTATATATATATATATATATATATATATATATATATATATATATATATATATATATATATAATATACATGCTAAAAGCGAAGCAAAAAAATATCTATCCTACTGCTCTCACATCCACAAAAAATCCGAGCACAATAATCGAACGAAAAGAATCTAGTAACATTGGCGAATCGTGCCTGGGATAAAATATTGTCCTGGGCATTGGCGTAGTCAGCATTTATTTAGGGGGCGGCCGAGAATGGGCCGACCTGACAAAAAAGTGGTTTTGTTTACAATTATTTTTCTAAAATAAAATGTACATAATAGTCGATAATTAAATATGACACAAAATATGAATCTCGCTCCAAGGGAGGACAACACTGTGACAGGCCGAAATAAGGTCATTTTTTTTGTCTAGTAGATTATTTATTTGGCATTTGGAAAAAAAGTATGTTATTAAGCATACATCGAACTTATTTCGTGTAAATTTTTACGAAGAAAATGTAAAATTAATTACTTTATGGAGGTATAATAGAGCCTCTTTATAAAAAATGTGGTCCAACGGCCGGATCGATAACTTGCCAATGGTTTGTCTGAGAAGTAGTAATAAAAAAGTTGTATAATCTATGTAAATTTAGTTCTCGTTGTGCATAGCGGTTTGCGAAAGAAAAAACAAGTCACCAAATAACGGGTGTGAAAAAGGGCGATTTTGGCGAAATTTTTACTTACATTTGGGGGCTTAAGAAATACTGATTTACAAAACGGCTACGTACATTGATAGCTACTGCAATTAAAGAAATTTTGGTTTTCTGAAATTACAAATCGGACAATTATGATTGGAGTTATGATTCTGGCCAGGTTGAAAAAAGTCGTTTCGAGAAAAACCGCGATTGAAAGTTTTAGTGTACGTAAATCGTTGTACCACCTGTTGTCACTAAATCGTCTGTAACTTGGTCAACTTTCAATATTTTGAGCTAAACATTTTTTCACATATTCTTGAATATGTATACTGTGTGAAAATGCAAAAAAAAAACATCGGTTTTTTCCCCGTCACAGTGGTGTCGCGCCTTAACCCTCCGCGGTCACACGGGGTTCGGGGGACCCCACGCGCAACTTTGAGTCAAAATTACTATACGTTGTAGACGGCCAAGAGGGCTGGCCTGCCTTGTAAAGGTGCTTTGTAGTGTCCTTTGTAAGCACAGATTAGTGGTATTAGATACAAAAAAATCGTGCGTGCGCTGGGGTCGTTTTGACCCCATGTGACCTGCACGTATATTTTTTCGCAAAAAGTGGTATTTTTATCTGCGTGGGATCACTCTGCGTATAATGTAAGTATGAATATGAGAACGGTAATAAAATGTTCTCTCAAGTATATGTGAATAATTCCGAATTGCAAATTCTCCGCGACGTCCGTCTACGTCATTTAAGACTCATTAAAATACTACCTGGAAAACCATAAAACAATTTAGAATGTGCGACAAACACAGAGTTTCCATCTGTGTCGACGGTGGGGGACCAACTTGATTTTTTTACGATTCTTTAATATTTTGTGTTTTTAAATATATTTAAAAAAATATTTTTCATATATATTGTGTTTACACTATGATCTCATAATTTTTCGAGCCGCCGTTGCGAATAAATCGCTCATTTTTCACGATGATCGTTTTTTTGCTCCGAAATGGGCCCTGTTCAAATGTCCAAATGAATACCTTTTTTGAAACGCCCACTATGAAGCTATTTTTTCCCTCAAAATAACATATCTCAGGAATATCACTCTAAATTTAAAAAAAATAGAAAATTGCAAGACTTATGATTTTTTTAAGTAAAAATGTCTTTATTACGCATTGATCCCTTCATGATTTTTTCCCGCCATTTTAAATGTCGATTACAATCTTTGACTGAGAATGCCATATTCTAGAAGGTTCAAACTAACACCCTGAATTTTCATAAGCCATTCGGAATATTAGAATCAACGTGGCAATCGTTTAAACATCGCTGGGGTTACGCGGATCCCGTGTGACCAGCTAAGTTACAGGCCGAGGGTGTGATCTCGAAGGGTTAATCACACGTTCATGTCAACATTAATATCAAACTTTCGGAATACTTTAAAACATAATTAACTCATTTCTCACCCTACTTCAATTCAGTGACCAGTCTTTAACCTTTACTTTTAGTGGGTACTAAATTAAATATGTCTCAGTTTTCTTTTTTTTCTGCAAATTGGCCAAACACATTTTCAGCTGGAAAATGAATCGATTATTTGAATTTAGTTATTTATGATCGATTTTTTTCCGGGACTTTACCGGACTTTCCGTGGGGTGTGTGAGGGGGGGCGTGCCCACCCTTGCCTGTCCTGGCTACGCCAATGGCTCTGAGTCTTCGTACCAATTCAAATCTATGACAGTCCATGACAAAGCATAGAACTTGCAACGAGAAGTATCGAAGGACATTTTGGCAGATGGGTGTGAGGTCAGCGCGTGTTCGATGCGGACAAGAAAAGTGGTTTGTCAGTTTCCTTTGTTTTCTCACACAGATATATATGTATATGTGTGTATATGTATGTATATTTTTTCGTCTATACCGTAGATCGTAAATCGAAGTGGCATAAGGTTGCGAGGGAGAGTTTTCGTATGGTTTGGGATCGTAGAGTCGAAAGAATATGTCGCTACGAATTTTTGTGGCTACACTGGACTCACTACACCGTTAAAAAACTCTAGTCTGTAATATATTTATATATATGGTATGTGTGTATGTGTACGCGCGCGCATATATATATAAGTATATACATAGATACACGTACATATATATCATTGGTAAGTAAGTGCACGCCATCATAGCCGAGGACGAGTTTTCAAAAGTTTTTGTCAGTGCAAGCATCTAGATTGCCCGATCGTATTCTTTCCAACTGGCAGAACAGGCTCTGGTAGTGAAGTGAGAGCAGTGGGAAGGAAAAATATTATACGTCCTGAATAGTGGTGCAAAGCGACCAAGAAGTAAACAACGAGATATTGCATTTGATTTCGGAGTTGCTGCACGTGGCGAAATAGGATATTCGTCATCGGTTTTATGATATACATGTGTGTAAGAAAGGGAGTGTTGCAATTTCTTCTTTGTCCGCTCATTGTTAATACGTCTATTCGTGTTATGTCGAAAATTGTGGCTTTACCTATTTGAATAGTAAGGTAAGTTCGGGGTAGTTGGGCAGTTTTTTCAAGGATCCGTCAAAATAAAAGTACAGACGTTTCTTAACTTATCTTCATTTGTAATTAAACTTTGAACATTTAACTTTGAGATAATTTAAGAAATTAAAAACAAAACTCCTATCAGATCACCCTTAAAATGACTATTTGTTTAAAATGACGATTGGCTATATCTCTCGGAGTATCCGGGTGTGATGGCCATACGAGGTGAGATGAGGTGAGATGATGGCGAAATGACGATGAGATGAAGATGAGATGATTTTGAGATGATGGCGGAGGTAAGATGATGCCCATATGAGTATGAGATCACCAGTATCGAAGATGACGGAGTATCCGGGTGTATTTGTTTAAAATCACGATTGGCTATCTCTCTCGGAGTATCCGAGTGTAATGGCCATAGGAGGTGAGATGAGGTGAGATGATGGCGAGATGACGATAAGATGAAGATGAGATGATTTTGAGATGATGGCGGAGGTGAGATGATGCCCATATGAGTATGAGATGTCCAGTATCGATGATGACGGACTATCCGGGTGTGATGGCCATAGGAGGTGAGATGATGGCAAGATGATGGTGAGATGATGGTGAGATGATGATGAGATGATGTTGAGATGATGGAGGAGATAAGATGATGGCCATAGGAGTATGAGATGACCAGTATCGAAGATGACGGAGTATCCGGGTATGGCCGGGTGTATTTGTTTAAAATGACGATTGGCTATCTCTCTCGGAGTATCCGGGTGTAATGGCCATAGGAGGAGATGAGGGGAGATGATGATGAGATGATGATGAGATGATGATGAGATGATGGTGAGATGATGGAGGAGGTGAGATGTGGCTATAGGAAGTGAGATGAACAGTTACCCAGCATTATGCCCTCGGTGTTCTCTTTGGTTTTATGTTTTGATTCTTAATGTTTTTTTTTTCTTTTGGCCACATCTAGAACACATATAATCGAAATCAGTATATTTTTTGTGTACTCAAAGTTGGCGCACTATCCGCTGAAGCCAGTCTTCGATGAGACGAGTTTCATAATAATTATCTCTGCAACATTTTTTGTCAATGTTCTTATATCGTCTTTCTAAGGTCTTCCTAGGTATTTCCTGTCCTAGCGGCTGCGCGAACCGACAATTCATCATTTTTTACAGCACTAACAGCTGCTTTTAATGATTCTTGAGTCCAGTTCCCTCGTAGAGCAATTTCTTTTCTCTTGTACTTATTAGGAATCTAAACCAAATGTAGAAAAAATGAATTACTCGAGCACATTACAACTAATACCATAGCCATCTTACACCGGCTGTACGTGGCCATCTCTCCTAAACTATTCAAGAAATACGAAAGTAACCATTACTTTTACAAAATAACATCACCACAATGTAAAAGATGAAACCTTCAAAAAAATTTAGCAATAGACAGAATAATTAGAAAGGATTTTACTTAACATTTCTTTAGGCCAAACATTTACTCGTACACTCACACCGGCGCACGACGCGAACCAAATTAAGCAGTAACAGTAAACGATAACGAAGGGGATGAGCACAGAATAGAATTCAAAATCGAATTAGAAAGGAAGTGATCGAGGATTCAGTGAAGCCACTTTCTTTTGACCGACATGGGAAAATAAATTGGGTTTGAAATATTTTTTACAAGTTCATATCGATGTATTTTACGCCCTGAATACCAATTCACTATTTAGTCTCCTTGAATCCACAATTTTTCTGAAAAATCGTAGAAACGTTATGGAATGTGATTTGCTCCCTCAAGCTTGTTATCTGACAAAAATGCTAAAATACGTACACTCTAATTCGCCATCTGAAAGTCTCATCCGTTACGTGCAATTCAATGCACCCCTTTTAAATCTGAGGTAAGAGAAAAGAAGTGCGCTCCATCCCTTAATTTTTGTATCTTTGAATGTACCCATAGAGGATTTCTGGTCGTTTTGCGTTAGAATTTTCGTTTCTGTTTCACTGAAATCGTTGGATTACTGGCGGGTGAAAGTGCAAAATCAGTTCTTGACATGTTTTCTTCTAAGGGGTGGTTTCACCCCTAAAAACCGTATGTCCGGTGATAAAAAAAAATACGTATCCAATAGTTTTTGATGCTTTAACATATACATGGCTTTCAACAAAATCGATGGTAGACACCAAAGGTCACTTTGGTGTGTTCCAAAGGTACTTCAATCTACACTTTCGAGATTTTTGTTCAAGATTAAAGATGCTTGGAAAATAACATTCCTCATACTTTTCATTTTTTAAACTATGATTTTTCACTATACATCGAATATTCCGAAAGCTAATGTTTCAAAATACCAATACATTTCCCTAAAAGAATTCTGACATTATTTATCGACGTGTTCCATCAAAATCCAATTTTCTGCAAAATGGTTTCGTTGAAATTCACAAGGCCATTAAAATTTAATGGCTAAATTCAATCCTCCCGTAAATTCGTTAACGAAATTTCACTCGTTTGCGTTTATACTAAACATTTTGCGCGTATTCTCATCATTTAATTTCATTGGTATCGTACTTCTATTTGATCTCGAAATAATCATTTACGCAATAACTACGCATATGCGGGGTCATTATTGAATATTTATGTTTCGCACCACTCGTATTTTTCCGGGCAGAGTGCGCCGCCCATAGAGCACCACGTTCATTGATTAAGGGGCTAGAGGAGAAAACGCTTGGCGTAGATTACTTCCAGCAAGTTGTAGCGTGCCTGCGGAGAAAACGATCGAAGATATATCATCGTCAGAAGGGTTTAGCGTTCGTTGTATATAGGGGCTGGCTTCAGAGTCGAGGAAATTGAAATTTTGGCACGTGTCTTCAGATATTGAAGCTTGTACTCGCGTACAAGTCGGAATCGCGACCACAGCACTTTATACATATATAAAAGCACGTAAGATATTTGGAAAGCCCGTATATTACAAAGCGGTTTCTCGTCGTCGTGCTCCGATTTCGAGTATCGATAACTTATTCGATCTTACACCATCGACGACAAGCAGTCATCTGTCTCTTCTTTTTTACTCGGTCGTCTTTGTCGTCGTGAATTACAAGCTAACGTATGAACCATATGCGGCATACATACGATCATATTCCAAAATTAAATTTTACATTGGGAAAATGGTCACGCATCAAAAATCAATTCGTTTTCGTGTACTGCTAGAATAATTCATAGATTCAAACAACATTGTTCTATATATGATAGTTCTATATATGTAGTACTGACGCATGTTTTGACAAGCATTAAAAAAATATGTACGTTTCATTGCATCATTGCGAGTTCAGAGTAGGAAAAAAGGCAATTTTCTGTTCCTTCAAGGGACACCACTGGGGCGAGTAAAATAATCATTTTTTTTTTTGCATTTTCTCAAAGTATACAGCGGGTAAAAAAGTATTTGTACACGTCGTTTTTTTAAATTATTCTTCGAAAAAATAAAATGCTTTATTAAGTTTCTGTGTTCGATAGCTTATCCTTAATATGTATGGTGTCTGTTTTAAGGGGTTAACCCCACTTGCGATTTTGAAAAAATCGATTTTTTTTATTGCATTTTTTTGAAGTATAAGTATCCGGGCCCATACAGAAGTATGGGCCCGGAATAGATGACTCTATGTAAGTTTACAAAAAAAAATATTTTCTTCGTGTAAACTGAAATTGAAACTTTAAACGCGTTTTTCTCAAAATGGCATTTCTGAAGTCGGTGACCAAGATTACTCGAACACTAATGAACCACCGATCTTCTTGAAATTTTTGAGGCTTATTTAATACATAAAAATGTAGTCTTTAATCGTTCGATTTTTTTTTCGAAAAAAATGGCCGTTGTATAGCCAAAAATGGCCGTTTTTTTCGTTAAAATCGAACCATTAACTTTGACTATCCGCCATTTAGTGAAAAATGAATATTTTTTAAAATCCTTCGATTAAAGACTAGTTTATACTTATATTTGACTAAATCCATCCGCATTTTTTTTTCAGATGATCCACTTCGCCACAATGTTGGTCACCGCAAACCGTGCATATAAAAACATTATTTCATTGACGGCCATTTGCCACTAAACAATGTAATATTTTTCAATAAAAAAATTACTGAAAGTTCTTCAAGATGTGTTCTTTAAGATGGTATATTGATCGATTAAAAAAGTTTTGTAGTTTTATTTTTAAAAATTCATGAAAAAGGCCTTTTTTGCGCTACAAGTGGGGGCAACGCCTTAAAAAATCTTGGGAAAACAAACAAAAAATAGGGCCAAATTGACAACAGTTTCGTTTGAGATGTACAAACACTTTTTTTACCCACTGTACATAATTCCAGAACATGCGAAAAAAGGTTTAAGTTAAAATATTGAAAATTGACCAAGTTGAGTAGCCGTTGTTTAATTTAGTCTTTTTTGAGCCCCCAAATATAAGTGAAAATTTCGCCAAAATTACACTTTTTATAACACCCGCCATTTGTGATTTTTTTTACGAAAAACGATTACGTACAACGAGAACTACATTTATATAGATTATAAAGCTTTTTTATTTTTCTTTTTCCGACCAACCGTTTCCAAGTTATCGATCCGGCCGTTGGACTACATTTTTTATACGAGACTCTGTATACCTCAATAACGTTGTTGATTGTTAATTCTTTTATGTAAAAAATTACCTAAAAAAAGTTCGATGTGTGCTTAACAACATATATTTTTTCCAATACCCAATAAATAATACGCTAGACGAAAAATCGGAAAAACGACCTATTTTCCGCCCGGCACATTGGTGCGGGCCTTCCTGCCTTCAGGGATGGAAGGAAAGTTTTTTTTTCGAGCTTCGAGGTGTTGGTGAATGAAGGTTACGCTTCACCTGGTATTAAATGTCTCATATACACGTATGTATATGCTCATATTATAGGGACACGTCAAGATTTATGCCTCGGAAGAGAGTCTACGTGCAGAAAGTACAAAGAGTACGAGAGGACGCAGAGATAAAAATTTGAATGGAGTCTCGAAGAATCACGAGTGATTGATGATTCTTTTGAATTTATAGCGCTCGTCGCATAATAAAAGCATCCATAAGTGTAACTTATTCATATATATATATATATATATATAGGTGTTTCTGTGTATATACGTGTAGAGTTTTAGTGCATTACTTACTTTCCGTAAACGAATAAGTCGCCTTGAAGCCCTTGGCGTATCGTGATGAGAAAACACCGTGAAATTCGAGAAAAAGTCTCGCCCCGTTGCTCATAAGAGGCCGCGGTGGTGCAGTGCCGCAAAAAGCGTCAATCTTCTCCATTTTTCCATTTACCAGGACGAACGCCACTAGAGAATCGGTTCCCTCGCATCTGCAATGTTGATAAAAGAAGCAATTTTCTAAACGCAGTTATAGCCTGTCCAGTGAATAAATATTAAGGGTCAACGATCGCTGAGAGAATCTCCGCTGCATTATCCAAAATAGGACCACTGGGGAGATGGTAAGTTTGCTTGAGTTTGTGGATATGGGGTAGAAAATTAAATAAAATCCACCTCTTTTCCGCAATTTCGCGTGGTGCGGAAATTCGCACGGAAAAACGGACGTCTATAAATGTTGGCTTTGAGGATGAGGAAGTGCTGTCGATCTATTGGCGGAAATTACGACAGCCATTGATTTAACGGATATAGACGAGGAACTTGAAGTTTGTCTCCGGTTCGGAAGAATCAACGAACGCAGTTACTGCTAGATACTCAACATTTGAGAAAATGCTCAGCTTTCGATTATCTAAACTTCTTTACTATGTGACAGAACTGATATACATTGTTCTCTGATGCAATAGGTCATTGATCTTTTCAATATGTCCGATTTTTTTTCGGTCAAGATTGCCAAATTTTTGCAATAATCGCTCAAGTGGTTTCCACACTGATTCTGAGTTGAGGAAGATCATGCTAGCGAAATTCTGCACAGCTGACTGTAAATGATGTAGAACGTATAACACTGTCTAGGCAAAATTCAAAATTGACGTAAAATCACTTGTTAATTTAAAAAAATGATTCGTCGATTTGTTGAAAATTTTGAAACTTTTACAACTTCCATAGCCGAATTATTTGGACGGTGTTCAGATTTTCCGAGTTTTGGTCTTTTGTGTACAATTCTTTCGGAGTTTTGATCTTTCGGGGTAATATTCTCTCGGAGTTTGAAGCGTTCTGATCATTCAAAGTTCGGAATTTCAACCCGGCCCCAGTTGAGGCGACTTGAACTTTTTCCAGCACTCCAAGCATCGACGGGTTTTTTGAATCTAGGAATTGAAGCGCAATGCTCGAACAACAACTTAAATAATAAGTCTTCTGGAGGAAACTGAAAGTTGTCAATTAAGGCAGTATTCTAATGTAGAAATTTGAAGAAAAAAACGAATTTCTTGGCATTTTCTTAAAATGTAGACTCTTAAGAATATGTCCTCAGAAGGAAATTAATTTAATTTAATTAAAAAATGTCCACTATTTACGCCAACAACCAAGACCAGAATAGGACCGACTAGATCCTATTCTGGTCTCCTTTAGCTTGGTAAAGCTAGAACCGCTTGCAGGGAAAAAGAGCTCCAGAAAATCATCATTTCTAAGTTGAAGAAGGCACTCTTTACGAGGCAAGAATGGCCGATTAACGTCACATTAATAGCCAAAGCAACCGGTATAAAATCATGTGCGAATTCAACAATATTTTTTCGTATGAAAAAGTGATTTACTCATAAAATTCATCACACATCTATTTAGTACGAAAATCAAACTGTTAGAAATATATATATTTTTTTCGATGTACAAAATGGCCGACTACTCGAATCTTCTCGAAACAGCTTTTTACCAATTTTCGTGACAAATAACTTCAACAATTTTCACTCGATTTACTTCAAATTTAAAAGTTATGTTCCTAATTGCATTTCGCAGAGAAGTGCGTACGGAATTTCCGATTAATCGAAAACTTTTCATTTTATGAGCAGTTTATTACTAGTTATAACGAAATTTTTCACTGAAAATTCATTTCTTAAGTTCAAATGCCTACACCTTTTGAATAGAACAATATTTTGTAAATTCCGTACGTACTAGGTATTCTAATGTAGATTGACGAGAATTTTTGTTTTTTGTTATAGGTAAAAAATTGTGGATGCTAAATGTAACGCCGCGGAGCGCCTAAAAAAAGATAATATTAGGAGTCGGCCATTTGGTCCATCGAAAAAAAAAGATATATATTTTCTAACAGCTTGATATTCATACTAAATAGATGTGTAATTAATTTTACGAGTGAATCAATTTATCATACGAAAAAAAAATTATTAAATTCGCACATGATTCGATACCCATTACCGTGTACTAAGGCTTTAATATAACGCAAGTATAACATGCCATTGTACCACTTAAATAGTTGCGGTTGTCTGGAATTGTACTCAAAACTTTAAACGCGTTTTTCTCGAAACTACTTCATTCCACTTGGTTGACATTAAATCTCGAGTTCTGTTCAACCGATTGACTTCAAATTGGGTATGGACCTTCAGTTTATATCCCTCTATCATCCCAATCTCGGGAATTGCGAAAATATAATTGTGACTATTAAAAAAGAATAAAAATTTGAAAACAAACAGGGCGAAAAATAAACTTTTTTCAGACGATGGCCATTGAAGAATTTTTTTCTCTTTCGTACCTGCCATAATAACTTTCTTATGGCTTAAAAAAAATAGGTTTTATTTCTGTTTCAGATAAATGGCAGGTTAGAATCATGTCGTCCGCTTCAACCCTTTTTTTCATGGCCATATTGGAATGCCCATAACCTTTTCGATTTATATATATTTTTTCATCAGTTTTTGAAGCATCACTCAAAAGACTAAAAAATGGATAGTAAAAATGTATATATATTTTTTTTTATGAAAGCCCCATGAAACCCCCGACATTTAGGCATCTAGTCTTGATTAGCCCGTTAAATTGAGTGCTTGAAAAGCGAAAACTTCGATACGCTTTCTTTTTTCTTCTTTTACAAATCGTCGGCATAATTAAATCGCTTCATTCTATAACAGCCGGAAAAAACTTTCACCCTGATCAGCTTTAAACATAACACGCGGCTTTTCCGTTGTCGGTATACAGACTCCGCTGCAGCTGAAAAGTTTTAATGAAGTGCCGATAACACGCTTGTTATTGGCATATTTTCTTTTCGTTCCTCATTTTCCTGCCTCGTTTATTCTCGAAAATGTCCGCATAATCTTTTTTCGTCCCAAGAACGATTGAGACAAACCGAACTCATTATACATCCGTGCACCTTTACATACGCACGCCCACACATACATACACATATGTGTGACTTATTCTATACCAACTCAACGCGCTTTAAAGCCCAGTATCTTTAATTTGGCTAGTTTTGTTTAACCCTTTTTTACATAATAAAAGGAACATTAATCACTTTTTTCGGCTTTCATCTGATTTCTATATAGACATTGTAATAAGTTGCAGAACATTTTGTTTCTACTTAAACTGTATTACCATAATGTAATGTTGCAAAAAACTAACTGCCATTAACCGTACAGTTTCCTTTTTCGAGAGAAAACTCGTTTAAAGTTTTTCTTTTCGCGCAGTCAGTGTAGGGAAAATAATTGCTTTTTGCAGCATGCACTTGATCAGCAATTCCGGCCGCACATTGTTGTTGGAGCGCTATTGCTGAATTTCTGTCAGCACGCCGAATGCGCTCGTAGCTCGCGCATGGCGGCAAAACTGTGCGCCTCGGCGCCTAAGCGAATGTCCATCGTTGACATTATTTGCAGCAACGGGGTGAATTCATCGTTGCGAAAACAAGTGACTATATATCTGGTGATTTCACTGGAAGATAGTCCACAATGGAGGTGTTTCGGTGCGATGGGCCAAGGCACACCGTTGTGGCAATTCAATTGGGTTATTAAGGGGTTACCCCCACTTGCGATTTTGAAAAAATCGATTTTCTTTATTGCATTTTTTTGAAGTATAAGTATCCGGGCCCATACTTCTGTATGGGCCCGGAATAGATGACTCTATGTAAGTTTACAAAAAAAATTATTTTCTTCGTGTAAACTGAAATTGAAACTTTAAACGCGTTTTTCTCAAAATGGCATTTCTGAAGTCGGTGACCAAGATTACTCGAACACTAACGAACCGATCTTCTTGAAATTTTGCAGGCTTATTTAATACATAAAAATGTAGTCTTTAATCGTTCGATTTTTTTTCGAAAAAAATGGCCGTTTTATAGCCAAAAAACGGCCGTTTTTTCGTTAAAATCGAACCATTAACTTTGACTGTCCGCCATTTTGTGAAAAATGAATATTTTTTAAAATCCTTCGATTAAAGACTAGTTTATACTTATATTTGACTAAATCCATCCGCATTTTTTTCTTCAGATGATCCACTTCGCCGCAATGTTGGTCACCGCAAACCGTGTATATAAAAACATTATTTCATTGACGGCCATTTGCCACTGAACAATGTAATATTTTTCAATAAAAAAATTACTGAAAGTTCTTCAAGATGTGTTCTTTAAGATGGTATATTGATCGATTGAAAAAGTTTTGTACTTTTCTTTAAAAAAATTCATGAAAAAGGCCTTTTTTTGCGCTACAAGTGGGGGTAACGACTTAAGGCGGGATATACATTTACGACGATAAAAAAATCGTTTTCTTTTCTTTTAATAATATTGGTACCTTCTACATGACGGGAATTATTTTTGAAAAATTGAAGAAAAAAAAACGACTTTTTTAATCCACATTTTACAGAAATGTTGGGTGAAATGTTGTTTTTTTTGTTGTAAATGCCTGCCATTTTCTTAAATTATCATTTTCTTCATTTTAATTACCGTCACATAGAAAGTACACGTGTTCTAACTGAAAAAGTGTTTGAACTTTTTTGCAAATAAAAGTCTACGGGAAGCTAGACTGCACGCCGAATCGTAACTCCACAGCTTCGACATTTTGATGATGAATCAATTTTAAAAAATTGTTTTTTATATTTAAGGAGTTTCGATACCAAAATCGAAATGGTTGTAGACGATTGAAATTCATATCACCGGGAGATTAATTTAGGATGCATTAACTGTTAAAAAATTAATCCGTTTCATCACATAGTTTCGGAGATTTCGAAGATTCGAGTTGAGTTTTGTTCGAGTATTATTAATGAACCAAGTGGACGAACCGCTTAATTTTTTAACACGACATTCCTGACACTAATCGCAGTGCGTTTAGTTTTTTAAATTCAAATCGAAGCATTATTTTAAACCCTACAGCCCTATAACTAGTGTTTACGAAGTGCCACGTATATTACCGAATGGACGAAGGTTCACGTTGAACCTTCGTGGCACGTGGCGTTTAATAAACACTATTTATAGGGCTGTAGGGGTTTAAATAATGCTTCGATTTAAATGAAGAAAAAAAATGAACAAGCTGCGTTTAGTGTCAGGAATGTCGTGTTAAAAAATTAAGCGGTTTCTCCACTTGGTTCACTAATAATACTCGAACAAAACTCAACTTGAACGGGCGGGCTTGATATTTCTTTTATATAATTCGTTGACTAGGGCAGGACGCTCCGAGAAGAGGCCGGCATAGATAGAGACAGAGATAAAAAAAACGACAGAAAGAGAATGACGTTGAGTTTCGTTTATCCAAAGTAGAAAAAAGTTGCATTACGTTCCAAACGGCAGAACACGAATAGGTGGATGGAAATATATAATTTAATTTCTGTCCCTTGTCCCCCCCCCCCCTCTCTGCAGGTTTCTCGGTCGTTCATATTCTACATTTTTTGCTCTCCATCCCAGTGCAGTTAGACCTACAACAGCACAAATAAGCTGCGAGGACGACAGAGGGTTCACCTCGTGACCTCGATTCACCTTCAGCGAAGGTGGGCTCGGAAAAGCTGAAAAACTCGCTAAAAGTCAGTTTCAAAACGCCGAGTCAGTGAGAGATGAAAAACGAGAAATAGTGAACGAAAAGGCCACAGTTTCATGGTGCACGAAGAATTATATGTATATATTCTTCTGTGATACACCCTTCGCGATCTATAACTATAAATAAGCACTTCTTTCATATGGAGTGCAACGGATGTTGCGGAGCACCTGGCGGAAAATTTGTTTGTTATAGACTTCGCAACGGACTTGTTCGAGCGAAGCAAAATTTAGGGAAAATCGAGTCATGGAAGATCGGCGCTCGGAATATTGGCTTCGACACAGCTGTTGTATGAAGTGCGCGCGAACATTTTGCAAATTTATCCAGGCAAACGATTGCACTTTACAATCACTATGATTGCACAGCGATTGCACGGTAATTTAATATTATAATCCATATAACTCATAAGGCTCCTCCAGTTTGGCTTAGACTAGTTTTATATAATGTTAAATGTTTTTTTCACGTACACTACCAAAAAAAATTTTATTTAAACAGGATCTATTTAAATAAAATAGGGTTTTCCCTTGGCTCATGGACTACTACGATCTTATTTGTTTCAAAGATATTTTTTATTTGTTTCAGCTATTCTTTTTAAATATTGAATATATTTAAATTGAATAAATAAAAATTCGATTCAACTAAATCTCTATTTGCTTGAATGTACACTGTAAATCTCAGTGTACTATATACATAAAATATTTCACAAATCCAAAATAAAATGAAATACTTAATTGAGAGTTTTACGACAACGATTTTGTATCGTAATTCGTCATTCCCAGGCCTTTTGAGATGATTTCTATCGAAGAAAATACTTCACCTATATGAGAATTGAACCTAGAACCTACCCACTCATAGCTACGCACGCTGCGCCTATGCTACCGAGTGCTTGTATAGTCTTAGTCGCAGATGTGGCTAGGAGAACAAATTAATTTCTATAATTATTTGCTGTATCACATAAACTATATCAATTAGTTAATATCATTGTGATAATTACAGAGTTTTGTCGAATAACATGCTATATATTTTTCCAACATAACCTATATATATATATATATCCTCATATAATTCCTCGCTCTCCACCCTCTCTGCTGCCACACCTCTTTGATATGTGTGTTGCAATAAAGACAGACTATTCAATCAAATAGAAAATTGGTTGACTCTGCGAAATTTCTATTTAATTTAAATCTAAAAAATCAAATTGATCCATTTAGTGGATTCAACTAAATTGTTTTTTGGCAAGATGGAACCGAATCACAGATTTATTAGGATTAAATAGAATATTTTCTTATTGGACGATATATTTTGATTTGAATAAATAAATATATTTGGAGTAAATCATTTAAAATATGGAATGCAATAGGAAAAATATGATTCCACGAAAAATCTAGTTAATTCAAATGAACAATAATCAAATAGACGTGATTAGTTCATATCAATAGAATTTTTCTATCAGTGTAGTGAAAATATAGTCACACCTCACAGTGCATAAAATAAATATAGTAGTCATAAATATACTCATAAAATATAGATGTATCTTGGATGCAGTTGATTCGGTATTCAACAGACATTGGGAAAAAAACATTTGAGGCTTGATTTACGTCTCGTCCGAAAATATAGTTGATTGTACAACAGCGTGAATAGTTTTGTCTTGGATTATTTAAAAACCCACATTCTAATGCAATTCGCAATCTTCGTTTCATTTACCATGTTATTTTATACTGGTAGTTTGTTATTCCAGTTACTTGTATTGAGAGCGAATAACTTTGGTCTCGGAGAACATCGGAAAGTCACCAAATCCAACATCATACCGCAAAGTACATGAGGTCTTTTTGATCGGTTGTGTAAATTACTTCAACAGTTCATATATGAGTATTGTTAGAAACTTGGTAAGTCATTTTCGTGAAGTATTTCATTAAAACTCTGAAATATCAATAAACATCATATTTGATATATAGTAAAAGATACAGAGAATTCAATTCATAATTATCTTTTATAATAGTTGAAGATCGTAAATTAAAAAAAAAAACATTTCTTGACGAAGCTTTGTCGGTGCTTTTGTGTATAAAAAAGCGTGATATGCACAAGTTTTCTTATTTGATGTCGCCCATTGGCCGCCGGCTCTCATTGCGCTATGCTTCCCATCCATTTGATCTTTCCACTCTATTTTTCGTTGAAATTCTAAACCCAAATTCCTGCATAATTTTTTCCATAAAATTAGTGGAAACAGCGCTCAAAATGTGTTTTTTTTTCACTACCGAGAGCCTAACAGTCTTGAAAAGTGCATGAATTCAGTGCATCAGTTAGTGATTCACGATTCATCCTATGGTAACTACAATCTGTAATTTTTTTTTCCGAATTTGAAAAATGTCGACCGTCAGGCTCTTTCAGCAACAATATTCTATGTACACAATAAATTTCATCTCAATAGATTGTATCGTTGAGTCGTAATTAGGGTTTTAAATCTCTCATTGCGCTATGCTTCCCATCCATTTGATCTTTCCACTCTATTTTTCGTTGAAATTCTAAACCCAAATTCCTGCATAATTTTTTGCATAAAATTAGTGGAAACAACGCTCAAAATGTGTTTTTTTTTACTGCCGAGAGCCTAACGGTCTTGAAATATGCATGAATTCAGTGCATCAGTTAGTAATTCACGATTCATCCTATGGTAACTACAATCTGTAATTTTTTTTTCCGAATTTGAAAAAATGTCCACCGTCAAGCTCTTTCAGCAACAATATTACATATACACAATAAATTTTATCTCAATAGATTGTATCGTTTAGTCGTAATTAGGGTTTTAAATTTCAAAGCTTTCGAAGGGTGTGATCATGTCCTTAAGGAGTTTCGACACCAAAATCGAAATGCTTGTAGACGATTGAAATTCATATCACCGAAACATTAATTTAAGATGCATTAACTATCCAAAAATTAACCCGTTTCGCCACACAGTTTCGGAGATTTTGAAGGGTCAAGTTGAACCTTCATCCATTTGGGAAGGGTGTGCGCGTAGCAGAATTGGCCGGGCCGGGTCGGGTCGGGTAATTAGACTATGATTCGGATCGGGTGATTGGGCGGGTATACCCGAACTTTATCGAGCACCCGAGTTTTTCGAGTACTCGTCTCACATCGGGTACTTGATAAGCCGTGTTACCGGAACAAAATTTCAAATCTCGTTTCATAGTAGATAACGCCACGGAAACGTACCAAAACGGATAAAATATACTCCAGCTTTATGTTCGCTTCCCTCCGCCGATAGGTTGAAGTTCATAAGGAATACAAATCATTTATTTAATAATTTAAGTATTCTTGTTGTGTGTAAATTTACAATTTTTTCCGGCATCGCATTTCAGGAAACATCGAGATATTTGAATGTCAAAAAACTGAATAAAAGCAAGATTCTTCGTCGAATTTCCATTAATTCTGTCTAGTGTTAACTGGTTATTCCGGCGATTCATTCTTCTTAATTTAATTTTCTGTCATTTTTAAATTTTTTCTCAGAATAAACTTGTTCTTCATACGCTTATATCTCTGAAACTAATCAAGATATTTTCAATTTAAAAACGTCAAATGGAAACTACATTCTTCTCGCTTCGAATAAACGCAGGGCGTTGAGTCTTGGTCGTTTTGGGTTTTTCCCCCATTTAAAACCCACGTTAAAAAATATAAAACTTTAAGGCGTTTTTCGGAACAGAAGATGCTTATTGTAAATTTTTTCCTTTCGCATATTTTTAGTGATGCCAAAACGCAACTTTCCCGCGCTATTACAATACACTGAGAAAAAGAAATCGTTGAGTGTGCAAAATGCATTTTGTTGTGTCGAAATTTTGTTGTTTTAACAGTTGCTCAGACATGCTAAATAAGCTACAGTTCACACCACTAAAACTATCAGTTAGATTAACAAAACGTTTGTTATGCCAATCAAAAATCAAGTTGAATGTATTTAAAGATACATTTTGTTAAACCAACCGAATTTTGGTTGGATGAACGAATTTTTTTTTTCAGTGTACGATCCGCCAAAATTGACCGTTTTCACTCCGCCCTAATAGACACACATATACACACGTACGCACGTACGTACGCACACACATACACACACACACACAATAGAAAAATGAGACGAAAAAAGATTTCTAGAGTATTATCATTTATTCGTTTTATCGCCTTCTTCGAGTTTTCGTTTTCTCCCATTCCTTGATCGATACACCTTGATATAAAATAAATATAAATATAAATAATAGATACCGATCTCCGAGTCGTTTACGAATATTCGAAGTTTACGAATACCCGAAGTTCAAGAGTACTCGACGTTTACGAGTACCAAACATTTGAGAGTACCCGATGACCAAATTCGGGTACCCGATGGTGGCGGGTAATGCAAAAACGTAAACTGTCGGGTATTCGACCCGACCCGAACATCGGGTACTCAATTCACTCGGGTGATGTTGCACACCCCTAGCATTTGGAACGTGGCACTTCGCAAACATTAATTATAGGGCTGTAGGGGTTTAAATGATGCTTCAATATAAATTTTTAAAATTGAACAAACTGCCGTGAGTGTTAGGAATGTCGCGATAAAAAATTAAGCGGTTTCTCCACTTGGTACATTAATAATTACGCGTTAACGAGCTCTCTTCAATGAGCCACTCGACAAAGTCGAGCATTAACTGGCAGTTATATCAAAATAAGACGGTGTTCAAAAGCAAATCTTGAACAACAAAAAATGAGAAATCGCAAGTGGTAAAAACCAAAAAGATTTTCGAATGTATTTTGGAATATTCAATAAATCTAAAGTAAGGAACAACGGAGATAAGTAAGATAAGTGCTGTATATATAGCTTTTCGAAATGTGATAAACTTTCTGAATGTGATGAAAAAAAAATTCACACCATACTAAACAGTAAACCAACTCACGGAATGACACAGGAATAAGTTGATTTTCAATGTGATTTAAAAAACCAAATGTTTTTTTGTTATGGAAACTATGCCAAATGAATGTTATAATGTTACTAATGTTATAGATAGAACAAATACATACATTTCAATATAAAGTTGAAATGCTGCAAGTTTAGTTAATGTCCGAAAACGAACCGTTTGAAAAATGCACATCTCAAAATTTACATCTTTGTTCGAGTATTATTAATGAACCGAGTGGAGAAACCGCTTAATTTTTTAACACGACATTCTTAACGCTACCCGCAGTTTGTTAAGTTAAAAAAATTTAATGGAAGCCCTATTTTAAACCCTACAGCCCTATAACTAGTGTTTACAAAATGCCACGTGTATTGCCAAATGGATGACGGTTCAACTCGAACCTTAAAAATCTCGGAAACTATGTGGTGAAACGAATTAATTATTGGACGGTTAATGCATCCTAAATTAATCTCTCGGTGATATGAATTTCAATCGTCTACAAGCATTTCGATTTTGGTTTCGAAACTCCTTAAGGGGTGAGATGCAGTCAGAATTTTCAAAACATCGATTTTTTTTATTACATTCTCTTGGAGTGTGATATTTCGAAAATATTTCCTGAAAATTTCAAGTCAATCCGATGAATAGTTTCCGGGATATCCCACAATTAGTGAAGGGGCGTTGGGTCCCCATGGCAGTAGCGGCTGACAAACGCGCAAACGATAATATCCGGGAAGGCAAAATGCTTCGAAGACAACAACAAATTGATATTTTGGAAGCTTCTACATCGGCAGAAGCCCTATTGTATGGGCCAGGAATTGATGATTCGATGTAAGTAATTTTTTAATTCGTATTTCTATACATAAATCAAGTGTAAAATTGGAAAACTCTTTCAGAAATTTTCAAAAATGTATTACTCAAAAACTATGAACTTTAGCAAAATTTTATAAAGAATACTTTCGTTTTACAATTACCCAAAATATTTTTTAAAAAATAATTCATCCCGAAAAACTTTAATTTTTTGAAAAATTATTTTAACAATTGGCCATAAACAATTGAATGCTCGACTTTTCGGCAAAAATTGTGATATTCGCATTCAGCGGATCAAAATACATAAAGAAGGTTTAGCTTCATCCATCGGGCTCAAAATTTTACGAACATATAAACCGTATTCACATCGAAAAACTTTAAACACGTTTTTCTCGAAACTATGTTTTTCAAGTCGATGACCACTATAATTAAAAAACCTCTCGATGGATTTTGATGATATTTGGTGTGCTTATTGATAGCATTAAAAACTAGTCCTTAATCGAAGGATTTTCATTTTTATTGAAAATTTGAATTTTTTTAACAACAAACGAGCGATTTTTTGGTCGAAAATCGAAACTTATCTGTCGAAAGTTTCTGAGGGCAGATAAATTCTGTAACGGCAACTCCCTCTCTTATGTCCTCTTCTTTTATTTGTTTTCGGTGATGATGGACAATGCATTTTTCACAATCCGCTGTTTTTACCTCACGTGTATATAAAAATATAAAACGTTTTTTTTGCATTCTCGATGCGAGAAATGTCCACGTCCTTTGTCTTCCTCTTTACTTCTTTGCCTTCTTTCTCCGCTAGTCTTTAGGTATCCGTGCATCGCAAGAATTCCAAATGGGGGATAAGGTCCCTCTTTGCTGACTCAGTCGGGGTGATTCCCTTTTCTCGCACTCGATCGCTTTTATACGACCAGCCGAAGCACGCGTTCATAGATACATAGATTTAGTACGTATACTGTCGTACTTTCCGTATATATGGTGTGTTTCTCACTGCTGACATAAAGGTATCACGTCGGAGGTATACACCGACAAATCGATCCGATTGCAACGGTAAACTTTCCCTTTCGGATTCCAATTTTATTCGTTCTCTTGTCGGTTATTCGAACTCGCGAAGAACAAAGAACTAGAGTTGCTCGTATGTTCGCAGTACATCTACGTTGGTAACCTATTTTCTGTTAAGGCGGGATATACGTTTACAAGGATCAAAAAATCGATTTCTTTTTTTCTCTCTTTAAACGATGGAACTATATATGTAGAATATTTTCCTGAAGTTTCAAACCGAAATTCGAAAAACTTCAAACGTTACAGCCCGTCAACGTCGTGTCTCACCGCTTGGATTCGGAGCGAGCGTGAACTTCAAACGCGTTATATTTAGAGCGCCATATTTAGAGGCCCGTAACTTTTTCAATTTTTTTCACAAATTTTGCAGTCCTTGACACATCAATAAAAATAAATAAAAAATGGATGGTAAAAATATTTTGTTTTTTACAAAATACTTCGTCAACGTAAACTCATCACTGATTTCCTGCTTGAGTTCGACGTTTAAAGGTACGAATTTTTACAGACGTATGGTTTGAAAAATGTTTATGCTAATGACGCAATGGATTTTATCGATTCGATCGTTAGTAGATAGATAGTTCGAATTTGAAACCAGTATTAGAAATATGGTTTGGAAGAGATCGCTAGAGTTTCGGCTTCGGTCCGGCCAGTGAGAGTTTAAGGTAAGGGAAACAGAATTTTTCCCCTAGAGACAGGAAAGTGGAAATGTGTAGGGGAATGTCTATATTGGATAGATTTATGAGCCAGTCTTTATTTTTGTTCAATGTGGTTGTTGAGTTTATATTTTCCAAAGGATCGGTGGGAAGATTGTTATTTGTGTTACGTTGATTATTGGTGAGTGATGAATATAGAATGTTGTGATTTTGTGTTGTTTGATTTGTATTTTGACGATTTAAGTGATGTATCTTGTTGTGGTCTAAATGTGTTTGTGATGATATTGTTTATAAAAATTCCTCGTGGTTAAAAATGTGATGGTGTATGTTTTTGGTTCGTTGAAATCTGAGATTTTGCAGTTTTTTTTGGTGAATTTCATATGAGAGTTTTGATAATTTATTTAGTTTTGTTTGTTCTAAGGTGAAAAATCTTTCTTTAATATTGTTTGAAGTCTTGTTGATTGTTTTTGTGTTCTTTTCAATTTTTTTGTTCAATACTTTAATTCGAAAATTGAGATCGTCAATTTCTATATTTAATATTGCTTTGTGGAATTTGTGAGATGTCTTATTGAGTTTTATTTTACCTTTGTTATTGGAGATCTGAATATTAAAGTGTTTGTAAAAAATGTGCTTCGGTGTCAAACCTTCTTGTCTACACTCAGAAAAAAGATTTATTATGTTCTAATAAATTGGCACATTAGAACATAATTTATTAGAAATTAATAAATGTTTACTCGTATGGAGACAGTTTTTATGTGATTGTAACTACAGCATTTATTCGGCGCCACTAAATATGTTTTTTTACGTGCCGATTTTTCACATCAATTAAAAGCCATATTTAAAATAGAAAATTTGAATAAATATTTCTTCAAACCCACTAAATACTACTTTCCAATCACGAAAATCTCTCATTTCGCGACTATGATAATAATGCGCGCATGCGCACTTTGCCCGTCAACGCGACGGGCCCGACAACAGTTCGTCAGATGTAGCTCACGCATACGCTTACCGTGTAGCTTCTTCCTATGCCAATGCTTTTGGCACAAGTGTCAGTGTTGCGTTTCGGAAGTGAGAAACTCGAAAGTGAGGAATGATTTAAGTGTAAGTAAGAATATAAAGTGAGAACAAAACGTTCAAGTGAGAAAATAATGACGGACGAAATGACACAATTCCTCGAAAAAAACAAGCTGGGTGATTATGAAGAATCCTATTAGATGTTAAGAAGAACTCTATTTGTCGGATATAAAACACGTATTTCTTCTAACTTATATATCCTATTAGATGTTAAAAAAAATTCTTAGTAAATTTTAAACATAAACTTAAATTAAAAAATTCCTTAGCTGTTAATACAATCGTAGTAGGCCGACATACGAATGAGAAAACTTAATCGCCGGGAGACAAACTTCTTTGTCCTTAATAAATATTTTTTCTGAATAGCCAATCAATTTGGAATGAATCAAAGAAGTATGCGGCCGTGTAGGTGATAAGAGATCGCTAGAGTTTCGGCTTCGGTCCGGCCAGGTCCGACTGGCCGGACCGAACCCGAAACTCTAGCGATCTCTTATCACCTACACGGCCGCATACTTCTTTGATTCATATGGTTTGGAAGTTGGTATTTTATAATTTTGCGTGAGCCAATCATTGGTAGGATTTCTTGCAAACGAGGACTGATTTTAACCCTGGAAGGCTACACTTTCGGAACTAATTCCAACGGGTGGATCGTATGTATGCTGCTGATGTCAAAAATCCCTGATACCCAATCTTTCAACGAGAATTCTGTAGTCAACAGCAGAGTAAATGCGTGCCATTTTCTTAAATGTGCATTTTCTTCATTTCAATTACCATCACATAGAAACTATACATGTTCTAACTGAAAAATGTTAGTTAATATCAATAGAATTTTTCTGTCAGTGTAGAATGGTTCATAAAAATCGGCAGAGTATCGTGTATGAGCTCGTTCGAGAATCGGCCATCAATGAGTGCATTGACTTGGTAGTATATTTGTTAATGTCCAATGGACTCGTACAAAGTATTTATCTCGTCTCTCAATGACTTCGACGCGTAACAACGAATCTTCAATATACGACTTGCTGTTCGATGATGCGTTATTCCAGAGAGACCTGCCAACACAGGTCTCAGTCTGAACCAAGATAGTAACGTCATGAATTTTCGAGCACTGACTTATTGGCGGTGATACGTCGTTGTCTCTACAGCTTGTGTTTACGTGTCAAATTTTATTTTCACTCAATCAATTTGAGTAAAAACTAGTCTAGTGTCAATATTTCATAGATTGCAAGACATAAAATCCCGCGATTTTATCCACACGTGCAATTGTACTTTGTTATATAGCAATTTTTCCTAAATTCAAATAGGGGTATTTGTACATTTCCATAGTGAAACACCCTATTGAGTATAGCCACCAATATACCAAGAGATTCTAACACCGGCGAGTTTACCCATTTCCGTAATGAACTGCTAAAGTGACTTTAATCTTTTTTTCTTGAACACAATGTGATGGATCTTATTGAAACTTCGAAAGCGTTATTTTCTTGGACATATCTATGTCTGAAAAATCCAGTGTCTTTCAAATGCGACACTGATGAGCTTTTTTCTCCCAAGGCGTATTTGTAAACTTTTCATGAAAGTAGGGTTTTGTTTTTCTACATTTTATTTTTAATTTATATTCTTACACTATATTTTTTAATATCCTTTACTATTATCGTCAATTAACTTTTTTCGATTTTAAGGAGAGATATACACCTAGATGGTCGAGGTCGAGGATTTAAAAGCTATGAACATTCCGTCGACCGTAGAAGACTTACACTATGGGCCTGGTATCGATGATTCCATGTAAGTTGACAAATTTCATGATTTATTCATTCCCAAATTTTCAAACGCGTTTTTCTCAAAACCACGTTTTTCAAATCGGTGCCCAAAATTTCTCGAAAACCAATGAACCGATTGCCTTGAGGTTTTTTGTGGTTATTCTATACACCATTATCTAGTACTTGTCGTAGGATTTTTTTCCGCTACCTAGTTTTTGTTTTATAGGCAAAATAATAACTAATTTTTGGCCCAAAAATCACTATTTATGTTCAAAGGTCCGCCATTTTGTCATAAATCGATATTTTCAAAATCGGCTATGACAAGTACTATATTATTGTATCCAATTTAACAATCTTTTTGGTTTTTTTTTCAGATGATTTTTGAAGAAACGCCAGTGGGTACCGTATACGCAGATTTTTTTACGACGCTCCAAGGATCATACAATGTCCTTGTATATTTTTGATATTTTTAAATAAAGAAAATTGAACATATTTTTGAATGTTTATACTTTTAGATAATTAAAACCCCAATCCGAAATTTCAAATAGTTTCCCTTCAAAAAAATTCACAAAAATGACCTTTTTTCCGGCTCCTAGGTGTATATCTCCCCTTAAGTCGCGTTCTGAGGGCAAAAAAAGAAAGGTACCCCAATAACTGCATTTTGATTAACTTATCTTCTCGCTGAAGATACTCACTCTTTTGGCACGTCCGACGAAGGAAAGAGATTGAAATCCTGAAAGACAACCTGAACCCTCTCCTTGCCCCGTCCGTGAAAGTCGTATCTACAAGTTGTCCGAGATGGGTAAGGATTTGGATAGCCCGGTGACGTCACGACGCCCGTTTTCGTCGAGTCACTGTTGAAGACCATGTCGCACGACGATGCTGAAAAGAGAATAGTTGAGAGTTTCTTTTGACGTTAGAAATTTCAGATTGACATCGTCCAAACAATTGATAAATGCACGATCGAGTATTGATGTTCGTCCGGTGAGACATATTCGACCGATTGTTGATCGGTGTGTTTCCCTCGACCCCCGTCATATTTACTTCGATTTCCATGCACGTCAAGAACTTTCACATCATTTCCAGTGTACTTGTGTGGTTCATATATTATGTTTTTCTACAGTGGTGATATCAGTTTTATGCCATAATAATGTGACTGTTCCAATAAAAATAAAACTTTTTTAATAACATTATTTGTAAGGTTTAACAATGTTGTGCACAACATTTCTTGTACATTTGCATAGTGCGTACAGTCGAACCTCGATTTAACGAAATTCCCGATATAACGAAGACTTGTCCATGCTCTTCCGATAGACACCCGAAACCTTGATGCAACGACGCATTAATATACGTTATGCTCTAATTGCTAATTGCTTCTAAAAATTGCTATAATTTAAACCTTTATTTATTAAAAAAATCCCTATGTTTGTAGTACCAATATATTTTTTTGAAGAACATCTTAAGGAGCATTACTTCGATATAACGAAAACTCGATATAACGAACTTCTCCAGATATTCGTTATATCGAGGTTCGACTGTATATTGAACTTGGCTATTTTATAAATAATTTCATTTTTTCGTACAATTGATCAATGGAAAAAATACAAGAAAACCATTCTTAGAACTACAACAAACAATATTTTTTTTTAGTTAAACCAGCATTTTTTATAAATTGTTACTTATACATGTATATAAAATAGATTCGATATTTGAAAAGGTGTCGCGTGCGACATTACGAGTCAGGAAGTACTCAGAATAGACACTGGATATTACAAATATACTCTTTACCGTCTTAATGAACTGCTATTTTTATTTTGGTTCCACACCACTGGAATTTTTTTGTACATAATGTAATGAGATGTCAACTTCGCAATGAGATTTGAGTGCTTTTGTAATAATTATATTTACATTCCATTTAATCTCACTGTATGACTCCAAAGAGAAAGCCGTAGTTTTTTAATTCACGGCTTTTAATTAATTGAAATTGAAGTAATTAACTCTCTTGACAAAATAATACTTGTCTTAACTAGAGAAACTTATTTCCCCAGGTCCGAAATGTTCGGTGAACAAAAGCTACGAAAACCTCAGACCACTTTTGTTCTGCCGCGACTTGTTTCGATTTTTCTACTGTTCCCGTGGGTGCAATGCGAGCTCGAGTTGGTACACGATATTGGGAGAATCGTGCTAGGAAAACGTTAGTACACGTGTAGACTGTATGTAATACATCGGAGTCTCGGAGCATTGAGCAGCCGCAGCCACGAGTCATAAATTCACGTGAATAAATCTTTCACGACCCTTGGTTAGTCCGGGGCAATGTGCAAACCTTCTCGCAATCGTTGTTGGCGAAAGTGCCCCGAGAGGAAGTGAGAGAAAGCTCTCCGGCAGGCTCTGCCCTCGTTTGAAACAATTGAAGTTTCAAGACCTTTTGTCAATTTCTTTTTTCCTGCACGAGCGTGACGTACAAGGGACGCGGTCCCTTGTACGAGAGATGGGTGAAATAACGTTATGGACATGACACATTTTTTTTTTCTTCACCAGACCCATTTCTTTACTATCGCTCGCCAGTTATACGTGCATCGATGCTGAAATGATTCAATAGCCACTGTCCAGAGGCGAGAGAATTTTCAACGATACTGACAGCGATAAAAATTGATTTATTTTATCGGGGAAAAATTTGTTCGAGTCCATCGACGTTTACTTATCGTTCGTGCGAATGGTTGTATTGAAATGTCGTCAATACTTTTTTTTTCAATTGCTAGAGCTTCGTACCATCATGCTTACCAATGTATTTCGCATTGGTCGATGAAAATGGAAACGAGCTATCCTTTTTTCAGCGTTGCCGCCAATGGCCCAATTGGTACATAAACGCTCATTAATTCAAACAGCGTTGAGTTCAATGGGTTACCAAATACAGAATTGCCAAACCAACGAAAATCAAGCCAATCAATTAATACCTTGAGGGGTTATGCCTACCCAGGTAGGAATTGACGATGAAAAAAGGGCTCGCCAAGCTCTGAAACAAGGCTCACATTTTTTAATTCAGGCTGAGCACCAGCCTGATTTCAGGCCTAGCTGAACCTCTGAATGATAACGCGGTTTCAGGCTCTTGCACACAGGCTTGACCAAAGGCTGGTAGAAAAGCCTTTACTAAGCCTGAAACGACCTGAAAGCCTGAAAGAATTCATTTGCTTTGTTATATATATTTATTATTTGTTATATTATTTGTTACAAAATATATATAAAAAATATTTTTAAAAACAATACTTTATTTTATTGCGTACTTTTATTTTCGTATATACTTTTTTGTGTACCTCATAAATATCGATAAGAGCATATGTTTAAATGTTCTGAGCTGCCTCCTTCGCTTTCGTTTTTCTTGCCTTCACACCCGACAAATTTATTGCTAAATTTTTTTTTCATAAAAGTACAGAAAAAATATTATTTTAAACTTATTTTATTTTATCACAACCTGGAACAAGTCTGCGTCCAGCCTTGATTTTTCAGCCTCAAAATTCACCGGCTGAATAAAGCTTGAAATAACCCTGAATTTAGGCTAACCCAAATAGGGTTTTACAATCGGCACAGTAATGGCCCACGACTGGTTGCCAGAGAACAAACGATGGCGCGGTAATGGCTATACAAACGGGCCAGATCCGCACCATGCATGGTTGGTAATGGTAAACCATGAATGGCTGCTAAGACTTGGCCAACTATCATACGCCCATATTGGCCCAGCAATGGCTGCCGGATCTTCTGCCGGAAATGAAAAACAAAAAATTGACAAATTATGAATATAAAAAGTCTAGTAGTGTCTTTTTTGTTTTCTTATGCTTTACTTATGTCCATGTAAATAGAATAATTGCATTAAAAACGCTTTCTGAATTGTTCAAGTTTTTGCCTTTCATCGGGATCGAACCTGCGCCTTTCGTTCTAGTGTCGAGCGCCCTACCCACTTAGCCATTCTAACACTTACAGAATCCATCGTTTGTTCGTTCCTTACTTTTATGCCGATAATTTTATTCGCGACATTAAAGTTTACCGATAATTTTTTCGGTCCATTTAGGCTGTAAAAATAACTCGCTCGTTTTGGGTGAAGTTCCGAAAAGCATACTCCTCTGATCGAGCTGAAATTTTGCAATGAACTTTCTCTCATTATCCTAAGAGAAACCGTTAACGGATTTTTGACGACTAGCAATAGTTTTCGATATATCGCATTATAAAGTTTATTATTTCACACCATACGAGTATATCTATATATCCGATAGACACCCCCCACTCCTCCGGCCGCGCTGCTTCCTGGCAAACAGTGCTCGCCCGTATGTGCATATCACTTGCCGTGTGGGATGGTTTTGTTTGGGTTTATTTAATATAGTAGAAGTGCAGTACAATAGATAACTTGCAATATACGATATATCGAAAACTATTGCTAGTCGCCAATATCCTTTTTAAGGTTCTCTTAAAGTATTGAAAAGACGGTTGGTGCAAATTTTCAGCTTCATCAGTGGGATATGCTTTTCGAAACCTTATCCCTTGTTTTTACGTGTTACAGTTTAACGACCTGCATTTGCAAAACACCCAAAAACAAACCATCAATGGCTGGAATAGATCTGGCAAGCCGTTCATCCGCCTACGATACCCCAATGCTGATCGCCACATTATCGGTGCGATAGTATTGGCCCACGAATGGCTGGCATAGATCTGGCAAGCTGTTCATCTACCTACGATACCCCAATGCTGATCGCCACATTATCGGTGCGATAGTATTGGCCCACGAATAGCTGGCATAGATCTGGCAAGCCGTTCATCCGCCTACAGTACCCCAATGCTGGTCGACGAATCATTGGCCGATTATCAGCAAACCGTTTAATGGCTGAATGCTGGCATTTTTGTTACGACAGGCGACCCTATATGGGAAGCAGCCAGTCTTGGTTCCAGGTTGCTCCAAACGATGCAATGAAACCTGGGCCAGGTCTGTCTCACTCTGGCTCGGTGAAACAAGGCTCGCACAAGCTTGTTTCCATCGTCAGCCTTTTAATTTCCTACCTGGGTAGTTATAAAAGTGGAAAAATCACTTTTTTCAAAATCATCATAATTTGACAGTATTTCATCTTATAATTCTCCGAAAATTTCAAGGTGATCGGATTAAAACAGACAGATTTATAGGCTATGGTGTTAACACCCGTTGGAACACTCGGAGTATCGTTTGAAACTTTGAGCGCTTTTTTCTCGAAGACGTTTTCTCGAAGTCGGTGAGAAAAATATCTCAAGGAACTACTGCATCGATATTTCTGAAATTTTTAGGGCTTTTTCTAAATGTGAAAATACAACATTCGATCGAAGAATTTTTTTTATGTTTATACTTTCGATTTGATGAACGAAAAATGCCAATGTTTCTCGCAAAAGTCAAGACTTTGTTTCAACACGCGACATTTTTTTTTTAATTTGATATCTCCGAATTTTCTTCAAATAATCATAGGATAAACTTATTAGTTTATTACTTATTAGTATATTTACTAACGAAATTTGTTTGATTTTTTTATATTAGATAATCCGGTTCAGAAGGGCATTGTTCGAGGGTGAATCGATTATAATTAAATATTTTTACACAAAAAAATTACAGTCTTCTTCAGATGATATTTTTTTCAATACCTAATTTTTGTACATATGTATCACCATGATTTTCTATTTAAGGGGTTAGGCCACTCTAGAATTTTCGGAAAATCGATTTTTTTTTAATGGTCCCCTAGGACCTCAAAATTGATGTCCCAAAAGATTATGGCCGGGAAAAATCTCTAAGTACTCGGTTTCCGAATTTTAGTACAAGGCCGGTACATTCAGTGCAAAGACTACTCAAAATTTCAAACGTGTTTATCTCAAAACTGCATTTTTTAAGTTGGCCGGAAACATAACTCAGACAATTTTCGACCGATTCACTTGAAATGTTGAATGTATCTTGAAAAATACATTGTCTATGGAAGTACGTAGGATTTTTTTAAATTGCATAGTTCATTTGTTATTAACAATTACCTGACGATTTTTTAGGCAAATTTTTCACTTTCCACTTTAGAAGTGCGCCATTTGGCCAAAAATCAATATATCGAAAAAATCCTACGTGCTTCTATAGCAGTTATTATATATAATCGAAAAAAATTCATTGGCTCGTTATAATTAAAAAAATTACAGGAGCTGTTTGTCCGGCCGTGGACCCTGGAAAAACGGAGACGTCATCGCGAAAACGCTGCACAGCCGCCATGTTGAAATTAATCGCGTCAAAAAAATTATTGTACACAGTCACTGATATGTATGATAAACACCCTTTTTTGTAATCTCGATTTATTTTTAGTTTTGCTGAAAAAAATCCCTAAAAAGCCTATTTTTTCGGCCTTTAGATTGGCCTAAGGCCTTAAAAAATCCCATAAAGAGCCGTTTTCGACTTTTACAGCTAGGCACAACCCGCTAATCCGAACGGCGTTGAATCGCATGGATTGCAAAATACAGAATTGTCAAATCTACGAAAATGACTCGACAAACAGGGAAATCAATATATACCTTAAGTCGTTACCCCCACTTGTAGCGCAAAAAAGGCCTTTTTCATGATTTTTTTTAAAGAAAACTACAAAACTTTTTTAATCGATCAATATACCATCTTAAAGAACACATCTTGAAGAACTTTCAGTAATTTTTTTATTGAAAAATATTACATTGTTTAGTGGCAAATGGCCGTCAATGAAATAATGTTTTTATATACACGGTTTGCGGTGACCAACATTGCGGCGAAGTGGATCATGTGAAAAAAAAAATGCAGATGGATTTAGTCAAATATAAGTATAAACTAGTCTTTAATCGAAGGATTTTAAAAAATATTCATTTTTCACAAATGGCGGACAGTCAAAGTTGATGGTTCGATTTTAACGAAAAAAAACGGCCGTTTTTTGGCTATAAAACGGCCATTTTTTTCGAAAAAAAAATCGAACGATAAAAGACTACATTTTTATGTATTAAATAAGCCTGCAAAATTTCAAGACGATCGGTTCATTAGTGTTCGAGTAATCTTGGTCACCGACTTCAGAAATGCCATTTTGAGAAAAACGCATTTAAAGTTTCAATTTCAGTTTACACGAAGAAAACATTTTTTTTTGTAAACTTACATAGAGTCATCTATTCCGGGCCCATACAGAAGTATGGGCCTGGATACTTATACTTCAAAAAAATGCAATAAAAAAAATCGATTTTTTCAAAATCGCAAGTGGGGTTAACCCCTTAATGAGAACAAAAATATGTTCTCATACATTAAATAAACCTTTTTATTTTCCGAAATTCTATAGATGGATGGGCAACGAAAGAGCGAGAAGAAGTCATGTTGTTAAAAGTTGACACTGGTAAAGGGTGGGGAGAATTCAAGCTCGCGCGTTCTTTCCAGCCCTTATATAAAATGAATATTGCATGAGTGCGTTCGGATCTCGGGGACTTGTGCGCTCTCTCCGGTATCGTGCTCTTTTTGTTTCGAGAAACTCTCCGGTAAACGACGTCGGTTACAATAACCCCTGAAGCCCTAGCGGATAGGGATGCTTGTGAACGAATATTTTGTTACTCGCGTCGCGACTAGCATTCATGAGTCGTTGTCGCAGTTAGAGGGGGGGGGGGGGGGGGGGTTCAACGTTGGAGCTTTGTCACGAACAGGCTGAAATATTTCCATAGCTTTTCGGTCATATACCGAGAAAGAGAACAATCTCATGATTCTCAGGGAGGGAACTTTCGACGTAGCGATGCACGCGATCGTCGTTTTAAGTATTGTGATGTTTTTCATATTTATTCTTTCATTTTTATTGTCATAAAGATTCCGTGATAGTCGAAATTCTTTCGCGCTTTTCATGTTTGTGTAAAATTGGATGTATGTGGCTGTAGGATGAGAAAAAAATACGAAAAAATATGGATAATTAATTTTGATTTTATGAGATCAGCGAAAAAATTTTGATATAAAGATTTGAAGATTTTTTATTAGGGTGTTGAGTAAATTCTCGCGGTTTTCCAACAGATGGCGTTACCAGAACTGGGTGCGTGTAGTCCACAAGGGACATTTCACACCATTTCACCTAGTCCGTGAACCCGACCATTTTTGCTTTTCCTGATTTGTTTTTGTCAAATTGTTTTTGTCAAATTCCCCGTGAAAGGAATATCCACACCAATTTTTATATTTTTATCTCTTCTCTTTCAGAAGTTATAACTTTCCAAAAAATGTCGATTTTGGAAGTTTTGAAAATGTTTAAATGTTCATAATTCCTGAACTAATTGAGATATCAACAAATGTCGCTATATAATTTTTTTCATTTTCAAACATACTGTCGTTAAAAAAGATGAAAAAATTATCAATTATGAATGTCAACGTTTTATTTTTGCTTCTAAAATAAAGACTATTTTCCAAAAAAGATGCTTTCCTTTTTTTAATACTCTAAAATGGAGTGACTCATTCTATGATTTTGAGGACTAGTCTCATTGTGGGGGCATTTTTCCTTCTATTTTTTTTCGAAGTAATCATATTTTTTTGAGAAGATTTTTATCATTTCAATCTCCAATGATGTTATCAATGATTTTGTGATTTTCAATTCGTCTTCGTCAGGCCTGAAACGTTTTATTTTTTATTTGTGCTGAAGTTAACGAAAAAAAATGATTTTTTATCAAAAATAGTTTTTCTCGTTAAATCTGCACAAATTTAAACAGACCGTTTCAGGCCTGACGGAGCTGAATTGGAAATCACTTCATTAATAGCGGTGTTGGAAATAAAAATTATAAAAATCTTCTAAAAAAAATATGATTAATTCGAAAAAAAATAGAAGGAAAAATGGGCCCACGATGAGACTACTCTTAAAAATCATAGAATGAGTCACTTTATGCTAGAGCATTTAAAAATAAATAAATAAAAATAGGTAATCATCTTTAAAAAAATTGTTTTCACTTTAGAAGCCAAAAAAACGTTGACATTGATGATCGATAATTTTTTCATATTTTTTAACGAAAGTATGTTTCAAATTGAAAAAAAATATATATAGTGACATTTGTCAATATCTCAATTAGTTCAGGAGTTATCAGCGCTTAAACGTTTCCAAAACTTCGGAAATCGACTTTTTTTGGAAAATTATAACTCGTAAAAGAGAAGAGATAAAAATCTAAAAATTGGTGTGGATATTCCTTTCATGGGGTACAATTTTACAAATAATCAGGAAAACCATAAATCTTCAGGGTCACGGGCTAGGTGAAATGGCGTTGAATGCCCCACAAAGAAGCACTGTGAGCAAGCTACAAATTCCGTGTATGTCATTTCGCCTAAATGTAAACAACTTTTTTTTATAGTGTTGAACATGTCAAATTTCGTGCCAAAAAAGAGTATTTGCGAGGAATTTTACTGCGCTACTTTATTCGAAAAAAATTTGCAGCTGAAGCACACAGAATTCTTGTTGAGACTTACGGCGACCATGCTCCGTCGAAAACATCACGCAGAGATTGGTTCAGACGCTTCAAAAATAATGATTTCGATGTGTTGAATTGGAAGCATTACTTTATGAAGATTTATGTCAGACGCTAGCTGAACTTGCATAATCACTAGGAATTCATCACAGTTTCGAAACGTTTGAAAGCATTAGAAACAATTTTTCACGCATTAATTTTCACGAAAAAAGCAACGAGAACTTATTCACCATCCCAATATTTGAAGATTGAAAAAAAGCTCCCTAATATGAATTTAGAGTTTTGAGCGAAATATTCATCGCTCCTTTCGTTTGATTTTGTCCGTTTGGCGTAAGGATTGATGTTAGGAAATGACAGGATTGGCTATGATGCATGGACGATGTGTGAATGGGGTATTCTATTAGCATGAATCCATGCATATACGTACATACGTATAAATGGTTGAGAATGAGGCGCATATTTGACTTTGGCGCGTTGAAGAAAATTGACGAGCTAAATAAATCACAGAGGAGTACCATGAAAGTTCCTCCCCACGATATATTGTCCAAAGTATAGGGCGTGAGAATTTGAGTCCTGGAGAGGAAAAGAGACACAGAGAGTTCGCAGGGGCTCTCTATCGTATGTATATAAAAGAGAACACGAAGCATCGGATAATCCCCGGTCGTGCCCCAACTTTCTTAATGGAGCTTAACGGATGCATTTTACATACCTTACGTTTGGGAGTAAAACGGAAAGCTCCGAAGCCATATACCCAACCTCTCTGGTCTTATGTGCACTTTGTACGATGCACTATCTATACCCGGGGCTTCTTTGTATGCGTGTTTCGCTCCCTTTGCCCAAACGATTCGGTGCCGAGCGCAAACGTGCTAGAGATTATTGTCAGGTGCAAAACACAACGCCCCATTTTCTGTTTGTGAATAAACAACCGTATGTAAACTGCGCGTTAACTGAGGGTTTAACGGAAACTTTTATGTAAACTGGCTGTAATTTTTGTTCACTAGTTTTCAGAGCAAGAAAAAGAACAGCGGAAACAAAGTACCAGACGAGATAGACCCGACGATTGAGCAGTGTTTGGAGAGAGAATACTTTTTTTCTGTCATTAGGGCAGTATTCTAGTGGATAAATTTGAAAAAATCAATTTTTTGGGGTTTTCCTTAAGGGGTTACCCCCACTTGCGATTTTGAAAAAATCGATTTTTTTTTATTGCATTTTTTTGAAGTAAAGTATCCGGGCCCATACAGAAGTATGGGCCCGGAATAGATGACTCTATGTAAGTTTACAAAAAAAAAATATTTTCTTCGTGTAAACTGAAATTAAAACTTTAAACGCGTTTTTCTCAAAATGGCATTTCTGAAGTCGGTGACCAAGATTACTCGAGCACTAATGAACCGATCTTCTTGAAATTTTGCAGGCTTATTTAATACATAAAAATGTAGTCTTTAATCGTTCGATTTTTTTTCGAAAAAAATGGCCGTTTTATAGCCAAAAAACGACCGTTTTTTTCGTTAAAATCGAACCATTAACTTTGACTGTCCGCCATTTTGTGAAAAATGAATATTTTTTAAAATCCTTCGATTAAAGACTAGTTTATACTTATATTTGACTAAATCCATCCGCATTTTTTTTTCAGATGATCCACTTCCCCGCAATGTTGGTCTCCGCAAACAGTGTATATGAAAACATTATTTCATTGACGGCCATTTGCCACTAAACGATGTAATATTTTTCAATAAAAAAATTACTGAAAGTTCTTCAAGATGTGTTCTTTAAGATGGTGTATTGATCGATTAAAAAAGTTTTGTAGTTTTCTTTAAAAAAATTCATGAAAAAGGCCTTTTTTTGCGCTACAAGTGGGGGTAACGCCTTAAAATATGGACTGTTAAGAATATTACCTCGGAAAGAAATTTCGAAATTCCCAATATTTACGCCAACGAAGGAGACCAGAATAGGATCGACCGGTCGGAGCTACGAACTTCAGAAGCTTCCAAGCAAGCTAAAACTTCTCGCAGGGAAGAACTCCAGAAAATCATCATTTCGAAGTTGAGAAAGGCACACTTTACGAGGCAGGAATGGCTGATTTATTTAACGTAAGTATAACATGCCATTATACCACTTGGATAGTTGCGGTTGTGAGAAATTGTACTCAAAACTTTAGACGCGTTTTTCTCGAAACAAATTTTTTCAACCTGGTTGATATAAAATATCGAGCTCTATTCAACCGATTGACTTAAACTTTCGTATGGACCTTTAGTATATATCCCTCTATTCTCCATACCTCGGGTATTGCGAAATTATTATCATCACTATTTTTTAAAATTGAAACGACACAGTGCGAAAAATTAACTTTTTATTCAGACAATAGCCATTGAATTTTTTATTCTCTTCAGTACCTGCTATAATGATATTCTTATGGATGAAGAAAATTTGTTTCATTTCTGTTTCAAATGAATAGGAGTTTTGGAATCACGTCAACCGCCTCGACCTTTTTTTTCACGGCCATATTTGGAGGCCCGTATTTTTGTCAATTTTTATTTTCATTGCACAACATTTTCTTTGTAAGTTCTTGAAACATCAACAAAAAGACTGTGAAGCATAGATGATGAAAATATTTTTCTTGTTGTGAAGCCCGATAAAACGCCCGAAAATTAGGCCTCCTGATTAAAATACTTCCTCAATAGAAAAGCATTATTCCGGTACTAGAATATCCAAATTGATTGCTTAATCCTTGTCAACGCTCGAATTTGAGTCGCATTATTTAAATGTGTTTTTTGATCTACTTAAACTTTAACTGTTGAATGAATTTTTGTTTACATTGTGCATTTTTTTCGCCTGGGAGAATTATCTGGGATGGGTAAAATAAGTTGGTAAATGTAATATCAGTTTCCATTGGAGCGATATCTAAATTTAACCGAGTAATTATTCTTGGCGAAAGTGAATGGTGGGACATTGCCTTGTGTACGTATTTATTCCTGGCATTGCAATGGTTCTTCCGAAATAGGCACTTCAGTTTATCGAAGACGGTTTGGCATGGCTGGGCCTTGTCTGGGGTTTTATTTCTCCCACAAGGAACATCACTTTGGTGTCAGCCTTCGATTTCGGTCAAACCGATGTAGGGTAGACTGGGGTTAATTGGTGCGTTTTTGAGAAAATCGGTGAGTGTGACTTCATTTTATACCCTATCTGGTAATGAGCTTTTATTGTAGCTAGATTATCTGGCTATATGATAGCATTATTGATTTTGCTTCCTATATACCTTTAACTTAGGGAGACGCTATTTAGAAACCCTCGGAAAATGTTTCACTTGACCCTGTGTCGGGGTCAATCGAAACAGTGCCTGCAGAAAAAAAGAAACAGTGAAAATCACAGTATAAACCGCATGAAAAACAGGGTGCCATATTTCATTTTACAGTAAAACAGAGTAATGTAAATCCTGTCTTACAAAAATGACGAATTTTCCTGTACGCACTGAGATTTTTACAGTTACACTGGCTTATTTACAGTTCGGTATTGTGAATACATCAGTGTTTTCAGTAAAAATACTCAACTGTAAAATTTACATGAGATCACTGATTTTTATACTGTACGCAAACTGCAAGCGTTACAGTGTACACTGTATTGAGTACAGAATGATTCATTAAATTGTACAGTGTGGTACGGTAGTTTTACCCTTCTTTCGACAGTTCCTGACGTAATCTGTGCACTCTGAGATTTTTACAGTTACACTGATTTATTTACAGTTTGGTATTGTGAATAAATCAGTGATTTCCGTAAATATATTCAACAGTAAAATTTAAATGAGGTCGCTGATTTGTATACGGTACGTAAAGTGGAAGGGTTACAGTGTACACTGTATTGGGTACAGAGTGATTCATTAAATTTTACAGTGTGGCGCGGTAGTTTCACTCTTCTTTTGACAGTTCGTGACGTTATCTGTGCACTCTGAGATTTTTATAGCTACACTTATTTATTTGCAGTTTGATATTGTGAATACATCAGTGATTTCAGTTAAAATATTCAACTGTAAAATTTGAATGCGATTACTGATTTTTATACTGTACGCAAATGAGGCACGAGGTGAGGCACGAGGCCAGGACACAAAGGATTGCCAGTCAGTAGTGCGTGGTTGATGGGACGCGAACATCGAAATTTGTGCGACATAATTCAAGAAATTATGAAGAAAGAGAGAATTTTTTTAAAGGTACGTTCTTGTCTAATTATGACTTGTCTCGCGCGTGGGGTGAGGCACGTGGCCAGGACACAAAGGATTGCCAGTTAGTAGTGCGTGGTCGATAGGATGCGAACGTTGAAATTTGTGCGACATAATTCAAGAAATTATAAAAAAAGAGAGAATTTTTTACAAAAAGGTACGTTCTTGTGTATGTGACTGATTTTTTTTATATTTTCTACACATTTTTTTCAAACTTCTTTTATGGATAAACTTTTTTTTTGTATGTCTACGTAAACTCTATCGATATAACTGGCGCATTCATTGTACATAATACAGATTAACCAACTGTCAAATTACAAGTTTTGTTAAATTTATATTGCAGTGTTGAACTGTCAAAATTTACTTTTGACTACACTGTATTTTGAGCACTGTGTTTCAGTAAATATCGCTGTGCAATCGCTCGAGTCCAATGCGAACTGTGTAGGCCCTGTATTTCGTACTATTTCTTTTTTTCCGTATGGGGTTAGTTGAAATATGTGTTTTCAGCTGATTGAACTAGTGTTCTACTAAATCCAGGCACTGTTAACGATGTGTATTATGTGATAAAGTGTGTTTGTGTGAATAAAATATACTTTTAATCAAAATAATCAGTTTTATTGCTTTTCATTCTAGTTTGAGTATCACTGAAAGTATATTAAGGTTCTTTAATATTATTTTACTTTTCGAATGATTTCTTGGCATCTGAAAAATAAAACAAGATTTGGAAAACTTGCTTGCGTGTGAAATGTATGTTCGGAGTCAATGGAAACACGTTTCAATTGAGCCCGAACCGTTTGTTTCAACTGCCCCCACACCCTCGCTTCTAATAATTTATCAAACAGCAAAAAACCCAAATGTTGTAGGTAGGTACTGACCACGATGAACTCAACTAGGATATTCATAGTAATGATGATTGTAAACAATGCTGAAGAAGAAACAATCGTTTTGGAACAATACGCAAGATACTAATAGTCAAAAAAAAAATATTTTTTATGTCGAAAAAGCGATGCACCCTCATAAAAATGTCCGACGCGCAATGAGCGACAGGTTCCGATACGCAATCTTCCCTCCTCCGGGCCGCGCTGCTGTTGCTAACTGTCTTCGAGTTATACAACTTGATTCATTTGACCCGTGTTTCTATCGACCCCAGCCTACCGTATATGGTAAAAACTGTCATATAAGCATTTTTTTTATCAAAGGAAAACCGTTTCGTTTTAAGAGGTGCAATCACCCCTTACAGTTAAGCATGTCAAGGGTCAATTTTGCAGTTTACCCGCAAACATTCTACCCAGTTTAGTGAAACAAAAACGAAAATTCTTCCGGGCCGGGTTGAAATTCCGAACTTTGAATGATCAGAACGTTCAAAACTCCGAAAATATACTACCCCGAAAGATCAAAACTCCGAAAGAATTTTACACGAAAGACCAAAACTCCGAAAATCTGAACACCGTCAAAATAATTCGACTATGGAAGTTTTAAAAGTTTCAAAATTTGTAATAAATCGACGAATTATTTCAAGAATTTTTTTTGATTAAGAAGTGATTTTACGTCAATTTTGAAATTTGTCTACCAATGTTATACGTTCTACATAATTTACAGTCAACTGTGTAGACTTTCGCTGCCATAATCTTGACGAACCTTGTAATTTCGAAACATTAAAATTAGGAATTTTAAACCGTCGGCGCATTCAAAGTTCGGAATTTCAACCCGGCCCTCATGTCAAGATCATGCCAGCGAAAGTCTACATAGTTGACTGTAAATGATGTAGAACGTATAACATTGTCTAAACAAATTTCAAAATTGACGCACAATCACTTTTGAATAAAAAAAACTTCTTGAAATAATTCGACGATTTATTGAAAATTTTGGAACTTTAAAAACTTTCATAGCCGAGTTAGTTTGACGGTATTAAGATTTTCGGAGTTTTGGTCTTTCGGGTAAAATTCTTTCGAAGTTTTGATCTTTCGGGGTACTATTCTTTCGGAGTTTTGAACGTTCTGACCATTCAAAGTTCGGAATTTCAATCCGGCCCCATCTTGAATTTCGGAACATTAAAATTCGGAATTCTATACCGTCGGAGCATTTAAAGTTCGAAATTTCAACCCGGCCTCAATTCTTCTGATGCAAGACCCTCAGAAAACGACTGTGAGTACATTCAATTGAAAAAAAATTAAGGGATGCACCATCCCTCAATTTTTTTCCCTCAGCCCACGTTTAAATGAGTCATGGTGGATTTCGGGTTATTTTGCAGTAAACGGATTTTCGTTTCTGGTTCACTAAAATCGGTGGACTGCTTGCTGGTGAACGTGCAAAATCAGGGGTGGTTTCAACCCTCCAAGTCGTTATTCCGCCGACAAAAAAAATACGTATCCAATGGTTTTCCATGCTCCACCATATACATGAGTTTCAACAAAATCGAAGACGGACACCAAAGAGACGTTCCTTCTTATATAGATAGTCTTGCCTCTGATATCGATTCGATGCCTGATAAAAAATGAATACGAATACAGCAATAACAAGATTGCCGTTATACGCTATTACCAATTCATCAGCAATAATGCTAACCCATTTTTAAACCGTGGAATTGTTTATGAAGCCTCAAAGTTTCCAATCAAAATACAATTGAAATCACGATGTTGATTGTAAAAAGTAGCAAAAAGTGTCTGATTGCGAATACATCAATTGAAGTTGTGATGAATACGGCAGTATGTGAAATCCAATCACAGAAAATAATCAGTATGCGTTGATCAATAACATCGAGGTCGCAAGTTCACCTCGGCATGTCCAAAGGTCGCTGCCATTAACGTTGTTCACCTTTGACTCTTTTTTACCTGCTTCACCTTTGTTCAAATGTATTTTCGCGACCCACGACTATATAAAGGTTACAAAAAGGTCAAATCGAATATACGGCAGACAAAATGCTTGAAAAAAATATCGTTCCTATTTTCTTTTACGTTTGCAATTAGTGCAATACAAACAGCTATACGTTTACACAAACATATATATGCATGGATTTCTGGCATTCCCGTTATCCCTTGTGTAGTATTAAATCATATTCGATAGGGTCCTCTCCCTCGAAGTAGGTTTGTTTGTCCATGTGTGGGGCATTTCGTGTCAAATTAATCTCTTCTGCAGTTCGTAGAGTTAAAAAATAATACCAATGGCATTTCGTACATCAGTCATTGCTCAGCGTCGAAAAAAGTGTTTTTACAACCAGATCGAAAAAAATCCTGTCTCAAGTGCATAACACGCCTACTGACGAACATTTTTGTACTTCTCAAAAAACTCCAATTGAGAGCTTTAAGGCGGGACACCACTGTTATGGGTAAAAAATCGATTTTTAAAACATTTTTTCTAAGTCTACAAATTTACGAAAATGCGAAAAAATGTTGAAGGTAAAATGTTGAAAATTGACCAATTTACAGATGATTTAGTCAGAGCAGGTAGCGCAAAGATGTACGTATATTAGAACTTTCAATCCCGGATTTCTCGAAATGACTTTTCTCAACCTGGCCGGAATCATAATTCTAGCTATAATTGTCGAATTTTCAATTTAAAAAAACCAAAATTTCCCAGTTTTAAAAAAACCGGCAGTAGTTACCGTTGTACGTAGCTATTTTTTTAATGTAATTTTTTTAAGCTCACTAATATAAATAAAAGTTTCGCCAAATTACACATTTTTTTGGACACCCGCTATTTTGTCAATTTTTTCTCGAAAAAACGGCCACGTACAACCAGAATTACATTTATATACATTATAGAACTTTTTCATTTTTATTTTTCAGACCAACCATTGTCAAGTTATCGATCCGGCCGTTGGACCACATTTTTTACACGGAGGCTCTATTGTACCTCAATAACGTTGTTAATTTTTAACTTTTTTTAACAAATATTTACACGAAATAGGTTCAATAACACACCATTTCCCAATTCCCAAATAAATAATATAGTAGACAACAAAATTCGGAAAAACAACCTTTTTTCGGCCTGTGACAGTGATCTTCTCCCTTAAACGAAACCTAAAAATAAGATGGCCTCGTACGCACTGGAATCTTTTTGAACCACCTCATCAATAAATTTCAAAAAATTGAAAAGTTCTTTATACGTTGATACATAAGCATCTTTCCCGTGAAAAAAGAATCGCTTCTCGGATTGCGCTCATTGGCTATCCGGTTTACCCCTTCCCTATTGCCACGATTATGACACGCTGGGTCAATTTGACCCGGATAGTAGTTCATCCACCTGCCATCAACAACCCTTCGGTCGGTTTTCATTGAAAAAAATCAGGGATACACTTCAAACATTTCTTAATATGTCTGCACAATTAATATTACGAAAATATCGAACAATATATTTAAACAAAAATTATTGAAAACTTTCAATTTTGGAAAAGTCAGTATTCTGCTGAAAATTCATCCGGGTCAAAATGACCCAGTGTGTCAACGTAAGATTGAAAGCATCAATTTATTTGCTTATAGAAACTCTAATTTATCGGTGAAACATGGGTGGCTACATTGGCATGGATTTCTCCATATGTACACGTATATGTAATTTCGCCGGTTCGTCACCAGGGAGCAAAGCCGCAGCGGAGTAGCGATAATTAATTCGGAACTTGGCGACAGATCGAGAGAAAAGCGTGTGTGTGCTCTGTCTCTCTGGCTAGATTTCGGTATTCTCCGGTGTATATCCTCCCCCGTGTTCAAATTGTGTGTACTCGCGAAACGCGTTAGGCTTCAAGGTTTGTGCCCCGCAAGGGCTGAGCTACGCTTATCCGACGAGTTGTCGTATTTAAGGGGGAAAATCCCTCTAGAGGCCTGAAAATGAGTCATTTTTCATTAATTTTTGTAAAGGTGATAAAATAATCGCATCATTTTAAAATGTTGACATTATCTTATAACAACTTTCAAATATTAAACATGTTTTCTTTTATTTTTAACCCTATGGGGTGACACTGGGTAAAATTCACCCGGCCAAGTTCCAAATGGTTGCTGTCTGAAAACTATCAATCCGATTGGGATTGGAAAAATACTGGAAAATACTTTGAACATTCTAGAACATGTGTGAAAAGTGGGTTTGTCAAAATTCAAATGACAAAATGTTTTTAAAAAATCGCGATTAGGTCAATGTGTCAAAAAATACACCTTTTCTCTAAAAAATTATATCTTTCTGAAATTTTGATATTTTCAAGTCGAATTGGAACAGGATACTCGTCAGACCTGGTACTTTCAAGGAAAAAATAGTGGCATAGTGACACTTCAAACTTTCGCCTCCTGCAGGGCCGACTTTTTATTGAAACTAGGACCCATAGATATTTAGACCCAAAGTTAGGTCTGGGTAAAATTTATCCACGGTGACCAAGGAGGGTTAAACAAAACAAAATGGCGGTGTTACAAGGTATTCCTGTAGGCGTATTTTGAAAAATTGCTCATGTTATAGCTCAAAAAGTTATTGATCGATTTGGCTGAAATTTTGGGCGGTTTCTCACTACCCATATAGGGTCGCCTGTCGTAACAAAAATGCCAGCATTCAGCCATTAAACGGTTTGCTGATAATCGGCCAATAATTCGTCGTCCAGCATTGGGGTACTGTAGGCGGATGAACGGCTTGCCAGATCTATGCCAGCCATTCGTGGGCCAATACTATCGCACCGATAATATGGCGATCAGCATTGGGGTATCGTAGGCAGATGAACGGCTTGCCAGATCTATGCCAGCCATTGGTGGGCCAATACCATCGCACCGATAATATGGCGATCAGCATTGGGGTATCGTAGGCGGATGAACGGCTTGCCAGATCTATTTCAGCCATTGATGGTTTGTTTTTGGGCGTTTTGCAAATGCAGGTCGTTAAACTGTAACACGTAAAAACAAGGGATAAGGTTTCGAAAAGCATATCCTACTGATGAAGCTGAAATTTTGCACCGACCTTCTTTTCAATATTTTAAGAGAACCTTTAAAAGGATATTGGCGACTAGCAATAGTTTTCGATATATCGGATATTGAAAGTTATTTATTGTACTGCGCTTCTACTATATTAAATAAATCCAAACAAAGCCATCCCACATGGCAAGTGATATGCATATACGGGCGAGCACTGTTTGCCAGGAAGCAGCGCGGCCGGAGGAGTGGGGGGTATCTATGGGATATATAGATATACTCGTATGGCGTGAAATAATAAACTTTACAATGCGATGTATGGAAAACTATTGCTAGTCGTCAAAAATCCGTTAACGGTTTCTCTTAGGATAATGAGAGGAAGTTCGGTGCAAAATTTCAGCTCGATCAGAGGAGTATGCTTTTCGGAACTTCACCCAAAACGAGCGAGTTATTTTTACAGCCTAAATGGACCAAAAAAATTGTCGGTAAACTTTAATGTCACGAATAAAATTATCGGCATAAAAGTAAGGAACGAACAAACGATGGGTTCTGTAAGTGTTAAAATGGCTAAGTGGGTAGGGCGCTCGACACTAGAACGAAAGGCGCAGGTTCGATCCCGATGAAAGGTAAAAATTTGAACAATGCAGAAACTGTTTGTAATGCAATTATTCTATGTACATGGACATAAGTAAAGATTAAGAAAACAAAAAAGATACTACTAGAATTTTTATATTCATAATTTGTCAATTTTTTGTTTTTCATTTCCGGCAGAAGATCCGGCAGCCGTTGCTGGGCCAATATGGGCGTATGATAGTTGGCCCAGTCTTAGCAGCCATTCATGGTTTACCATTACCAACCATGCATGGTGCGGATCTGGCCCGTTTATATAGCCATTACCGCGCCATCGTTTGTTCTCTGGCAACCAGTCGTGGGCCATTACTGTGCCAATTGTAAAACCCTATTTGGGTATAACGTTATTGGAAGGATATACCTATTAAAATATAAAAAAGCATGACACTAAAAATTAAATAGGCTTTGTAATCAAATTTTCATATTTTGGACTATGGTCTCGACAATTTTTACATCAAAAAAGTAATTCATTTGCCCGATAACCTTAAAACTTTAGGTATATCCTTCCAATAATGTTATAGTGAGAAACTTATGAAAATTTTCCTCAGAACGATCAATAACTTTTTGAGCTATAACATGAGCAATTTTTCAAACGACGCCTGAAGGAATGTTGTTTTGTTTAAAAGATTTTCCTTTAAGGGGTTACGCCCACTTGCGATTTTGAAAAAATCGATTTTTTTTTATTGCATTTTTTTGAAGTATAAGTATCCGAGCCCATACTTCTGTATGGGCCCGGAATAGATGACTCTATGTAAGTTTACAAAAAAAAATATTTTCTTCGTGTAAACTGAAATTGAAACTTTAAACGCGTTTTTCTCAAAATGGCATTTCTGAAGTCGGTGACCAAGATTACTCGAACACTAATGAACCGATCTTCTTGAAATTTTGCAGGCTTATTTAATACATAAAAATGTAGTCTTTAATCGTTCGATTTTTTTTCGAAAAAAAAAATGGCCGTTTTATAGCCAAGAAACGGCCGTTTTTTTTCGTTAAAATCGAACCATTAACTTTGACTGTCCGGCATTTTGTGAAAAATGAATATTTTTTAAAATCCTTCGATTAAAGACTAGTTTATACTTATATTTGACTAAATCCAACCGCATTTTTTTTTCAGATGATCCACTTCGCCGCAATGTTGGTCACCGGAAACCGTGTATGTAAAAACATTATTTCATTGACGGCCATTTGCCACTAAACAATGTAATATTTTTCAATAAAAAAAATTACTGAAAGTTCTTCAAGATGTTTTCTTTAAGATGGTATATTGATCGATTAAAAAAGTTTTGTAGTTTTCTTTAAAAAAATTCATGAAAAAGGCCTTTTTTTGCGCAACAAGTGAGGGTAACGCCTCAACACTTGAATGTTGTAGTAAGATTATGTTAAAAATTTTGAATGATGTAATTCGATCACCTTTAAAAAAATGTAAGAAAAATGGCTCATTTTCGGATTTCCCCCCTTAACTTAGAAGGGCGTAAAGAGTTCTAAAATCAAATCGGCATTTTTTCCTCAAGATTTTTACACGATTCTCACCAACTTATAATACTTTTTCACACGTGGATTTTCCTTACGTGCAAATGAAAACGAGAGAGAAACGAAGAAGTGTACGCAACGTAGTGTACCGTTGAGTCGCGTACGACCGGAAGATACGAAATTCTTTCAAATATTCAGTGCTCCCCGTTGCGTCCGCAGTGAAAACGCAAAAAGCCTCAAAATGATTTCTTTTTAATTCCCCCGAGTTTTTCTCAGTTCATGATGAGACGTTCATTTTGTCCTCGCTCTCATCATTTCGCGAGGATGCATTTTTTTCACCTACCGCGGTCTGAATGGCAGACGTTTAAGGTGCTCGAGAGAAAAGTCAAGCGAGAATTCACCGCTTCGCGCTCGTCTCGATTTAATTTGCATTCATGAAACGCGGGAGGATTTTCTCGCTCTCAACTCCTTCGTATTTCCTGGCCTCAGCGTACAACGACTTCTTCCTCAAAATTCTTAGGTAGATCCCGACGTCGAATTCTTCCCTTGCGCGATTTACGTATACGCCCTGAGGCTCATATATATTGCGTGTGTATGGGCGCACTGTACATATATGGAATCAGGGTGAGGGTGAAATCAGAGAAAATGGAAGAGCCAACGTGAAAGAGAATGGCTGGAGAAAAGTAGACTCCCGGGGGCTACGGAATCACTTATCGCAATCGATCTTTATCTCTATTTCTTGTTCGTGTTTCTACGTGTTTCTGTCTTCTGTCCTCGTTTCAACGGCGGTATCAGCACCCGCGGCGAAGTCCCGGTGTGTATGCAGGAATGAATTATACAAGGCTAATAATGTACGTGTGTATATGCATGCGCAGTGTCTCGTATCGAATAGCCGCGAGTGAAATACATCAGTGTCGACGAGCGAGTTGCCGGTATATATAGCCGGTTCTGATTGGTCCTGTATTAAGGGGTCTTCTCACTTTAGACGCTAAAACAGGCTACTTTCATGAATTTTTTTGATAGGTTTGTATTATAGATGTTCATATAAAAGTTGTTACACTTGATAAATACATTTTCGAAATACATAAAAAAAAATGTTTTATGTGTTTGTGTAACCCAAACAAACTTTAAACGCGTTTTTCTCGAAACAACGTTTTTCGAAGGCTTGTTGAAAAAATCTTCGAAACTACTGAACCGATCCTTATCAAATTTTAAGGGAGACTTTGTCCTTGAAATTTTCAAAAAATCAATTTGAGCTCAACATGAGCAGCTAGAAGAAGAGGAGGGATGCCTCTATGGACCAGGCATTGCCGATTAGCGGTAATTATAAACACATTTGTGTAAACACATTACAAAACTTTAAACGCGTTTTTCTCGAAAACACGTTTTTAAAAATGGCTGACATTCTCCTGACCGCTGTAATTAACATATCGACCTGAAATTTGGAGAGCATACTCAGAAAATATGTCTTCACGGAATGACGGATCGTTTTTTCGATAGATACATTTTTGCATTTATTATTTATCTTTTTATGCGAAAAAAACGCGAAAATTCGATTTTTTTTAAATTGCCGCCATTTTCCGAAATTTGTACTAAACGAAAAACCCATCCGTCATTCCATGACCAAAGGGTCACAGATTGATAATATGCTTTGAATTTGTGTTTCAGATCAACAAAGAGGGGGCAGTGATGTCAGCCGTTTACCTCTCGCGATTTGAGGACCTGTTTTCGCGGAGCTGCAACGGCCGCCATTTTGGTTTTTTTTTCAAAAAAATTTTTTTTAACGTTCTGTATCTCATGAATAAAAGCAAGAAAAAAACCGCATTCAAAAAACTTTACTCGTTTCCTTTAAAAAAAAAATGTAAAAACCTGAAATATGGCACTCCAAGGACAAAGTCTCCGTTAACCGCATATTCTTTATATCTATAGCTATAGCGCATACCAAGATTTTTTAAAATTTTGATATTTACTATATTTTTATTGCCAAAAACGGTGACAAACTTCTTTTTTGTTTTTTTCGAAAAATGTCCGCCATTTTGCTGTTTTTGCATATATCAAAAATCGTATGATAAGCGCTATAGCCATTAACATACTGAGTCTAAAATCGTTTGATTTTTTGTTTCGGATGATCCATCTCCGTCATTTAATCAACAGCGAAGGCCTATAATTTTTTTAGGACACTTTATTAACTATCATTTTCGTATATAAATAGTGACTCAAATAAACATATATATTTTTTATGTGTTTCAAACGTGTATTTATTGAGTGTAACAATTTTCATATCAATGTATATGATATAAACCTACACGGAGAAAAATACGGCCTGAAATTCTAACACTGGTTGCCAGAATTCTAATATTCAGTGCTAGAAAAGTATAGTAGTTTACAGCTAGTTCGGAATTCTAAGACTTGTTGTTATAGAAGTGTAAAAATGATTCTCACACCGTATAGTAAAAATGATCCGTGCATATTACATTTGAAACATTCTCGCATAGGCGCGAGTTATATTTTATATGGATTTTACTATACGTATGGCATGAATCTTCGTGTATGTATAGATTTCACTATACACATAGCATAAATCTTCGGCGTATAGCGAAAAATATTACGAAGTTATTAGTAAAATGTAACTCTTTATACCGTACTTTTTGTAGAATACTGGAAACCAATTGTTCCAATCACGTGGGCAAAATATTTTTTGAATACTAAAAAAAAATCACAATATGCCGAATAAAATGTATTATTTGTATCAGTTTACGTGCCATATCGTAGGTTAACATTTAAATTTCTCCATTATTACTATACCATAATTACAATGTTTATCTTCCATTCAATACTTTTTGATATTTAATGATATTGTTTTAAGAAGCATAGTATTAATTCTAAACTTCGAGGCTCCTGTTTTCTCCGTGTATCAAAAGGATTCATTAAAATAGCCTTTTTTAGCGTCCAAAGTGAGAAGACCGCTTAACGGGTTATGCCTAGTTTTGACAGTCGAAAACAGCTCATTTTTGACATTTTTCCTTTAGAAAATCGAGATGAAAAATTTCTACAAAAATTAGGTATTTGATAAAGCATCCTCTGAAGAACACTGTAATTTTGTTGCATTGAAAAATTTAATTAGAATCGATTTATGGCCGATGTCCAGGACGCACCTATCGGAAAAACTTATTTTGCGGTGAGCAATGCCCTTCGCAGCGAGGTAATCTTATATTTAAAAGAAACACACAGGTTTCGTTAGTATTTTAGTTTATCTTATGATCAATCGAAGGAATTTCCGAAATATCAAATTGAAAAAAATGTGGCCCGTTTAGAGAATCTTGAATTTTGCGAAAAAATTGACATTTTTCGTTCATCAAAACGAAAGTAAACATTGAGAAAAAGTGCTGCGATCAACTACTATATTTTTCCATCTAGAAAAACCCGTGAAAATCTCAGAAAGTTTGTTGCGGTAGTTTTTTATTTTAAAGAAGTGATTTTTCGATATTTACAACTAGGCACAACCCCTCAAGAATCACTCTATAGTACTAAATGACTAAATTCGTATGATTATGCGGTTGACATAAGATCGGCATTTTCATCGCATGCGGAAGAAGTAGTATATTTCATATATTTATAAACATGTGTGTGTGTGTGTGTAGGGTGTTTCAAGGTGACCTGACATTTTAATTTATTAATAAAACGTATTATTTATTTGAAAAGTACGAATATTTTTATCTTAAGGCGTTACCCCCACTTGTAGCGCAAAAAAGGGCTTTTTCATGAATTTTTTAAAAGAAAACTACAAAACTTTTTTAATCGATCAATATACCATCTTAAAGAACACATCTTGAAGAACTTTCAGTAATTTTTTTATTGAAAAATATTACATTGTTTAGTGGCAAATGGCCGTCAATGAAATAATGTTTTTCTATACACGGTTTGCGGTGACCAACATTGCGGCGAAGTGGATCTTCTGAAAAAAAAATGCGGATGGATTTAGTCAAATATAAGTATAAACTAGTCTTTAATCGAAGGATTTTAAAAAATATTCATTTTTCACAAAATGGCGGACAGTCAAACTTAATGGTTCGATTTTAACGAAAAAAACGGCCGTTTTTTGGCTATAAAACGGCCATTTTTTCGAAAAAAAAAATCGAACGATTAAAGACTACATTTTTATGTATTAAATAAGCCTGCAAAATTTCAAGAAGATCGGTTCATTAGTGTTCGAGTAATCTTGGTCACCGACTTCAGAAATGCCATTTTGAGAAAAACGCGTTTAAAGTTTCAATTTCAGTTTACACGAAGAAAATATTTTTTTTTGTAAACTTACATAGAGTCATCTATTCCGGGCATAAAAAAAAACTGCACTTCAAATTGCACTTCAAAAAAATGCAATAAAAAAAAAGATTTTTTCAAAATCGCAAGTGGGGATAACCCCTTAATATATGGTACAAACATGGAGATAATGTGTGGAACACAATATACGATAAATGGCCGCCTCGTCCCTGTTGGCAAGCGTTAACTCTTTTGACGAAATCTTCAATAACATTTTGGCATAATTGCGGTCTAATTTCATTAATCGTGCGTCCAATTGCTTCCTTGAGCTCCGGAATGGTCTGCGGATCATTGTGATACACTTTTCCTTTCAGGAAACCCCAAAGCAAGAAGTTCAATGGCGTCAAATCGCATGATCTTGGTGGCTAATTCACACGGCCATGGCGCGAGATATCACGACCATGAAACTTCGTCTGCAATAACTATGCAGTAAAAATGCAGCAAATAAGAATTTCTATGCGTTGCTCGATTGTGTAATTCTCCATGACTAAACCTCAAAACTTCATGATGCTAGTTGTCAAAGATTAGTACTCTATGTATGCCAGAAGAAGAAATGGCGCGCAATTAAAAATGTCAGGTCACTTTGAGACATCTTTTATTTATGTACTCAAGCATACACAAGCATACACAATATATATATATATTTTTTCGAACTCCAATTTGTTTAATTTCGTTTGATTAAACGCTTTTTTTTACATACTATATTTCAAAAACACATAATTTTAAACTGCATTTTCAAAAAATCGTACTAATTTATAAAAATCTGAATAAGCTTGTGTAAAGAACTGGCAAAAATGTTTTGAGCCAAATTGGAGGTACATCTTGGTCCTTCCGAGCTCCTCTGAACAGAAATTCATATTATCATTTGCCTCCGAAAAATGACAGCGAGATTGAGAAAGCAGAAAAATCGGAAATAAGCCTGAAGCTCAAAATCACAATTAATGAGTAAAAAACGTAGTTGAGAATAAGAAAAAAAGCATAACGGGGCGTGTGTTATTTTTTAAATACCAACTCAATGATGCTGCTGAGCTTTTTTTATCGAACTTTGTAATTTTTCGTTCCAGCTGAATATTTAAAAAGTGTACCCTTACTTCTCGCCAGTGGTGTATGTATTTATAGAGGAATATTGTTCTACCATCTATTCTCTGCGGATAGTATGTTATGAACAACAACAAATCTTGAATGCAGTAATGGCCCTTTATCCTAACTCGGGTAAACATTTGTAACCCTAGATGCACCCCCAATGGACGAAAGCATCATGATCGTACATTTGCTAATTAAACCGCTCGACAATGGGCGAGCGTCAGCTCGCCTATTGTGCACGGGAACACGAAAACTGCATATATATATATATATATATATATATATATATATATATATATATATATATATATATATATATATATATATAAACATATACATATATATGTGTATGCAAAGAGTGTTTTGTTTCGAATGCACGGCCTATATAAGTTGCCAAAATGAGATAGCACGAAAAAACATTTTCGACAACAATGTACAGCCTCGCGGGGGATCGAAATGGGAAAAAAATTCTTAACTCGCCTATCCCGAGTATAAATCTTGCTCCGGCTGCAATAAAGACCTGATCAGGCATCCTGATTGCGTTATCCGGCCTTGATGAAGATTTTTATCAAGCCCTGATCATTTTTTAAACACAATCCCTGACTTCGGCCTGGTCAGGGTACAGATCAAGGCCTGATCAGCGTAAAAAATCAAGGCCTGATCAGTGCTTCATTTTTTAAGGCTTCATCAATGTGAAAAATCGTGGCCTACGCAGGATGACGAAATGAAGGCCTGCTCGGGAAGTCCTATTTATTCCTGAAATAAAAAGTACCACGAATATTCAAAATAGAAAAAGGCACGAAATTATAAAGAAAGCCTTAAATAAAGTAGAAAATGAAATCGAATAAAAATCAAATAAAATAAATATCGAATTAAATCAAAATTGAATTAAATAAAAATTAAAATAATTAAAAAATATTTGGTTGGCCTACGCTGTCCACTACGATGAATGTGATGCCATCGGTGCATGTTAGCCCGGACAGCATAGGCTAACCGATGAACGTGATGCCATCGGTGCAGGTTAGCCCGAACACCGTAGGCCAACCGAATGGTAAGTTGACTCCGTAGTACAGTTCAGTAAACGCAATGTACATTCGAAATGCATATCGGATGGACTAACCTTCACCAATGGCATTACGTTTACTGAACTAAACTACGCTGTTAACTTATCATTTGGCCTATCCTGTCCGCGTTAACCTGTACATGATTATTTTATAATCATATGTTAATTTATAGTAATAAATTAAAAATAAATTCATAGTCATATATTCAAACTAATTTATACTTATAGAATTAAGAATTTTAAAAGTGTTTGAAATAAATTAATTGTTATACTACCTTCTGTATATGTTTCGTGCTTCTCTCGGGTATCTCTAGCATTTGACAACATGAGGTTAGGCACGTGTTTAGCGCCAAACTGTACGAGTCCAGTTGCTTGACCATCGCCTGATGCTAGCCGGGACAGGCCAATTGACTTGAGCGGCAAATCCAGTTGCTTGACCACAGCTCGAAGCTGGCCAGATCAGGCAATTGGAGGAGACCGTACATCCAGTTGCCTGACTATGGCCTGACACCAGCCGGATCAGGCAAGTTAAGACATACCTTAAATGAGGCCTCCGTGCTACAACGTGATCAGGCCTGGATCAAATATCAGGCCAGCCTGACAATATTTCTACTCGGTTACGAGAAGGCGTTGTGTGACGTGAATTTTATGAATCGGGATGTAGAGGTTATGTTTTCCGAAAAACAGCTGGTTTTAAGACGAACCCAATTTTTCGTAAATCTGCTCCGGGACGAAAGGCTTAGGCTTATGGCCCCTGAGAATTCCAACTACCACTGGCATTAGCATTACATCAAGGAGTACCAGTGGATGTTGCGAGTTGTGAGAAGAATATTGAAATTTTCAAGAGTGACGTAGCATCGATCTGCCACGTAAAAAATCCTTATGCCAAAGAGAGGACAGCCAGGTTGGAGAATTGAAGTGACGTGTCACAACTCTTCTTCTATGGAAACGATCAGTTTACCAGAAACAGACAAGTAGGAAGCCCACAAGTTCAAAATTCCTTGCCGCATGTGATCATCGGTGCTATAAGCGTATGGAAAATGCCAATTCATTATCTCAATTTATCAAAGAGACGATTGATTATAAGACAGATGACGAGTGAACTTATAGAAGCGATTCGCTTCATCAACGAGGGGGACGAAATTTTAAAACTTCGTAGCGACGGGCTTTGATCGATGGCTACAATGCGAAATGAAATTTAGCCTCGTAATGTCATTTCCATATTACTTATTCATGGACGATACTTCGGTAGAAACTTACAGCACTAAGAAAATTAACCGTCATAAGTTCTGCGTTATGCGAGAGGCGTTTTTTTGTGTCATTTTCGATTTTAAACCAGCTACCGTTACTGAAAAAAAAAACTGATTTGGTCCAATTAAGAAAGATAAAAGTAATCACGAGATCTCGCAGGCAGGTCAACAATTTCTTCTGATCCTCGAAGAGAGCTGTGGCCGATAGTAAAAACCGTTGAAGCCATCATGGGATTGAAGTTTGCATCGTTGGAGTGCAATGAAAATGTTTTTTTTTACGTCTCCAAATTTCTGTCGGCAGATTTTAGCCACCAAAATTTCTCAACCATTTTTTTAAATGCTTATTGGGTGATCTGCAATTTAAATTTGCAAAAATACCTTAGGTATAAAAATAATAAGGGAATAAAACTATAAATATGAATTTCCGTTGTATTCCAACGATGCAAACTTCTATACCACGAATGCAACGTCTACCGAATGGCTCTCCACTTTGATCGCAATCCGGACTCTCTTCAGACGGAATCCAATGAGATAATTTAATCTTTATGGCGGCAGGGATGATTCTGTCCGAGCTTCCCTATTCATGTACGCAGCTGAAGGCTGCCAGAGTATAGTGCGCCGCAGTTGCGTTGAATAGTTCCTTTTATAAATTTCTTTATCAAATTCCCAGATAAAAATTGGCGTCTTCTTATTTATACTTTTGGTTAATAGAACAAGGAATTTCACGGAAATGGCAACTTTTTTCCAGAATATGAATTTATGAAGCCGTTAATTATTAAACTATTGAATTAAAAAACATTATTCAATAACATGATTTTATAGAAAATTTGACGATCTATAAAAAAAGTCTTATTACGTTTTGCAACAAGTCCGATAGTTTCGCTGGAAAAGTGAAAAAATCTTGAAATTTACTATAAATCCGACTTTGATCTTGAATAACTTTCGAAAGAGTAGATTTATCACAAAATGGTAAGAGACCTTTTTTATAGAGCGTTCAATTCCCTACAATAATAAGTCTTGGCCATTATTGTAAGTATATCCGTTGGCGAGCTATCAAATTCAAAATTGGCACGTGAAGTTGTCTCTGCATTTTTAGCATGGGAGATAAAAAATCGCGTTGAGGAACCTCTAAATATCAATAATTAGGGTTCATATTTTAACAGGCGTCTCATTTCACTTTAAGGGGTTACCCCCACTTGCGATTTTGAAAAAATCGATTTTTTTATTGCATTTTTTTGAAGTATAAGTATCCGGGCCCATACTTCTGTATGGGCCCGCAATAGATGACTCTATGTAAGTTTACAAAAAAAAATATTTTCTTCGTGTAAACTGAAATTGAAACTTTAAACGCGATTTTCTCAAAATGGCATTTCTGAAGTCGGTGACCAAGATTACTCGAACACTAATGAACCGATCTTCTTGAAATTTTGCAGGCTTATTTAATACATAAAAATGTAGTCTTTAATCGTTCAATTTGTTTTTCGAAAAAAATGGCCGTTTTATAGCCAAAAAACGGCCGTTTTTTTTCGTTAAAATCGAACCCTTAACTTTAACTGTCCACCATTTTGTGAAAAATGAATATTTTTTAAAATCCTTCGATTAAAGACTAGTTTATACTTATATTTGACTAAATCCATCCGCATTTTTTTTTCAGATGATCCACTTCGCCGCAATGTTGGTCACCGCAAACCGTGGATATAAAAACATTATTTCATTGACGGCCATTTGCCACTAAACAATGTAATATTTTTCAATCAAAAAATTACTGAAAGTTCTTCAAGATGTGTTCTTTAAGATGGTATATTGATCGATTAAAAAAGTTTTGTAGTTTTCTTTTAAAAAATTCATGAAAAAGGCCTTTTTTGCGCTACAAGTGGGGGTAACGCCTTAACGCAACTACTGGATAGAGGAATTAAAAAAGTCGATCTTTTCAATCACCCTAGTATACCTTTGGAATTAATCATTCGGTACGTGTGTGTATGGAGTACATTTCGAAGGCGTTACATCCATGTAACGTTAGCTATCACCACATACCGCTGTTCTGAAAAATGGTTCTCCAAGTCGAGAGTCTTCCAAACAGCCATTCCGCAAACACTGCCAAAAAAAATATTCAATTTAAATAGGATCCATTTAAATCAATTAGGTTTTTTCCTTGTCTCGTGGCCTACTACGATCTTATTTGTTTTAAAGATATTTTTTTATTTGTTTTAAATTGATTCTTATTTAAATTGAATAAATAAGGATTCGATTCAAATAAATCTTTATTTGCTTAAACATACACTGTAAATCCAAGTGTACTATATGCATAAAATATTTCATAAATCCAAAATGACATGAAACACTTAAAAGAGTTTTACCACAATGTTATTGTATCGATATTGTTTGTTTGTATCTGCCCGTATGCTATCGAGTGCGTGTAACATCCTGGTCGTAGATATGGCATAAGAGACTAAACAACTTCCTATAATTATTTGTTGTATCACAAAAACTATATCAATTAGTTGATATCATTGTGATCATGAAAGCGGTTTATAGAATAACATGCTATAGACTTTTCAAACGTAACCTATATATATATATATATAATTCCTCTCTCTTTCCATCCCCTCTACCCCCACTCCCTTTGATGCCTGTGTTGCAATAAAGACAGACCATTAGTTCAATGAAATAGAAAAATGGTTGACTCTACGAAAATTCTATTTAGTTTAAATTTAAAAAACATTAAATAGATGCATTCAGTGGACTCAACTAAACTGTTTTTTGAACAGATAAAACCGAATCACAGATTTATTAGGCTTAAATAAAATATTCAGTTATTATACGATATTAAATAGATTTTGATTTGATTACATAGATATATTTAAAATAAATAATTCCAATAATGGAATGCAATACGAAAAATTTGATTTCACGAAAAATCTAGTTAAATCAAATCGACGTGGTTAGTTAATATCAATAGAATTCTTCTGTCAGTGTATACAGTTTGGAAAGTGTTAGTCAGCAACGGAAGCTCTCATACATTCCTTTCCGATATTCCTCCCTATTTTGTACCCTCTCTGCTGATTCGTTTCCCCTTTCCACTGGCCCTCGGCAATAGCATAGTATTAATAATTTACAACCCAACTTGCCAGAAGCGCTGTAAGACCGGCTTCAGCCATGACGAAAATTAATTTGTGCCACGACAGTGGGCGTGTATGTATTTATATTCGATAGAGATGGTACAAGTGGCACGAACACACTTACGCGTGGAACGCTTGCAAAGCGTTCGATTCTGCCTCACTCTTTACTCACGTCCCTCTTTCCCGCTTCTCTATAGTTGGCCATGGAACGACGAAAGCGAATGTCTCACCCATATCTCCAGGAGAAGACCCTAGATGTATACCGTACACCTACTGATATTACTAATAGAGAGAAAGAGAGAGGGAGAGAGAGAGAGAGAGAGAGAGAGAGAGAGAGAGAGAGAGAGAGAGAGAGAGAGAGAGAGACTGAAATCCCAATATGCCTCCAAGGATTTGCGTGCGACACGTGTGCTTGCCGTGACTCGGCGGAAATCCGTATGTATGCAGCAACATACGAGAGAAGCGTAAGGTCTTTAAAACGGATTACAAAATCTGACGTGTTAAATCCTCGCGATAGGCTATGATTTGCACTTTGTATATGGGCAAACTTTGCCCGTGAGGTGTCCCTTTGTATGTGCACTTTGTATAGAGGCGTGCAACGTACAGGTCGTGCCGCTTCAAAGGTACCGTCAGCTACGACGACGCATTTGAGATTGAGACACACGAATCATTTTTCCCATTGATCGAATATTACGGCAGTTATAACTTCGTACTCTCAATTGACAGCCGACTATTGCAATGGCAATGAGTAGTTCCGGATTAGATGTGTTAATTATTTGGAGGTGAATCCGCTGATGAAATTGGCTGCGTATCAAGTCTACTCTGGCCAATTGGATATCCTGCTTGTCCCAGTGATCATCTGCATAACTGCAAAAAAATGTGACCGGGCGTTTCCGGTGCCGGGCTAGGCTTGTCCGATTCACCCGACTGAGCACTTCCATGGAATGGACCGGGGATACCAGCAAAGCGTTGTTCACGGCTCTAAGCGGGATGTTTAGAATATCTATGCTTGGTAACTATGTTCTGGGCGGAAACACATCGCGAGACAGTGCACTTGCACGCAGTGCTTTCTGGCTGGAAAAGTGACATTTGCCGACGAGTAAAACTCGACTTCAAGAATTGTATGAAAGCTACTTCACTTTTTCCCATGTCGAAGATATTCATAATTTATCGCGATAATTTAGTGACTTCATTGACTCTATTGCAGTTCTTTTTTACGTTATACCAGCATATTTAACGTTAGTTAAACTGGGCAAAAATAGCAATGTTGACATGATAAATAATTGCAGTACTCTGACCATGCTAGTTTTCCTGTGATAATTTATATATTTTATTACATGAAAAGTAATATACTCATTGCAGTGCCGTTATTCGTTACGGGCATTTTTATGGTCCTCCACATATCGACGAAACGGGGCCGGGTTGAAATTCCGAACTTTGAATGCTCCGACGGTTTAAAATTCCGAATTTTAATATTCCGAAATTCAAGATGGAGGGGGGTTGAAATTCCGAACTAATGAATTATCAGAATACCAAAACTCCGAAAATCTGAACACCGTCAAAATAGCTCGGCTATAAAAGATTTTAAAGTTTCAAAATTTTCAATAAATCGACGAATTATTTCAAGAATTCTTTATTTATAAAGAAGTGATTTTGCCTCAATTTTCAAATTTGCCTAGACAATGTTATACGTTCTACATCATTTACAGTCAACTGTGTAGACTTTCGCTGGCATGATCTTGATATAGGGACGGGGTTGAAATCCTGAACTTTGAATGCACCGACGGTTTAAAATTCCTAATTTTAATGTTCCGAAATTACAAGTTTCGTCATGATCATGCCAGCGAAAGTCTACACAGTTGACTGTAAATGGTGCAGAACGTATAACATTGTCTGGAAAAATTTCAAAACTGACGTAAAATCACTTCTTAATAAATCTAAATTCTTGAAATAATTCGACGATTTATTAAAAATTTTGAAACTTGAAAAACTTCCATAGCTGAATTATTTCGTGTAAAATCCTTTCGGAATTTTGAGCGTTCTCATCATTCAAAGTTCGGGATTTCAACCCGACGAAGCTACAGCTCATTATGAATTCGTCGACAGAGCGAAAAAAACGATGTTATCATGTTAGATAAAAAGTTGCCATGCATAATGATTTAACAAGTGTATTAACCCCTCATAACGCAACAAGGTAAAACTAAAAAATCGTTGACTTCATGGTCGGTTTCAATAAATAATAAATACTTATTATTTCGTTTTCGAAAAATGTGATCAGCGGGTAGTTATAAAGCGATAAACGCAGTGTGACAGGTACGTTAAATTGTGTCGTAACATTCCCTTATGATAACTTTGATTATAGAAAGCTTTCAAGCAGTTGTTTTGCTTGTTGTAGCACAAAGTTACGCCACATTTTTCATGCACCGTTTGTCGTTTTGATATTATTTACGATTTTCGCAAACTTTACGCACAATCGAATCTTGCCATCTCGCGATGAGTGAACCGCGAATAAATTTTGATGCAACTAAGGCTATCTAGTTAGCATGAATTGCGCTTTAAAAAACCATAGAACGGTTTGTAGCCGTCGTGTGACATTGCATTAAAAAAGGATTAAATCTCAATGTGGGATTATGTGAGGACTCAGATAAATTGTTACAAAACGGTCACACGGTGATATAAATGGTTAACCCTAACGTTGTGGCGTATACACTTACTTGATGAGGCGCAAAAGTAAAGCAGCGACAAGTTTTCGATTTTTTGAATTGCGATTCCCTTTTCCGGAACTGCCAATGTTTTGGTCGGGAATACATAACCTAAAAGTATATTTTGACGTCATCCCATAATGGGCATCAAATCTGCTATGTACGGAGGAATTGCGATATCTTTCAGGCGAATGGGACTCCCCGCTTGGGCTCGCTCCTGGCTGAGCTTACCGAATCTACAAGCATCGTTGAAGATTCCCACTGAAAATCGATTCACCCGTCTAACATGGCCCGCAAAAAAAAATCATAAAAAAATCGAATTTCCCGACAGATCTGTTTGACATTGTATTCCATACACTTATCATTCGTATCTTTTCTTAAGGGGCTATACCAGTGTGACACTTCCAAAAAAAAACAATTTTTTGCCTTTTTCGACAACTTATACCTTCAAGAATATCCTGTAAAAATTTCAAAACCGTATCTCTAATAATTTTATCTTGCAAAAATCGATAGTTAAATCTTTAAACGCGTTTTTCTCGAAATGAGAGTTTTCAATTTTGCTGACATTGTAACTCAAAGAGCAATTATCCGATTGACTTGAAATTTGAACTGGGTACTCTTGAATATATTTACTCTAGAATGACGTAGGATATTTTTGTAGGATGAAAATTGACGATTTGACATAGAAAAAAACGACCATTTTATAGGCAAGAAAACAGACTTTTTTTTCATAACTCCGCCATTTTGTTAGATTTTGATATTTTCGAAAAACTTACGTCATTGTACAGGAAATACCTTCCAGTTTAACGACATTTTTTCCATTTTCGGTTTCAGCTACTCAATCGGCCGGAATCATGTCAGCAGCGAAGGAACTTTTTTTTTGGCGCCTCCGAAGGCAGCACATAAGTCGCTTGGATCTCAATATTTTTCTATGAAAAAATTATCTAATATAGGTCAAATATAGCCAAATATATTCTTAATTTTCCGAAACATTCAATTGAGTACTTTACTTCCAAAAAATTTCCGAAAATCGCCCAAATTTTCAGCGTTCACACTGGTATAGCCCCTTAAAATGTAAAAGTGCAGATCAACTCGAGTGAAATGAATTGTGATAGATATTTTGAACTCTTCAATTTAATGACTCCTCCAAACGGCGAGAACACCACGTTCTTTTCTTCGTCCAGGTACAAACCACGCTATTTTTCTAGGCACAAAAATGCTGCATCGTCACACAACGCAAGCACGAGTATGCGCGGAAAAAGAAAATAATTAACAAAAAAGGACATACGCGAGAACCAACTTGGTACTTGTACGTGTAAATCGCCATGAAAGCGAAGCGGGCACAGAACAACCCGCCCCAACACGACTAGGGGAGCCGCAGAGGAGAGAGAGAGAGAGAGAGAGAGAGAGAGAGAGAGAGAGAGAGAGAGAGAGAGAGAGAGAGAGAACAGAAAAAAGGAAAATGTTTTCCCGCCGTTGCTGTGGCAGAAGAGAGTATAAAAAAACGTGGTGCAAAAGGTTAAAAGAACAAACTCGATGTTTAAACGCCGAGGTGGTTGCCGACCATAATGTAGACTGAAGCGAGGGTGCCCTAGTCACTTTTTTCACCAAACTCTTTTTCGACTCCACCGCTAACACGTATTACGGATATACACGCACACACACACACACACATGTGTGTGTGCGTGTATATCCGTAATATATATATATATATATATATATATATAACCTGCGGACGGGTTATTTCAAAGAAGTTCGACTTCGAGGACCATCCCCATAGCAGCGAATTGTCCCCACACCCATGAGCATGCAGAATCTGATGATAATTATAAGGATATTCATGTAAAGGTCATTTCAAACACCGGCCCGTTTGAGAAATGAAATTTTTACTCCAAAAATTTCAAGGACCGGTTTGACAGCTGAAATGCTCGGCGGAATGGTCTGGCCACCGTTGCATAGATATAATGAATCTAACATGTACTTTCCGTAAACACATACAGGGCAGGACACAACAGCTCTATTCCTTATTTCTCTATTCTCAGATATCACTCTTCTTAAGGTGGGATATACATTTACAACGATAAAAAAGATCGATACCTTTTTTTTCTTCCTTTAAGCGATAGAACTATGTATGTAGAATATTTTCCCAAAGTTTCAAAGCGAAATTCGAAAAACTCCGAAAGTTACAGCCCGTCAACGCTGTGCCTCACCGCTCGGATTCGGAGCGGGCGTGAACTTCAAACGCGTTTTTCTCAAACTTGCATTATCGAAAGTCTCGTGCAGGATTACTTAAAAACTGTTAAGCCGATTGAGTTGAAACTTGGTGGAAATATTGATAATATTGGTACCTTCTACTTGACGGGAGTTGTTTTTGAAAAATTGGAAAAAAAACTCCTTTTTTAATCCACATTTTACAGAAATGTTGTGTGAAATGTTGATTTTCTAAATGTTGTTCTAACTGAAAAAATGTTTGAACTTTTTTGCAAATCAAAGTCTACGGGAAGCTAGACTGCACGCCGATTCGCAACCCTCCCGGCGACCATGCTGTAACACTCTGCCACAGCTCCGCCATTGTGATGATGAATTAATTTAAAAAAATGTTTTGTATACTTAAATATACTATAAAAGTATACCAAAAGTTTGATAATTGTAGAATAATTATTTCGTAGTTTAAAAAATCCCTCAATATTGCTGACTTTTTTTCCTGTATAACTGTATGTCCCGCCTTAAATATCTCTATTCTGGAGCACGTTTAATCGGAAACACATCTATTCGAAAAAATCTCATATCTAAAACATTTCTCTGCCGAGACATCTCTATTCGTAAAGATCACAATTCCACAATAATTCACTTCTAAAATATATCTGCTCTTAAATATCTCCATTCCACAATATTTCGTATCCGAAACATCTCTATTCTTCAATATATGTATTCTTCAAAATGTCATGTGACATCCAAAACATCTGCATTCCTACAATTTCATCTCACAATATCTCTCTTCTGAAACATCTGTATTCCATTCGTAATATTGAAATGACTATATTGGCCATGAATAAAACAAGAGCACCGCAGCGGCTCTTAGAATGGAGATGTTTCAAAAGAGATATTGTGAGATGAAACTGTCGAATACAGATGTTTTGGATGTCATATGAGGTTTTGAAGAATAGAGATATTTAAGAAAAGAGATGTTTCTGATACGAAATATTGTGGAATTGAGATATGTAAGGGGTTAGGCCACTCTAGAATTTTCGAACAATCGATTTTTTCTTTTTTTTTTAATGGTTCCCTAGGACCTCAAAAATGATGTCCCAAAAGATTATGGCCGGAAAAAATCTGTAAGTACTCGGTTTTCGAATTTTAGTACAAGGCCGTCTCATCCGCAGCGAGACTACTCAAAACTTCAAACGCGTTTATCTCAAAACTGCATTTTTTCAATTTGCCGGAAACATAACTCAGACAATTTTCAACCGATTCACTTGAAATGTTGAATATATCTTGAAAAATACATTGTCTATGGAAGTACGTAGGATTTTTTTTATATTGCATATTTCATTTGTTATTAACAATTATCTGACGATTTTTTAGGCAAATTTTTCATATTCTACTTTAGAAGTGCGCCATTCGGCCAAAAATCAATATATCGAAAGAATCCTACGTAATTCTACAGCAATTATTATATATAATCGAAAAAAAATGATTGGCGCATTATAATTAAAAAATTACAGGAGCTGTTTGTCCGGCCGTGGACCCTGGAAAAACGGAGACGTCATCGCAAAAACGCTGCACGTCCGCCATTTTGAAATTAATCGCTTAAAAAATTATTGTATATAGTCACTGATATGTATGATTAATACCCTTTTTGTAATCTGCATTCATGTTGTAGTTTTTCTGAAAAAAGAATCCCCAAAAAGCCTATTTTTCGGCCTCTCGAGTGGCCTAAGGCCTTAAGGGCAGATATACGCGTACACCTAGATGGTCGAGGTGGAGGATTTAGAAGCTATGAACATTCCGTCGACCGTAGAAGACCTACACTATGGGCCTGGTATCGATGATTCCATGTAAGTTGAGAAATTTCCTGATTTATTCATTCCCAAATTTTCAAACGCGTTTTTCTCAAAATCACGTTTTTCAAATCGGTACCCAAAATTTCTCGAAAACCAATGAACCGATTGCCTTGAGGTTTTTTGTGGTTATTCTATACACCATTATCTAGTACTTGTCATAGGATTTTTTCCTTCCGTTACTTAGTTTTTGTTTTATAGTCAAAATAATAACTAATTTTTTACCCAAAATTCACTATTTATGTTCAAACGTCCACCATTATGTCATAAATCGATATTTTCAAAATCGGCTATGACAAGTACTAGATTATAGTATCTAATTTAATAATCTTTTCGGTTTTTCTTTCAGATCATTTTTGAAGAAACGCCAGTGGGTACCATATACGCAGATTTTTTTACGACGCGCCAAGTATCATACTATATTCTTGTATATTTTTGATATTTTTAAATAAAGAAAATTAAACATATTTTTGAATGTATATACTTTTAGATAATTAAAACCCCAATCCGAAATTGCAAATAGTTTTCCTTGAAAAAATTTACAAAAATGACCTTTTTTCCGGCTCCTAGGTGTATATCTCCCCTAAAGAACAGTAATATTTCAGAAGTGAATTATTGTGGAATTGTGATCTTTACGAATAGAGATGTTTCGGCAGAGACATTTTTTACACATGAGATATTTTGGAATAGAGATGTTTCTGATTAAACCTGCTCCAGAAAAGAGATATCAACCCTTCGAGTGCACACTGGGTCGTTTTGACCCAGTCATTTTTTTCGTGTAAGTACGTATTTTTCAAGGTATGCCCCACTTTGAACGAATGTTTTGGCATTTAATTTTCGTTTTTGTCAAAAAATAAGTTTAGGGCCATAAAATATGGATAATTTACTACAAAAAACGTCTCTACAAAAAAAATCAATAGAACAGTAATATTTCAGAAGTGAATTAATGTAAAATTGCGATCTTTACGAATACAGATGTTTCGGCAGAGAAATGTTTTAGACATGAGATATTTTGGAATAGAAATGTTTCTCATTAATCCTGCACCAAAATAGAGATATTTAAGAAGAGAGATGTCTGAGAATAGAGAAATAAGGAATAGAGCTGTTGTCCTGCCCACACACAGTAGTGGAATTAATTCTGTATACTCTGGTAGTCGTAGTATTTTTATTCTTGACACTCTGGTAGTCGAATCAATTCTGGATACTTTTAATGTAAATGAGCTGTTTTTTAGTTTTACTTCTAGCCAAAATGATACTGTAATGTTTTAATTTGAATCTATAATGTTTCTACTAAATATTTGCCTTAATGAGTCTACTTTGACAAGAATATAAAATATAAGTAATTGTAACATAAAAATAATCAATAAATGCGAAATTTAAACAAATTTGAAACGTCCAGAATCAACTTGACTAGTGTATATGAATGGGTGTGTATATACGTTTGGTTCCAATATGATTTTCTCGGAACCCCAAAAACATTAAGGAGATGTGTGCTTATAAAAATTTCAAAGGGCCTCTGCGAAACGTGACCCCGGGATAAATTCTATTTGGTGAATCGACTTAAAACATTACGTATTCCACAGGTCTGACCGATAATATATATACAGCATTCCCGCTCAAAGCTGCCCGATGTATTATCGTGCTATCTGTGTGTGGGTGGGCAACCGTATTTTTTATTCCTCGTTGCAGGGTAGTCCTACGCGAATTGTAACCCTAAAGGACTTGGTTATTTCTAGCAGCAGCATTAAATGTAAACGAAAAATAATTGTTATTATTAGTAACTGTATTTATTTTTCGTGTATAAATCGAGTTAAAAATGAAAAAAGCAATATTTACAAGCGCAAATTATGAACATTTTTTTTTAATTCTAAAAGTACTATTCGACTGTGAAAGATGAAACAAAAAAGTTGACTGAGTATTCACGATGGCGTGGGATCGTCACATGCATTATTGATGGCCTCATTGTTGATTCCGGCACATGAATCACAAACTCATAACATAATTAAATCTTCGTGAAAATGACCGAATAATCATTCTTAACCCTTCGTTGACACAATTATATTTGGCCACGATTTTGACACACAGGGTCAATTTGACCCGGATAGTATTTCATCCACTCGCCATCAACAATCCTTCCATCAGTTTTTGTTGAAAGAAATTAGGGATACCCTTAACATGTCTGCATAATTGAAATTCGGAAAATATCAAATCAAAACGTTTAAAAAAATTATTCTAAATTTTCTATTTTAGAAAAGGGAGCGTCTTGCTAAAAAATCATCCGGGTCAAAATGACTCAGTGTTTCAATGCAGAGTTAAGGGGCTATACCAGTGTGACACTTTAAAAAAATCGATTGTTTTTTGCCTTTTTCGACAGTTTATACTTTCGAGAATATCATTATCATTTACATCATTCATATCAATATCATTTTATCTTGCAAAAATCGATAGTTAAATCTTTAAACGTGTTTTTCTCGAAATGAGATTTTTCAAATTTGCTGACATTGTAACTGAAAGAGCAATTATCCGATTGACTTGAAATTTGAACTGAGTACTCTTGAATATATTTACTCTATAATGACGTAGAATATTTTTGATTGGATGAAAAATGTCGATTTGGCATTGAAAAAAACGACCATTTTGTAGGCAAGAAAACAGACTTTTTTACATAACTACGCTATTTTGTTAGATTTTGATATTTTTCGAAAATCCTACGTCATTGTAGAGGAAATACCTTCCAGTTTAACATTTTTTCCTTTTTCGGTTTCAGCTACTCAATCGGCCGAAATCATATAAGCAGTGGAGGAACTTTTTTTTTGGCGCCTCCGAAGGCAGCGCATAAGTCGCTTGGATATCAATATTTTTCTATGAAAAAATTATGCAATATAGTGAAATAAATAAATATTCTTAATTTTCCGAAACATTCAATTGAGTACTTTTCTTCCAAAAAATTCCCGAAAATTACCCAAATTTTTAGCGTTCACACTGGTATAGCCCCTTAAATTGAACTGGTATATTTAAGAGTGTACGTATCGCTCGGGAGTACAATTGGGTAATACCGAATGTAACAAATCTTTAATAACGTGGCTAAAATATTGGTAAAAAAACCATGACATGACCTTTGTAATTGTCGCTACCGTCAGTGGTTGTGCACGATATGAGAAATAAGATCGCGGGATGATTTTTGCGTCTGCCTGAAGGAATCACCGCAGTGTAACGGGTCGAAAATTTGTTGATTTTCGCGATTTTTTTTCGATTGTTAAAATACGCTAATCAGTCTGATTTTGTAATGCCAAATCAAAGCACTCATGAAGAACAGAAAATAAATTTTCAAACGTTTATCTCTATTTTTTTTACATTTTTTTCAACGGTTGAAGATGTCTTTAAAAAAAGGAGTCCTCACGGTGTACACGGTTGTGGCCGTAAATATTATCCGAAACAAAGTTTGTAAAAAGATTACTAATCAGTATGAAAGCCGCTATCTTGCTATAGAGGTTTCATTAAAATGAAAATTGATAAAAATGGCAGTGTTTTGAGGGAAAAAAAGTATCGAATTTGGCTCATTTCGTCGATAGTTTTTCGTTAAAAAAAAATAAGAAGATTGAAAAAAAAAGCTTTCATAGCAAGATAAAGAATGGCGTGAAGAATGTTGTGTCAAAATTTCAGACGGATAGCTTGAAAACTCTTCCTTTGAGAGTGTACACCATTTTGAAAAACGACATTTCGAGAAAAAAAACGCGTCCATCCGCGCAAGGTCTCACGCACCTGGTCGGATCCCATTTTCTGGGAAAGGCTGTAGCAACCAGAATAATTCGAATTTCGCCCCAAAAATTGTACAGCACGTTTATAACCGTCTATACAATCGGATAATGCAAAAAATCTTTTTTTCGACAATTCCACACGGTGATGATCTCTTAATATCCCTCTCGTAAGCTATCGACTCCATTAAGTGTGAGAGAATTTTCAGTGGCAATGGAGAGAGAGAGAGAGAGAAAGAGAAATTTCCCACGATCCCGACCACGTAGACGTGCCATTTTTTTGCTTCTGGGTTTATTTGGCAGGAAGATGGACAGGGAGAAGGGCGAGAGAGAGAGAGAGAGAGAGAGAGAGAGAGAGAGAGAGAGAGAGAGAGAGAGAGAGAGAGAGAGAGAGAGAGAGAGAGAGAGAGATGGGCAACGAAAAACGACTGGTCTTTTAACCAGTAAAGCTTCGCGCTGTTCGCGACGGCGGGCTCTCTCCTTTGCAGTAGTTGCAGCGCTGATTGGTCAGCCACAACTCCGACTCGGCACACTGAATTTCGGTAAAATTGCCGTGTTCTCTCTTTCTCTCTCTCTCTCTCTCTCTCTCTCTCCCTCCCTCTCTCTCTCTCTCTCTCTCTCTCTCTCTCTCTCTCTCTCCCCCTCTCTCTCTCTCTCTCTCTCTCTCTCTCTCTCTCTCTCTCTCTCTCTCACTCCCTCTCTCTCTCCCTCTTTTCTTCGCTCTCTTTTTCCCATTCCATTTCCAGTACACACTGTACAGTAATTTTCCTCAGGACTGCCAATGGAATCAGCCGAGGGCGGATATAAGAGAAGAAAAATAAAGATGGGAAACCGCGAATCCCGAGATGGAAAAAATGAGAAAACGAATGGCGAACAGAGTACAAGATATATGCGCGCTATATAGAGATTGCGTTATATAGAAAGCGAGCTATCCTACCGGGTGCCATTGAAATTCAAGAGAAAAATGCTCTCCCGAGAAAAGGAAATTGTCGCATATTTTATAGATACAATTTTCGCTTTCAATTATTTTATAGTGCCTCTTGAGAACCTTCTAGCGGACGCACCAATAGATTTTTGAAGCCGTTTACTTGCCCAGTGACGTCTTGGTGATCAAGCCCAATCAGAAAAAAATATTAATATGAACCACAGTGGTTAGTGCAATATAATAGAGCATTTCAAGGGACTATACCAGTGTGAACGCTGAAAATTAGGGTGATTTTCGGGATTTTTTTGGAAAAAAGTACTTAATTAAATGTTTCGGAAAATTAAGAATATATTTGTCTATATTTGACCGACATTACATAATTTTTTCATAGATAAATATTGAGTTCCAAGCGACTTATGCGCTGCCTTCGGAGGCGCCAAAAAAAGTTCCTTCACTGTTGACATGACTCCGGCCGATTGAGTAGGTAAAACCGAAAAAGGAAAAAATGTCGTTAAACTGGAAGGTATTTCCTCGACAATGACGTACGATTTTAGGAAAATATCAAAATCTAACAAAATGGCGTAGTTATGAAAAAAAGTCTGTTTCTTGCCTAAAAAATGCTCGTTTTTTTCAATGCCAAATCGTCAATTTTCATCCAATTAAAAATATCCTACGTCATTGTAGAGTAAATATATTCGAGATTGCTTCAAATTGCTGAGATCAGTTCAAATTCCAAGTCAATCGGATAGTTGCTCTTTGAGTTACAATGTCAGCAAATTTGAAAAATCTCATGTCGAAAAAAACGCGTTTAAAGATTTAACTATCGATTCTTGCAAGATAAAATGATAGAGATACGGCGTTGAAATTTTTACAGGATATTCTTGAAAGTATAAACTGTCGAAAAAGGCAACAAAGAAAATCGACTTTTTTAAAGTGTCACACTGGTATAGCCCCTTAATATCGCCAAATGTCATTTGAAGCTCGTTATTTCAATTGCAGTTTTTTCAACTGACTATTCTTCTCCACTATTTGCACATAACAATGAAGATGTACATCTAACTGTCGACATTGCTTCCTCGCAATACCTTTTTATTCATCGAGCACTCTTCCTGGGAGGTGGCATTTTTTTTACATCGACTTGCTCTCAACCGAAGCGTTCCTGGATCTAAGAAAATTGAAAGGAAGCAATGAGCTGCGGTTTCAAATTTTATCACCCTCTTCGCGGAAGGTTTTCTACTATTCACGAAGACATTTGGGTCAAGCTGATTAAGTTTTGAAAAAATTGAAACTTGTGCAAAATCTGGAGCTCATATCGTTCTTCGACCATCTCGATGAATCGTGTTGGAAAAACTTCACTTATTTGAAGTATCGGAGGCTAAATATTGTAAAAAAAGTATCCACGCCGAAGCTTTATTTCGCGAAGAAGCGAAAACGTAAAAATGCCGAGGGATCTTGTTACATAAATACAAGATATCCAAGCATCGGTGGATGCTCGTTATGGATCACTACGTATAGGGAATTGTCGGAGTTGGGGCCGCGGGAAAATAAGTGACTGTGAGAACAAGCAATGCCGGAGAGGAGGAAAGAGCGAGAGAAGCACCGAATGAAAACGAGAACGGGAGTGACTGTACGACGTTGAATAGTGAGGTAGTACAGTCGGGTTCGGATAGTCGAGGGTCTCGGTGCCGGATGTAGAGAAGAACCGGAGAGGAAACGAGGTGGCTGATAGAACGAACTGGAGAGGAAGTCAAAGTCTCGGGTATACGAGATGGAGAAGCTCGGAGTTGAGCAGAATGAATATACATACGTGTGTGCGTATATATAGATTCAACCGCGGAATGCACGAAAGACGTATATAAAATATACAGCAGGTATAAAAGTCGAAAAAGTGGCAGTACGGAGCGAAGGAGACTTACTTAACGCGGATGCAAAATAGGACAGTAAGTAATTTCGTCTCTTGTCGGCGCTTTGCAACGTCTGATTTATTTCTGTTTTCGCTCACTCCTATTTTCTCGTATACATATTTATGGCAGATGGGAGTTCAACGGCACTCTGATACGAAATTGCGACTTTTCGTGCTTTTTCGAAACTCAACGGAGCCAATAACACCGCAGTTCCCATTACGTCAGCATTTCTGGAAATTTAAGTTGTCACATTCGAGCTTAGTAACGGATCACCACTGAATCCGTTGAGGGGTCTCACTTTAGACGCAAAAAAGGCTATTTTCGTGGATTTTATTGATAGGTTTATATTATAGATATTGATATAGAAGTTGCTACACTTAATAAATACACTTTCGAAATATATTGAAAATTCTTTTTATTTATTTAAGTCACTATTTATAGACGAAAATGTTCTAAAAAATGGTAGGTTTGCGCTGTTGATGAAATCTCGGAGATGGATCATCCGAAACAAAAAATCAACGGGTTTTACATTCAGTATGTTAAGGGGTTACCCCCACTTGCGATTTTGAAAAAATCGATTTTTTTTTATTGCATTTTTTTGAAGTATAAGTATCCGGGCCCATACTTCTGTATGGGCCCGGAATAGATGACTCTATGTAAGTTTACTTAAAAAAATATTTTCTCCGTGTAAACTGAAATTGAAACTTTAAACGCGTTTTTCTCAAAATGGCATTTCTGAAGTCGGTGACCAAGATTACTCGAACACTAATGAACCGATCTTCTTGAAATTTTGCAGGCTTATTTAATACATAAAAATGTAGTCTTTAATCGTTCGATTTTTTTTCGAAAAAAATGGCCGTTTTATAGCCAAAAAACGGCCGTTTTTTTTCGTTAAAATCGAACCATTAACTTTGACTGTCCGCCATTTTGTGAAAAATGAATATTTTTTAAAATCCTTCGATTAAAGACTAGTTTATACTTATATTTGACTAAATCCATCCTGTTGGTCACCGCAAACCGTGTATATAAAAACATTATTTCATTGACGGCCATTTGCCACTAAACAATGTAATATTTTTCAATAAAAAAATTACTGAAAGTTCTTCAAGATGTGTTCTTTAAGATGGTATATTGATCGATTAAAAAAGTTTTGTAGTTTTCTTTAAAAAAATCATGAAAAAGGCCTTTTTTTGCGCTACAAGTGGGGGTAACGCCTTAATGGCTATAGCGCATATCATGCGATTTTTTATATACGCAAAAACAACAAAATGGTCGCCATTTTTCGAAAAAAAAACAAAAAAAACGTGTTTTTTCACCGTTTTTGGCAAAAAATAGTAAATATCAATGTTTGAAAAAATCCTTGATATGCGCTGTAGCTATAGTTGTAAAGAAAATGTGGTTAAAATTTCATAAGGATCGGTTCAGTAGTTTCGAAGATTTTATCAACAAGCCGTCGAAAAACGTTGTTTCGAGAAAAACGCGCTTAATGTTTGTTTGGGTCACATAAATACATTTAAAAAAAAATGCATGCATTTATAATACATACAAAAAATATTATTATAAGAAAATTATATTTCTAATACATAAAAAAATTTTTAATGCATTTCGAAAGTGTATTTATTAAGTGTAACAACTTTATATCAATATCTATAATATAAACCTATCAAAAACATTCATGAAAATAGGCTTTTTTAGCGTCTAGTGTGAGAAACCCCCCTTAACGGGCTACAGATGTAGCCCGTTGGTACTTTTGGAAAATGTAATTTTTATTCCATAGTATCACCTTTTAGCTATATTCCCTGAAAATTTCATTGAAATATTCCCAAAATTGAATGAGTTACAGCTTCTAACAGTTCGCCGGGCAAGCGGTACCAGACTTCAAACTTGAAGGGGCTATACCAATGTGACACATAAAAAAAATCGTTTTTTTTTGCCTTTTTCGACAGTTTAAACTTTCAAGAATATCCTGTAAAAATTTCAAGGCCGTATCTCTATAATTTTATCTTGCAAAAATCGACAGTTTAATCTTTAAACGCGTTTTTCTCGAAATGAGATTTTTCAAATTTGCTGACATTGTAACTCAAAGAGCAATTATCCGAATGACTTGAAATTTGAACTGAGTACTCTTGAATATATGTACTCCACAGGGATATTTTTGATTGGATGAAAATTGACGATTTGGCATTGAAAAAAACATCCATTTTATAGGCAAGAAAACAGACTTTTTTCATAACTACGCCATTTTGTTAGATTTTGATATTTTCCAAAATCCTACGTCATTGTACAGGAAATACCTTCCAGTTTAACATTTTTTTTTCGTTTTCAGCTACTCAATCGGCCGGAAACATGTCAGCAGTGGAGGGACTTTTTTTGGCGCCTCCGAAGGCAGCGCATAAGTCGCTTGGATCTCATTATTTTTCTATGAAAATATTATGTAATATAGGTTAAATATAGCCAAATATATTATTAATTTTCCGAAACATTTAATTGAGTACTTTTCTTCCAAAAAATTTCCGAAAATCAGCCGAATTTTCAGCGTTCACATTGGTATAGTCCCATAAACGCGTTTTTCTCAAAACACTGTTTTCAAAGTCGGTGGACATGATATCTCGAGAACCACTTGATGGATTGTTTCCAAATTTACAGGAGATACGATAATAAATATTTAAAGGTCGTTGACGATCTCACTTTTTTTTTTCATCGATCTTCATTTTTCAACAGTTACGTAAGAATGATTCCCTTTCCCTAGATTTTGTATGCTCGAGATTCAATTCGTCGTCACGTTGTAAAAAACATGATTTTAAGAATCGACCATCGTCAATGACTCGTATTTATCGTTGACCTGCATAACCCGTTTCGTTTATAGATTTCGGATGGACCGTTGAAGCTGGAGAGTGTCCACCGCCAAAAAAATGTCATCATCTGCCGACGGCCATTTCTTTTCTGTACTTTTGGGTGATTTTTTTAAGGCGCTCAAAATATGTACCTATGTGTTTAAAAAATGCGTTTCCTTCCCACCAATTGTCACTAAAAAAAAATCGGATTTGGCAATTTTTTTCGGGCCTCTAGGTGTATGTAGCTCCTTGATTCGCAACTATTACTATGTTTGTATCCAATTTCGAGTTCATTTTCCCAGAAATAATTGATGAAACTGGTAGCTCGATAAAGGTCTCCGGTACTTTGATTTCGTCCAGCTTGTCTGCAATCTTCGAACCACCACCTCGCTGAGCACATCCGAGAAACCGATCCACTTTTCCGATTGATTTTATAGAGCCGTGTTCGGTGTGTCCTCACGGATTCGCGTTCGTTCGATCCAATTGCAAGCGCGAGGCGAGAAAACATGTTTGAAATTCCGATTTCTCTCGAATCGATTCAGAAATGGCGATGGAAAAAAAAACCGAAACAAAATTGTTATCTCGCACGAACGCCGAAGCTCGAGCGAAAGACAACTTTTCTTCGCGTTTCCAACCGCGTCTCCATTAGCTAATGAGCGTCGGTACATCCACTTGCCGCGATGGTACATTTTTATTTCAAATGGTTTCAAATTTATTGCACTATAGAAACGAAACCTGATATACGAGGGGGGATCCATAAGTTCCGGGAATTACGCTGTGGCGGGGAGGGAGAGTGGGGGAACCTATTCTTTGACCACATGTCCGTTAGTGTCACGCCACCTGCGTCAGTGTGCAAAGTTGTGTTGCATCGGTGCATCGGTTCGGCTGTAAGATTTTTTTTAGTAAAACAACTGTTTACATTTCGGCGAAAACGTAATGGCAGATTGTCGAGAACAACGCGCGGCTGTGAAATTTTGTTTCCTGTTGGGGAAATCGGCCGCGGAAACTATTGTAATGCTTAAGACTGCTTATGGGGATGCTGCCTTAAGTAAAACCAGAGTTTACGTTTGGTTTTCACGTTTTAAAAATGGAGAAATGTCTATTGAAGACCAACCTCGTTCAGGACGCCCCTCAACGTCAAGAACTGATGAAAACGTCGACAAAATCAATGCCCTCGTTCGTGAAGACCGTCGCCGAACCATTGATCAACTCTGTGAGATGTCGGGAATGTCATGGAGTTCAATTCAGAGAATTTTATCCGAAGATTTGCACATGAGAAGGGTTGCAGCCAAATTGGTTCTTCCATCATGACAACGCGCCGGCCCACACCGCCCTTTCCGTGAAGCAATTTTTGACCAAAAACGCCATGACACCGATTGTCCGTCCCCCATACTCACCGGATCTAGCCCCCTGTGACTTCTTTTTGTTCCCCAGACTCAAAAGGAATATGAAAGGAAAGCGTTTTGCCACTGTGGAGGAGGTGAAACAAAAATCGCTGGAAGGCTTAAAGGACATCCCGATGAGTGAATTTAAAAACTGTTTTGAACAATGGAAGAATCGTTTGGAGAAGTGCGTTGTGGTCAATACCGAATACTTTGAAGGTGATCAAAATTTGGTGTAAAAATATTGAGAAATAAAGAAGTTATGACGAAATTCCCGTTTTTTTGGGTCCCCCCTCGTATACATTGGATTCAGAATTCGCTGTGGTTTTTGAAAAAAAGTAGCCGGTTGGTCTATCCGAGATCCGGAGGGTGACCGTTGTCGCGTAAAAAGCAATTCTCGGAGCGACGAATATCAGGACAAAAGTATGGATTCCAAACTGGATTTAATTCCGAATGCCATTAACTTGGCCTCAAATCAAAGCACAGAAGCTACGGAATGCAATGCTACGAGATTCAGATTCGGTTTCGCGGTGGAAGTTTTTTTTTTCCTCAACCTAACTCGATCCGTCGTCGGTGGTCGGAGGCGCAGATACTCGTCGACCGCAAACTGAACTGTAATTGGGGTTGAACTTAGAACTAATTGCTGCATATAAACTTTTCACAGACAAACACAGTCGGCTACGAATTTGTTTGTATGCGTTGGTGAGATTTTATATGGGTGATTAGATGTTGCTATGCTTTTTTTTACATGAAAAGTTGAGAATTTTATGGATAGTTTTTTTTAAGTTGAATCGTGTATTGTCACCCCTTAGATGCATGTTTGCAAAAATTCAGAGCTCTAAGTAGTCGGGAAGTGGGTGAAATGTCGATTTTCCGTTTCGCATCTCACAGAAAGTCAAGTTGTTTGTTTATTTTTTTGTTGTTTTTTTTTTTAAGTTGAATCATACATTGCACAGAAAGCCGTTAAAAAAAATAATAAAAAAGCTTGTAAATTTTTGTATTGTAAAAAGAAATGTCCGATAGTCCGATGGCGAAAAAGGGCGCAAGGAAGGGGTAGTGGCTAGGCTCGGTCGCGATGGGTAAAGTATACCATCCCTTGGCGACGGTCGAGATGCTGCGGGATTGGAAGGCAATGAATCGCGCTACAAGTGTGCCTGACATTCGTGTAGAACTGGAGCTACACGCCCGGATTTATTTTTCTCCGAGACTACGAGACTGGGATTCGAACCCGCGACCTCCCGATGTTAACCGCTAGACTAGCACACCAGCTAAAAACAAGCTCAATTAGTTCCTGAGTTCCAGCGTATAACCCTTGCGGGTTTTTACGTTTAACCCTTTCCAATTGAACGAACCCCTTCCTATCACTCCCCACGCGCACTTCGCTAATCTAACCTAACTTCCGTTGCGTCCACAGAGGTTTTAAGGGGTAAGGCCACAGTAGAATTTAAAAAAAAATCGATTTTGTTTCGCTAAAACGGTGCTTTATCATCATGAGAATAAGTTACTATTCGATTTATAACAAGACATTTCTGGCACGGCCATAAAGTACCTAAAACTTTAAACGCGTTTTTCTCGAAACATCTTTTTTCCAATTGGCGTGACAAACAACTTCAACAATTTTCACTCGATTTACTTGAAATTCAAAAGTTATGTTCCTAATTGCATTTCGCAGAGAAGTACGTACGGAATGTCTGATTAACCGAAAACTTTTCATTTTATGAGCAGTTTTATACGAAATTTTTCACTGAAAATTCATTCAAATATCTACAACTTTTGAATAAATTTTTTTTTGTACTAATTTTTTGTACTAAAACGTAGAAAATAATTTTTTTACCTAGTCACCTATATGTGACTATAAATAAAAGCTTGTGCTTTATGGAAGTGGGTGAAATATCGATTTTCTCTCCAGGTCTATTGAACTTCAGTTCATTAACCGTATTTAATTTGGCACAATAGTAATTTGAGAAATTATTATCACACGTTGATACTCAGTTTCAGGATTTTTATTTACGAAATCTAAGGTTGCTTTACAGTGAATTAAATACAGTTGATACGTTAACGGATTTATGTAAATTAAAGATTATGTGTCGAAATTTTGAGTGCCCCAAGCTTTTATTTATAGTCACATATAAGTGACTTGGTAAAAAAATTCCACTTTTTAGTATATGAAATAAAAGCATGTTTAATAATTTTTTTTACATATAAATTATTTCCTATCTTTTAGTCTTTAATTGACTTTACTAGAGCTCTGAAATTTTGCAAAGAGGAATTAATCCTTCCAAACGAACCGGTGTTATTATTGGTTGATTGTGAGGAGAAGTCCTGAATAACTGTGACAGGTGGCATCTATCATAGACGTTGGCTCACCACCTATTGAACCTTACATTTTAACCTATTTTACCTATTGGACTTTTTTAACGATTGTGCGATCCGAGAGATCTTAGAGCCAATCCATATGGTCTCATGCACTTTCCATGTAGTTTAGCTCTATTCAATGTTTCTCATTCTGTTCATTTCTGTTAATGCTTTATTATTGATGTGATTCTACTTTTTACTGTCGAATCATGCATTGTCACCTCTTTAATCCATGTTTGCAAAGTTTCAGAGCTCTATAAGTAGTCGGAAAGTGGGTGAAATATCGATTTTCCGTTTCGCATCTCACAGACAGTCGTAATTTTTTTGTTTTATTTTTTTAAAGTTGGATCATGCATTGTCACCTCTTAGATGCATGTTTGCGAAATTTCAGAGTTCTAAGTCGTCGGGAAGTGGGTGAAATATCGATTTTTCGTTTTGCATCTCACACGAAGTCGTTAAAAAAAGCTTGTAACTTGTAACAACTTGTGAAGCAGAAAAAAAAGAACGACTTTCTGTGAGAGGTGACATCTAAGATGTGACAACGCATGATCCAACTGAAAAAAAATTACGAGTTTCTGTGAGATGCAAGACGGAAAATCGATATTTCGCCCACTTCCCGACTATACTTAGAGCTCTAAAATTTTGCAAGCATGCATCCAAGAGGTGACAATGCATGATCCTACTTAAAAAAAATAAAACAAAAAAATTACGACTTTCTGTGAGATGTAAAACGGAAAATCGATATTCCACCCACTTCTCGACTACTTATAGAGCTCTGAAATTTTGCAAACATGGATTGAAGAGGTGACAATGCATGATTCAATTTAAAAAAAAGACTTTCTGTGAGATGCAAAACGGAAAATCGGTTATTTCACCCACTTTCCGCCTACTTAGAGCTATGAAATTTTGCAAACATGAATCCCAGAGGTGACAATCCACGATTCAACTACAAAAAATATCGACTAAAAAGTAGAAAATCATTTATATGTAAACATCTTTTTCTAAACGAGATTTTATTTTTTGTCTTCAGACTTTCATTCGACTAAGTCAGCTTTGTCTACCAAGCAAAACTCGCGCCGCGACAACATGGGTCTCACGAAAATCAAGAAAGATTTCGACGCATCGACGATCGTGTTGTCACGAACAAACGTTTCGTTGTAATGGAAGCCTTCGATTTCGAGCATATCTTGATGCAGATGCGCTCGTCCAAGGCCATCGAAATTTGCTATTTGTTGTCGAGTCTTAAGGGGTTACCCCCACTTGCGATTTTGAAAAAATCGATTTTTTTTATTGCATTTTTTTGAAGTATAAGTATCCGGGCCCATACTTCTGCCCGTAGAGAGCAGCAGCAGCAGGAAAATCGTTTTTACGAGGAAGCCGAAGGAATCCTGTATGGCGCTGGAATCGCGGATTAGCCGGTAAGACATCAAAATCATTAAGTTTTCCCTAGTTGAAACTTCGACCGCGTTTTTCTCAAAACTGTATTTTTCCTAACTGCTGGAGTAATTACTCAAAAACTATCCAACCGATTTTGATGAAATTTTCACACATCTTCCTTGTACCATCAGTTTTGTCGGTGAACCTAAATACTATTTCTATCCCAGAATAAAACGTTTTGCCCTTAAATATAGCAAAAATTTCATGAAGGATTATAAAATTCACTTTATTAAGCTGTCATTTCGTGAATTTTGCATATGTTTCCAAAAACCTGCTTCACCGACAGCGTATGGGTGTTACCTTTAAGGGGTTACCCCCACTTGCGATTTTGAAAAAATCGATTTTTTTTATTGCATTTTTTTGAAGTATAAGTATCCGGGCCCATACAGAAGTATGGGCCTGGAATAGATGACTCTATGTAAGTTTACAAAAAAAATATTTTCTTCGTGTAAACTGAAATTGAAACTTTAAACGCGTTTTTCTCAAAATGACATTTCTGAAGTCGGTGACCAAGATTACTCGAACACTAATGAACCGATCTTCTTGAAATTTTGCAGGCTTATTTAATACATAAAAATGTAGTCTTTAATCGTTCGAGTTAAAAAAAAAAAAAAATGGCCGTTTTATAGCCAAAAAACGGGCCGTTTTTTTTCTTTAAAATCGAACCATTAACTTTGACTGTCCGCCATTTTGTGAAAAATGAATATTTTTTAAAATCCTTCGATTAAAGACTAATTTATACTTATATTTGACTAAATCCATCCGCATTTTTTTTTTTCAGATGATCTACTTCGCCGCAATGTTGGTCACCGCAAACCGTGTATATAAAAACATTATTTCATTGACGGCCATTTGCCACTAAACAATGTAATATTTTTCAATAAAAAAATTACTGAAAGTTTTTCAAGATGTGTTCTTTAAGATGGTATATTGATCGATTAAAAAAGTTTTGTAGTTTTCTTTAAAAAAATTCATGAAAAAGGCCTTTTTTTGCGCTACAAGTGGGGGTAACGCCTTAAGTTCGTATAGCGCAAGTACATGGAATATGAAAAGCTGTACCAGGCTAATCGGGCCGCAGTGGCCAAAGAAAAGAACACCGCGCTTAGCAGCAAAATAGATATAGTCCTCAGCAACATACTGGAGGTACGGTTCAGGTGGCTGAAGAACGAGCGAAGGCGGACAAAGAACGCGCTGCGAAACGCACACGTGCTGAAGCGCGAGCATTGACTATGTCGCACGAGCGTTCGGAGGCTGAACGTCGACACAACGAGGTCTTGATGAGGCTCTACATGATCGCGAATCATATAAAAGCCCGTAAAAGATAGTCCCTCAGCGGCACATCTGCGGATTTTCCACCAGAATACTACCCCGTTTTGCCTATTTTCCTATAAAATACCTGCGGCTAATAAGGCCTGTGGGCTAATAAGGCCTGAGTAACGAAAATAGTATTTAAAGTAACCGCTCACACTCAAGGCCACACTCACAGACGCCTATTGCACGAATATGTCGCTACAAGTTTGCAGAGGCGCGGTACCTCGCTCCACGCCGGCGGTGTTGCATCGTCCATCTGAAGACGCGGCCGCGCAGCACCAATAATAAAAATCGGTCCGAATAAATCGTAAGTATTTCTTGTAACATTACACTTCTCTATCTAAAATCACAGTCTTTGTCCTTATTAATTCAAGCTTCGATGATCATAAATATTTGAATAACGTATCGTGGTCCAAACATTTTTCATTTTGTTTTTCTTACATACGTGGTCGACGGTTATTAAGGAGAGATATGCACCTAGACGGTCGAGGTCGAGGATTTAGAAGCTATGAACATTCCGTCGACCGTAGAAGACCTACACTATGGGCCTGGTATCGATGATTCCATGTAAGTTGACAAATTTCATGATTTATTTACTCCCAAATTTTCAAACGCGTTTTTCCTCAAAAGCACGTTTTTCAAATCGGTACCCAAAATTTCTCGAAAACCAATGAACCGATTGCCTTGAGGTTTTTTGTGGTTATTCTATACACCATTATCTAGTACTTGTCATAGGATTTTTTTTCCGTTACTTAGTTTTTGTTTTATAGGCAAAATAATACCTAATTTTTGGCCCAAAAATCACTATTTACGTTCAAACGTCCGCCATTTTGTCATAAATCGATATTTTCAAAATCGGCTATGACAAGTACTAGATTATAGTATCTAATTTAATAATCTTTTTGATTTTCTTTTCAGATGATTTTTGAAGAAACGCCAGTGGGTACCGTATGCGCAGATTTTTTTACGACGCTCCAAGGATCATACAATATCCTTGTATATATTTGATATTTTTAAACAAAGAAAATTAAACGTATTTTTGAATGTATATACTTTTAGATAATTAAAACCCCAATCCGAAATTTTAAATAGTTTTCCTTGAAAAAATTCACAAAAATGACATTTTTTCCGGCTCCTAGGTGTATATCTCCCCTTAAGGCCTACTAAATTTAACCATAGGCCTTATTGTCCTCCCACTTCTTGTAGCAAAGTTTGTTTGTTTTATAATGTATTTTACATTACTTTTAAGATGTTACGAATGTAAATAAGTAGTACGCATATTTATTACTAATAAATTGATCGTTATTTTCAGTGCCTCGATCCCGATGCCTCCAAAACGAGTGTTGCGGTCAGAAAACGACCTGGTGTCAGCTGTCCGAGCAGTGCAAAGAGGAATTTTGAGTTCATACAAAGCTGCAGAGGATTATTGATCTCAAATACCAAATATATTACGTATAGTTTGATTATTTAAGTATGTTAAAGCCGTAGGCCTTATTATCCTACCATAGTAAAATAAGGCCTACTATCAAAGTTTTTAAAAATGTTTATTTTTGTTTTTGTTTATGGTACAAGTTACCATTTTTCGTTTATATTTTATAGAAACTGAGCTTGAATAATGATTACAATTAAAATATGTCGATTGAATTGGATATTTTTCATTTTATTTCAAACATCCCTTAGCTAGGCCTTATTACCCGCAGGTACCTTATTCGCGTTCGTGCGACTATAAAGTTGACATTTTCATGCATCGGTTGATCGCGAGTCGACCGTTGTAACAAACCTGACCATTTACCCTGGCACGCCATACGTACCGGGTGCATTCAATGAAATCGAATATTTAAACGTCCGTCGTGAAGCGACAATTGGGTAGGAGAACAACGAGACCTAGTGTGTGTGAAACCGGTCGGACAGGGTTCCGATTTTGCCCTAATGATATCGAGAGAGAAAAAATATCGATTAGTTATCGGCGTTTCCGATCGGAAGTTTCGACTGGACGGTTCCATTGAATTCGATCAACGACATGATAATCGAGCTTCTCCATTCCACTGAACCCGAATATTCGTGGAAAATCTTCCGCCCATCAATAACAACGAAAACCGTTGTTCCCTCCGTGATGGCTGACGTCGCTGACGATACTGTCGAGGAGACCGGTGTCAATTGTTACGAACGTACTCATAAATCAACGCTTGATCGGTGGCTCGCTGAAACTACGGCGCATCATCCCATTACCCTACATGTACTACGACGGAATTGTTACAGCCATTCTCTTGAAGCGCATGGCTGAGCGTCGAAGGACATTTTTTTCCCCCTAACACAAACGTTTGTTTGTCGTCTTGCGTTATAGTTTGCCTCAACTTGAAAAGTGAATAAAAGTTATTTTAAGGCCTTAGACCACTCCAGAGGCCGAAAATAGGCTTTTTGGGTTTTTTTTCTTCAGAAAAACTACAAAATAAATCGAGTTTCCAAAAAAGGGCGTTTATCATACATATTAGTGACTGTATACAATAATTTTTTTGAAGCCATTATTTTCAAAATGGCGGCTGTGCAGCGTTTATCTCAAAACTGCATTTTTTAAGTTGGCCGGAAACATAACTCAGACAATTTTCAACCGATTCGCTTGGAATGTTGAATATATATTGAAAAATACATTGTCTATGGAAGTACGTAGGATCTTTTTCTATATTGCATAGTTCATTTGTTATTAACAATTATCTGACGATTTTTTATGTCTTTATCTGACTCCGTTTTGTGATGTAGTCAGTTGAAAAAAATGCGGCCAAAATGACCCAGTTTGCAATTGAAGGGTTAAAGGTCATAAGGCGCTATTGTACAGGTCATCGTCATGCCGCCATGACGATTGGTCTAATGATCACCATGTGAACGTCCCACTAATCGTTACATGCGTTCGAACTGCTTTAACTAATCATGCAAAGGTCCGTAGGCTTTTGTTGACTCGATTGTGGCTGCATATAGGACTGCAGAATAATTTTTTGACACTCAGTCACAAAATGTTTGCTGTTTATTAAAACATTTGACAAACAGCTTAAGACATAAATTTCTCTTACATACAACGTTATTTATTTAAAAAATAAACCCAATTTTGGCTATTACGTCAGAATATCATTTTTATTCATTTTCAATAAATATAAACAACTTTTTTTATCCCGAAATAATTTTTAATATTTTTTCAATCCAGTGGTGTTTACCTGTCCGAGGCGTGCCCAGTTATCGATATAATCACGGCCCAGTAATCGACGACGTTTATTTATATCGCGAACATGTGGATGATGATTACTGATCCGTGGTTTATTCAAATTCTGATAATTGCGAACCCAATATTACTTTTCTGATTTTCTACAAAATAATATTCGATTCATAAGATTTTTTTGCCAGCCTTGTTCCAGTCATCCACAGCCGTAGCGATCAATCGGCAGAGTATTTACATTGTTGAACCCGTAATCATAATATAATAAAAACTCGTTGAAATTAGCATAAAACTACAATTTTCTATGTTGAACGCAAAACTAAGGTTGATATTTATGACTCAAAGACAAACTTATCCCACGCAAGTACCCAGGCATTCTCAAATACCCCGAATCGTGACACGTTTCACTTTAACCTCCAAATGAAGTTTCCGGCCGAAATCGCAGATATACGCCGTAGCTGAATGTATTTGATTCGATTATTCTCGAATACGTATACTTACGAGTGTGAAAATATAATACAACATAGTAAATACCTCCCGAACGCTAATATATAAGGTGTAGTGTAAAGAAATCCATTATTTTTGCATGGCATTGAAGGCTTTATTTAGTCCAGTTAGAATGATACGATTTAGGTCCAATATGCACCGTTTTGATCGATAACTTGTTTCCATTTTGAAGGTAATTTCATTACGCCTTTCTCATAGAAACCCTCGTTCCTATTGGCAAAAAACTGGGACAGTCGATTTTCACAGGCTTCTCTTGAGGCGAATGTTTCACCAGTAAAATCATTCGCCATAGACAGGTGGTAATCACTTGGTGCCAGATCCGGACTATAAGGTGGATGCATAAGAACCTCCCAACCAAGCTCCCGGAGCTTCTGGCGAGTCACTATCGATGTGTGTGGCCTGGGGTTGTCCCGATGGAACATAATTCCACTCCTATTGGCCAAAGCTGGCCGCTTCTGGGCGATTGCTTCCTTCAGACGGTCCAATTGTTGACAGTACAGGTCCGAATTAAGAGTTTGGCCGTAGGAGACCAGCTCATAGTAGATGATTCCCTGCCAATCCCACCAAACACACAGCAAAATCTTCCTGACCGTCAATTCTGGCTTGGCCACCGCTTGCGCCGGTTCACCGCGATTCGACCACAACCGTTTTCGCTTGACGTTGTAAGTGACCCACTTTTCATCACCAGTCACCATCGGCTTCAGAAATGGGTCACTTTTGTTGCGATTCAGCAGCGATTCGCAGTTGGAAATTCGGTCCATGATTTTTTGCGTTAACTCGTGTGGCACCCATACATCGAGCTTCTTCTTGTATCCAGCCTTATTCAAGTGGTTCCAAACGGTTTTTTGTGCAATGTTTAGCTCCTGGGCAATCGAAACAGTGCTTACATGACGGTCGGACTCGACGATTTCCATAATTTTATCGACATTTTCGACAATTGACCTTCCAGAGCGTGGTGCATCTTTGACATCAAAATTACCGGAACGGAATCGACGAAACCAAAATTGCGCGTGATTGGCTGTTACAGTATCAGGACCATAAACACTATTCACATTTTCAGTCGCCTGGCTTGCGTTTTCGCCTTTATCGAAGAAAAACTGTAAAATACGGCGTGTTCTCACTTTGCTGGTGGCCATCTTTGACGCGCGCTCAAACAATATTGAGTCAAGCAATCACAAAACTGTCTGACAAGGGGACAGTACGGCAGTCGGATTTTTGTAATTTTTCGTACTCATGGTACGTGAAGTTCAGAGCTCGAATATTAATATCCCAAAGCCGTTCGACGCCATATTCAGAAATTTTCGAGAAAATTGACTTTGAAGTTTTCGAGCGCACTCTTATCCCACAAAGATGCAATGATATTCGAACCGGGCTCGTGGCGTACCCGGTAGCGCTCGAGTCTAGTAATCGCGGGGTCGCTGGTTCGAGTCTCACTTCGATTTTTTTTTTTTTTCATTTTTTTTTAATTCGCATACCTCCGTCATTTAAATATCCCGATAAATTTTTGTTGTATATAATCACATATTATTATATATAATTAATATAATATATCTATATATGTTTATATATGGACAAAATCCATATATAGTTTGTAACGAGGCAAAATTCCCGCCCGTTACATTCGGCTCGTTCCAATGCTCACAAGGCGATTCCTCAGGGCCAAAATAGAGAATTGCGACTTTATTAATTATTTATATTTTTGTACAAATTATTTTATGTACCGCGCCTCGGGCGGGAGAGCTAAAGGAACCATCGCTGGACAGCGAGGGAGCTACTGTTTCGCCGACGAACTTCGCATCGAGATAACGGAGGAATCGGCAGAGATTTTCCCGCACGACTCAAAACTGTCTTCGAGTAGCCCTCCCCTATTCTAACACGTGTCGTTAGTGGATGATGATCCAGCCCATCCAACGAGGAAAAAGAACATCGTTTTCCCAGCGTCGCTGCCTCAAGATGCAGCTCAAGAATTGTTTGGAACGGCTGAGCAACACATTATCGTCGAAGGTTCTCTAAGCGGGGATTGAGTACCGCGAAGAGATCGTTCGTCCATTATCGCAAGTCCCGTAGCGCTACTGCGTTGCGAGTGATCGGTCTGGAAACCGTCAAATGCCGTAAAGGACCGAATGTTCGCGAATTTTGGGAAATCATCGCGATTAGGTAGGGGTAGGGGTGTCGCTAACGAGAGCAGGAGAAACACCTTGCTCGAGGCACTTTCCGTTGAGTTTTGGAGCGAGCTGGATCGTGGATCGATATCCCGGATACCGCGCGGAGAAAATTTCGAGCCGAACACCCGACTCATCAGAAGGGAAGATTCCGAACCATCGGTGAGCTCTTTCGTCCGAGGGACTAATTCGAGTAGTTCGCATATTTTTGTTTGTTGCGAATTTTGAGGTATTAAATAATTATTCGTCGCGTTCACATTCCCGACGCGGGAATAAAATTGTGTTGGCGCGTGCCCCGGTTTCGGCGGTTCCTGCGGAGTCGCGGCCGTTTCTTTGAGGCCGGTGAATTTAGGAATTGGATTGTGTGAAAGCCGCGAGACGTGCACGCCATTCCCTTGCCCGTTAGTAAATCGGTAGCCGTAACAATCTTTTCAAAGGTAATAAATTAGATATTAGAGTCGAAAATCCGCCTTGGGACTAAAGTCCACGGGAAGTCGCCGTTCGTTGCCGTCGTACGCGGGATATGTTTACGTGAGGGCGATTGTGATATCGCCGGGGAGAAAGTCGCATTGGATTTTGGTACTTGAGTTTTTGGAACGATTTTCTTTTCCCGGGATTGGTTCTTATTAAAGTTCGCGATCGTAAGCATTCCCGTGACGCGTCGATGTGCGTGTGTGAGTGTACGCGTGTATGCGAGAGAGAGAGCGAAACCCCGATTATATTAAAATTGTCGGAATTGATTTATGTTAAAATTCATTGTATTCTGGGACGAGAGGTTTCCTCCGAGCGCTTCGGTTTTCCCTCTCTTAAAATATCATTATTATTAAAATAAAATTAGATTCTTTGGTTCCCAGATATATTGTTTTGTAAAATTTATTTTCCGTTTGATTTCTAAATACTGACGTGGATTCGACCCAGCCCCTCTCCGGATTTGGAAAGCTGCAGCTAGCCGTCAGCTAATCGACCTTGTCGAATTTTCTCTGGCGTGGTACGCGCCTGGCGCCCATCCCGCAAGGGAAAAATAAAAGGAGAAAATTATCGCGACGTTTAAGGATCCGAGGTCGAGGGTACTTATGTGGGGAAATTTGGTATAGAAATTTCCGCTACAAAATTTTGGCGCCCAACGTGGGGCATGACATAAAAATTTATAATCTATCCTGGAAGCGCAACGTTCAGTATTTTGAAAAAAAAAAAAAAAAAAAAAAAAAAAAAAAATCATTCGAAACCGATTATGAAATTTATAAAAGAGTGTTGGAAAGGAAATTTACGAAGTAATCGGTACTGAGATTTTCGGATTGAAAGGTTTAAAATTTATTTCGTTTTGGCTCGACGGGGTTTCGGCTCTCGCTAGTGTGCTGTGTAGCGTTGTCTTCGAGCGTGACGGCCGTGTCTATTGTTCGCGTTTAAGGCTCGCTCGTGTTGTGTTTTTTTTTGTTCTTCTGTTTGGTGTGCTTGTCCCTAGTCCGATATTCGGAATATTTGTATTGAGACGAATTGAGTGAGTTCACATTCGGTTATCGTGAGACAGTTTCCCGAAAATTATAAGGAGTATTATACCGAAGTTTTTTTTTGTTTTTATGCCGTCAACGGCCTTTGTCTAGTATTTTCTCTCTCACGATACGGTGCGCATTTGTTAAAAAAAAAAAAAAAAAAAAAAAAAAAAAAAAAAAAAAAAAATTACTCGGGACGACACTTTGGAAATTTTAGATTTGACTTAATTTTAGATGTGACTTAATTTTCGACTATTGGGATTAAAATTTTTTTTTTTGGCAGATTGTTTTCTTTCGTGGTTTTATTGTTTATTATATTTATTTGACTACGTGACAGTTTGAACTATTTGACCTGTTGTACTGTTAATTGATTACTTATTTACTGACTTCAATTCTTCTTTTAAAATTTTTTTTTTTTGTTTTGTTTTTCTTTTCCCGCATTTGTCTGTCAATTCGTAAAATCACTTTTGCGTGATCATGGCTCATATGTATGACCCAGAGGAGATCGCCGCTCTGACCGACGATCAGGTCAAAGCCGAACTTACGATGCGCGGATTGCCGCTGGAGGGTACGATTGCCGCATTACGTGAAAGGCTTTATTTTTCAACTCGATTGGCAGGACGGGACGAAACGGAACACTCGGGATAAATTACCGTCGAACAGGTATCTTTGGCTGTCGGTGGGGCATCGGAAAATAAAATCGCGGACGGAGAGAATCGTCCTCCTCCTCCTTCCAATGTTCATAACTCGGTCCCGTTGCATCACTCTTCGCCATTAATAGCGAGACACTCGGTCTCCCGTTATCACGCGCCCGGTATGACCGCGTACGAGATTCTTCGTAAATGGGATGTTAAATTCACGGGAACTAAGCAAGAGGACATAGACGTTTTTCTGGCCCGTATCGAAGACGGACGTGCTCTTGTACCGATTTCCGACATCGACCTCTTAAATTGCATACCTCTATTTCTTTCGGGATTAGCCTACCATTGGTATAAAATTGAGCGTCCTCGATGGAATACATGGGTAGCGTGTGTCGATTCGATGCGTCGTCGTTTTGGGGATCCCGATTTCCAGCTCACGCTTCGGGAGGAAATTCGTGCGCGAACCCAGGGGAACGACGAGCTCGTTACTGATTATTTAACATGTATGCGGAATCTTTTTGTCCGCGTAATACCACCCTTCGCCGAGGAAGAACAACTGAACATAGTTCACCGGAATATGCTACCGCGTTTGCAAGTGGCTATCCTTCGGATGAATGTCAATTCTCTTGACGCACTCGAGACCCTCGCAAGTCGTGTAGAGCGTAGTTATAAGGCAGCAGTAAATTATCGCGCCCCTCCGCCGCCGGAAAAATCATTGCTTCCGGAATTCGCGTATTGCGATCCGCATCACTCGCGGAAACATGTTGCATTTGGAGGTTTGCACCAAGTTGCCGACAACCTCCCGACAACATCTCAAGGGGGGGAGAGTTATTCCAAAGGTCTCGATAGATGATTTGTTACCGTATCGTCCAGGTTTCGATTTGCCCGTTTTAGGAGAATGACGGAAGTTCCCGACCGAAATAGGGCAGAGACAGTTAATTTTTCGGTGTTTTCTCATAAAAGTGACGTGATCTACGGACTTAATAAATAGTGTGGTTGTTTATGTTGGGTGTAGACCCGTGATATTGTATTTGTGAGAGTCAGGGTTATTTGTGTTCGTCCGGTGGAGGCGGAGGTCCTAAAGGCGTATTCACTTGGTGAAGACAATGTCAAAGAACTTGATTTTCGTTATGTACTTCAATAATTTCATTGGTGCTCAGGAATCGCTGAACAGTGGGCTCATGACAAGATATTTGAATAATGGTTAGTCAAAATTTTTGATACTACTCGGTCCCGGAGACGGAGAGTTCTTCCCGACCGGGACGGTCGTGGTTTAAGGGGGGGAGAGTTGTAACGAGGCAAAATTCCCGCCCGTTACATTCGGCTCGTTCCAATGCTCACAAGGCGATTCCTCAGGGCCAAAATAGAGAATTGCGACTTTATTAATTATTTATATTTTTGTACAAATTATTTTATGTACCGCGCCTCGGGCGGGAGAGCTAAAGGAACCATCGCTGGACAGCGAGGGAGCTACTGTTTCGCCGACGAACTTCGCATCGAGATAACGGAGGAATCGGCAGAGATTTTCCCGCACGACTCAAAACTGTCTTCGAGTAGCCCTCCCCTATTCTAACACGTGTCGTTAGTGGATGATGATCCAGCCCATCCAACGAGGAAAAAGAACATCGTTTTCCCAGCGTCGCTGCCTCAAGATGCAGCTCAAGAATTGTTTGGAACGGCTGAGCAACACATTATCGTCGAAGGTTCTCTAAGCGGGGATTGAGTACCGCGAAGAGATCGTTCGTCCATTATCGCAAGTCCCGTAGCGCTACTGCGTTGCGAGTGATCGGTCTGGAAACCGTCAAATGCCGTAAAGGACCGAATGTTCGCGAATTTTGGGAAATCATCGCGATTAGGTAGGGGTAGGGGTGTCGCTAACGAGAGCAGGAGAAACACCTTGCTCGAGGCACTTTCCGTTGAGTTTTGGAGCGAGCTGGATCGTGGATCGATATCCCGGATACCGCGCGGAGAAAATTTCGAGCCGAACACCCGACTCATCAGAAGGGAAGATTCCGAACCATCGGTGAGCTCTTTCGTCCGAGGGACTAATTCGAGTAGTTCGCATATTTTTGTTTGTTGCGAATTTTGAGGTATTAAATAATTATTCGTCGCGTTCACATTCCCGACGCGGGAATAAAATTGTGTTGGCGCGTGCCCCGGTTTCGGCGGTTCCTGCGGAGTCGCGGCCGTTTCTTTGAGGCCGGTGAATTTAGGAATTGGATTGTGTGAAAGCCGCGAGACGTGCACGCCATTCCCTTGCCCGTTAGTAAATCGGTAGCCGTAACAATCTTTTCAAAGGTAATAAATTAGATATTAGAGTCGAAAATCCGCCTTGGGACTAAAGTCCACGGGAAGTCGCCGTTCGTTGCCGTCGTACGCGGGATATGTTTACGTGAGGGCGATTGTGATATCGCCGGGGAGAAAGTCGCATTGGATTTTGGTACTTGAGTTTTTGGAACGATTTTCTTTTCCCGGGATTGGTTCTTATTAAAGTTCGCGATCGTAAGCATTCCCGTGACGCGTCGATGTGCGTGTGTGAGTGTACGCGTGTATGCGAGAGAGAGAGCGAAACCCCGATTATATTAAAATTGTCGGAATTGATTTATGTTAAAATTCATTGTATTCTGGGACGAGAGGTTTCCTCCGAGCGCTTCGGTTTTCCCTCTCTTAAAATATCATTATTATTAAAATAAAATTAGATTCTTTGGTTCCCAGATATATTGTTTTGTAAAATTTATTTTCCGTTTGATTTCTAAATACTGACGTGGATTCGACCCAGCCCCTCTCCGGATTTGGAAAGCTGCAGCTAGCCGTCAGCTAATCGACCTTGTCGAATTTTCTCTGGCGTGGTACGCGCCTGGCGCCCATCCCGCAAGGGAAAAATAAAAGGAGAAAATTATCGCGACGTTTAAGGATCCGAGGTCGAGGGTACTTATGTGGGGAAATTTGGTATAGAAATTTCCGCTACAAGTTATTTATGTACAAAATTCATTATAGTTATACATAATTATATATTTTCTCATATATGATCATATATTATTTATATATAACAATAGGTGATTATTTATAAAAAAATAAATAAATAATCCCGGGATAAAAATCATAAAATCTATGCTAATTCACATATATGTAATTATAATTGTCAATGATAAATGCAAGTCTTATTTTTTATTATCTCTTGCTTGAAATTGCGAATAGGCGACGTAAAAATATCCAGTAATAATATTTACATAAACTCCCTTGTAGATTAGTAGGAATATAAATAGAAGAATAAATGTTGAAATATGTGAATATAACGCTTGCTTTGGCAACCGTCGATATTGTGAATAACAGTTCTGCGTACATCGTTTGCCTTTGTCCTGATCAACTACCTGCGAAGCGGGCACAGCTGCTTGTGCACAAAAGATTTCTGTACGGTGTGCGAGATGCCGTGAAAATTACTGTTTTCCTTGTTTTTACCATGGTTTTCACTCTGGCCTGTGTAACATTACACCCGATGTATAAAACAAACGAATACAGACCGAATAATAAAGTATTCAATTCCTTACCCGACGTTTTTCATTTTCACCCTAAAAATGTTGTTGGTTATAAATATTGATACTTGAAAATGTATGTTTATAATCAAGAGATAATTAAAAATATGACTTGCGTTTTTTCATTTAAAAAAAATGAAAAAAAAAAAAAAAAAAAACAAAATCGAAGTGAGACTCGAACCAGCGACCCCGCGATTACTAGACTCGAGCGCTACCGGGTAAGCCACGAGCCCGGTTCGAATATCGTTGCATCTTTGTGGGATAAGAGTGCGCTCGAAAACTTCAAAGTCAATTTTCTCGAAAATTTCTGAATATGGCGTCGAACTGCTTTGGGATATTAATATTCGAGCTCTGAACTTCGCGTACCATGAGTACGAAAAATTACAAAAACCCGACTGCCGTACTGTCCCCTTGTGAGATGTTTATTTTAGTGCGGAATCTTATCTTTCTAACGCCATCTAGCGTAATCCGATCGCACTTATATAACGCGAGATACAGATTACTAAAGCCACCTATGGCACAAATAATGGATTTCTTTTTACTGCACCTAATATCACAGATCTGCATGAACGACTATTTTAAAATACTTATTGTGTAAACATGACGATCACTAGGACCCTGACGACCACTGGGCCAACCACCTCACGACTTGTCATTTCCAACCGTATCCAAATTCCGTTCAATTGACGACCGCATCGCTGGATTTTCCTCGTTCCTCCCATACGTAAAGCCAACGGACTTTACTGGCCGAAACAGTCGATTTTTCAGCAGACTTTCAGGGTGCTCCGGCGGACTACCTATTACGTATGCCTCAGTAATCCAACACGAGGGGCCGAGCATCATGACGAAGCATTGAGATTTGTCGAGGTGAACGTAATAAAATGGTACGTGTGCCCTTCGTCCTATCCACTTACTCGAATACTCGAATCGTCGGACATGCAATGGAGCACAAACCTCGACAAAGGTCATTACTCAGTCGGCGTTTCGAGCTCTTTATCCATCCAAATGGTTCGGTATGTCGAGTGCTTCCGAACAACAGAACGGAATCTCAGCTCGTTTGACACGTAATGTTACGTACGTCGGGTAGTTTTGTTAGCCTACAATCGATGCATCTTAGACGATACAGGCACATGCGCTGACTACCGAACGCGCATGTACACCACCTTGGTAGTTTTGATCGCTCAGGAATACTCCGGCTTGAACTTCCAACCCGACGTTTCGCCAGATGAAAAGTAAATCGAAAAATCTCGCGCTACGCGTTCCTTCAGTCCCGCTGGTAATCGCTTTGCCATGCTCTGAGCGACCTTCCATTACTACCAAACTCCATTTCCCGTCGAAATACTCGGTGTTGCACGCATAAGAATACACCAATGCCTGGCGAAAATCGTTTGCCGCGTACCTTTGGAGCGAAGTGACTTCGTCACTTGCGGTATGGGGCCGTACGCAAATTACGTAACGCAATTGGGGGCAGGCGTTACGGTCTACGTTCGTGGAGGGGGGGAGGGGTCAAATTTTGCGTTGCGTCACGATTTTAAAATTGCCAGAAATAGCAAAATTCCTACATGTTCAAGTTTTAAATTTAAACCTCGCGTGCAATTTTACCGCTCACTGTGGAAGAACTTGCACAGTAACTTTCCCACATCCCCCAAGCACAATTTGAAGGAATTTCTTTTTTATATATAATTCTTTCAGTACATGTATTGAAAAATATGTTGGCAGCATTTTTATTCACAAGTCCGAAAATTGACAATTATTTTGAGAACTATCATGAAGGTGGAGAACCGTCATATCGCCCGCGACTAGCTACTTCAATGTAAGTATCAATACTCTAGAAAAAACATAACTTTTTATCAAGAAACACGGAACGAAAACTTGGAACGCGTTTTTCTCAAAACTAGTTTTTTCAACCTTGTCCGAGCGAATACTTAAAAACTTATCAACCGATTCTCAATTTTTTTAAAAACATTTTTGTAATCGCGGTGACTAAGGTTGTACGTATCCGCGTTTTTAACATTTGATAATTACTATTTTTAAAGATTGCTTGAATACAGAAAAAGGGCCTTGAAAATAGAAGAAAAGGTCCGAACTGTCGGCGTTTTGTAAAAAAAACCAAAATAAAAAAAAAGACTACGCATAATGACAGCTACATTTGTATAGATATCGATAAATTGTTGACTTTTAAATTACAGATAACCTTTCATAAAGATATCGACGGGACAATGAAGAGAATTTTTGTTTTTTGTCGTCAAATCAAGGCATATATATCGGTTGATTTTAAAGATTTTGTCATAAAAATTGGTATAAAACTAGATGAATATATACTTCATAAAATGAGTACAAACCCGATCCTCTCATAATTAGTTATGTGTATGAAAAAAATCGCAAAGCATCCGTTACGTAACGGAATGGGGGGGGGGGGGGTTATGGCCAAGCGTTACGGTCCCGTTACGTGGGAGGGGGGGGGGGGGGGGTAAAAATTGGGAAACTTTGCGTTACGTAATTTGTGTACGCCGCCTATGACTCGCGCGGGTGCCAATGCAAAATCCTCAACGGCGATGAGGAAGTAGCAAATGCAAATCACGATGAGCAGGAAGTTGGTTAGATAATGTAGGCTGAATTGTTGGGCTCCATGTGGAAGAGGGGAGCCATTCAAGTATTGCTGACTGTAAGGACAGTGATGGAATGAGAGAAGGGAAATTGACAGTTACACAATGACAAGAAAATCGAGCCTTTGTCATATAGTAGCTGTTAATCTAGGCGCACGGATCGTTTGTCTACTCATATTCTTCGATCTAATAATAAGATAGGGAGACTATTAGACTGGCGCTGGGCAGAAGGCGGAGGTAGCGAAGGTTGAAAAAAGTAGGGAGTAACGAGACTGTTTATCGAGGATTCTTCGTCTTCATCGTTTTTTTCCTTCAGTGTCTCCATTTTTCTCTTTCTTCGCTCGTAGTTTATTCGCTCCCTCGTTTCGTACTCTCTCCTCGTTTGGACCATATTCTTCGATCGTTAGGCCGGCGAAAAAAAATGAGGGAGAACATTCTCCCTCGGACATCCCGAGCTATGAGTAATTTCGTTTCGCGTGCGCGCGAATCTCTTCTATTTTTTATGCACTAGATGAAGCCGAACGAGGTAAGCCCTAGGAAAAGTTCCCTCTTGTTTGTCGTTCCTGGAAACTAGCAATCAACGCGGACGATAGGTTTTTTTGCAGCTAATAAAAGCAGCCTTCTTGGATGAATGGGGCGAGTATTACGGTTGACATTGAGATTAATCTTCTTACTTTTTGATATTTGCCTTTTCTTCGCTTACGTGTAATTATGTAATTAATTGAATCCAAGGTTTGAGTTCTTAATTAGTGCGGATGAAAACTCCATTTTGAGTTGCGTAATGAATTTTCTTCGTTATTTGTTGGAAGCGTTACGTATAAACATACATTTGAGTTATTCCGCGCATCGTGTTCCTTGCTTTTATATGTCGTTTGCAGACATACGGAGGTAAACGTATCAAGCCATTTGCTTTTATCCTCGTTGCGAGAATCTGTTCACGGCTCTTCAAAGAGAATTATATACCTCATAAAGCGCTTTTATTTGTTAACGATCATAATTGACAAACCACTTGCGTTCATTTTGCTGTTATTCGTATGTCTACCAAGTACAAGAATCAGGAAAACTGCCGTGATTAAGGACCAATTGGGAAGACGTATTCAGAGTAGAAAAGATACTGTGACTTCGTTTCACGTAAAATGACATTGGGACTTTTTCGCAGTCTGCAAGAAACGTAATAATTAGTGTAAAAAGTCTGGATTATATGTTATCAGAGTGTGTTCAAAGGGTTGCCTCGTATCTTACGGTAGAATTGCAGCTTTTTCCGATGAAGGGGCTATACCAGCATGAACGCTGAAAATTTGGGTGATTTTCGGGAATTTTTTCGAAGCAAAGTACTCAATTCAATGTTTCGGAATATTAAGAATATATTTGGCTAGATTTGACCTATATTATAAAATTTTTTCATAGAATAATATTGCGATCTAAGCAACTTATGCGCTGCCTTCGGAGGCGCCACAAAAAAGTTCCTCCACTGCTGACATAATTCCGGCCGATCGAGTAGCTGACACCGGAAAAGGAAAAAATGTCGTTAAACTCGAAGGTATTTCCTGTACCATGACGTAGGATTTTCGCAAAATATAAAAATCTAACAAAATGGCGTACTTATGAAAAAAAGTCTGTTTTCTTGCCTATAAAATGGTCGTTTTTTTCAATGCCAAATCGTCAATTTTCACCCAATGAAAAATATCCTACGTCATTGTAGAGTAAATATATTCAAGAGTACTTAGTTCAAATTTCAAGTCAATCGGATAATTGCTCTTTGAGTTACAATGTCAGCAAATTTTTAAAATCCCATTTCGAGAAAAACTTGTTTAAAGATTTAACTATCGATTTTTGCGAGATAAAATGATTAGAGATACGGTCTTGAAATTTTTACAGGCAAAAATATCGATTTGTTTACCGAAAAAGCTCCCAAAAAGCTACGAAAAAGCTACCGAAAAAGCTCATTGCGAGTAAGTTTCCCGGAGAACAACTATAGGGGCGTATGCAAATTACGTAACGCAATTTTGGGGGGGAGGGGGTCCGGCCAGGAGTTACGGTCTACGTACGTGGGTGAGGGCGGCGGGGGGTCAAGGTTTGCGTTACGTCAAGATTTTAGAACTTGCACAGCGGCGTTTTCACTTTCCCAAAGCAAAATTGATGTTTTATTGTTTTTTTTAATAGTTCCTCAAAGTACATACATTCGAAAATATTTTTGCAAAATTTATATTCACAAGTCCGAAAATTGACGGAGTTACAGTCACTTTAGTGAGAATAGGTAGCGCGACCGGTTAGTGCCCTCAGTCCCTACAGGTGTGGCATCGTTCACAATAGATGAAGTGCAGGCTCTGATTATTTTGTGCAATAAAATGAAGATGAAGAAACGTCATATCGCCCGCGACTAGATACTTTAATGTCAGTGTCAATATTCCAGAAAAAATATAACTTTATATCAAGAAAAATGGAACGAAAATTTTGGACGCGTTTTTCTCGAAACTACTTTTCTCGACCTAGTCCCAGCGAATACTCAAAAACTTATCAACCGATTTTTATTTTTTTTTTATTACATTTTTGTAAACACAGTGACTAAGGTTGTACGCAGCCGATTTTTTAAATTTTGATAATTACTATTTTTAAATACTGCTTGAATACAAAAAAGGCGTGGAAAATAGAAAAAAAAATGTCCAAACTGTCGGCATTTCGTAAAAAAAAAAACGGCTACGCGTAACGATGGCTACATTTGTATAGATATCGATCAATTGTTTACTTTTTATTTACAGATAACCTTTCATAAAGATATCGATGGGACAATGAAGAGAATATTTTTTTTTGTCCTCAAATCAAGGCATATATCTCGGTTAATTTTAAAGATTTTTTCATAAAAATTGGTATCAATCTAGATGAATATATACTTCATGAAATGATTATAAACCCCACCCTTTCATAATTAGTTATGTCTAAGGAAAAAATCGCAATTATTGACGACAAAGCACCCGTTACGTAACGGAATAGGGGGGGGGGGGGGGTCCGGCCAGGCGTTACGGACCTGGAACGTGGCCCCCCACGTAACGGGTTAAAAAATGGGGAAATTCGGCGTTACGTAATTTGTGTACGCCCCCTATACGGAAAAAGCAGCTCTCCCAAATTGTTGTTCGATACAGCTGTTATTGGAGACTTGCGATCTGGTAGAGTTTTTACTCAGCAGACTTCTCATCTATCGGAGTTATTTTCTTTTAGAGTTCGCCTTTACGAGAGTTGTTTTTTGGCCGAGTTGTTCATCTCGAGGTTTGCTCGCAGCGGACTCTTTTCTGGTAGAATGATGGCATGTATAGTTTTATCCGGGAGAGTTGTGCGTGCCTATCTCATGCGTTCGTTGTTGTCATGTCGATTCTCGTTATTATATTTCGTATTAACGGTTGCTAATATATCGATGTTTTCCTCGACTGTGATGCAAAGGACAATTGAACCGCTTGGATCATTAGTTAGCTCAGTTGGATCTCTCGAGACAACTGGGTCCTTTTCGGTCATTTGTTTCTCTTCCTCTCACGTACCCTCGACGTTCTCATTTTCTTGTCATTATTAACTCTTCGTTTGTACATGTCGTTCCTCGAATTCGTCTTCTCCTTTCTGTCTCTCTTTTCGGCTGGGTGAAGAGAAAACGAAGACACTCGACAGTATACGATGTTAGGTCTGCGTGTGTTTGTATCTCGTAACGTCTCACGTTCCGAGTCAAATAATAAATTTATAAACGGTCATTATACGATACGGAGCATCGTTGGGTGAGCTCAACGTGAAAGCTTCCCTCTTGGTACCCTTACTCGTTCCTTTTTTCTCTTTGCAAAGTCTCGCTAACATTAGCATCGTGAAACTCTAGTAGGTTCTCGACAAGGGACAAGTGTTTCTTCGTGAAGCAAAGAAGCACACGTTTGAGACTATATATACATACATATATGTATATATATATATATATATATATATATATATATATATATATATATCCATAGCGCTACACATTGTCACCCTTCTTCCTACGTATTTTGATCTTTCACCAAAATGTAATTGCGTAGCAGTGAACGAGGTTTGAAGACAGAAAAGAATGGACTCTCCCGGGGATGACGCAGTTCTCCATGCGACAGAGGATATTACAGAATCATTATTCAATTTATTAATGATTTAAGGGAGACTTTGTCCTTGAAAGCAGCGGGAGATGTTAGCGGCTCAACATAAGCAGCTAGAAGAAGAGGAGGGATGCCTCTATGGACCAGGCATTACCGATTAGCGGTAATTATAAACACATTTGTGTAAACACATTACAAAACTTTAAACGCGTTTTTCTCGAAAACACATTTTTAAAAATGGCTGACATTCTCCTGACCGCTGTAATTAACATATCGACCTGAAATTTGGAGAGCATACTCAGAAAATATGTCTTCACGGAATGACGGATCGTTTTTTCGATAGATACATTTTTGCATTTATTATTTATCTTTTTATGCGAAAAAAAACGCGAAAATTCGATTTTTTTTAAAATGCCGCCATTTTCCGAAATTTGTAGTAAACAAAAAACCCATCCGTCATTCCATGACCAAAGGGTCACAGATTGATAATATGCTTTGAATTTGTGTTTCAGATCAACAAAGAGGGGGCAGTGATGTCAGCCGTTTACCTCCCGCGATTTGAGGACCTGTTTTCGCGGAGCTGCAACGGCCGCCATTTTGGTTTTTTTTCAAAAAACATTTTTTTAACGTTCTGTATATCATGAATAAAAGCAAGAAAAAAACCGCACTCAAAAAGCTTTACTCGTTTCCTTTAAAAAAAAATAAAATGTAAACACCTGAAATATGGCACTCCAAGGACAAAGTCTCCGTTAAACGGATATTTTTGAGAAATCTCTGATAGGCGTAGTCTTGCTAATAATTGACAAATTTAAGTTTAGATAAATTGCTTATGAAATAAACTTTCTTTTTAGTGCAGAAATTGCAGTAGAAAACAGGAAAAAGCCACTGTACTCTCTAGCAAGTGTTAGGAAACGGCCAGGCCTATCCGCTGTCCATTGGGTTTGCCATGTACCGGGAATTGGAACAAGACCCGACCTGCCTCTTCCTGGTTGAAAAAGAATGAGGATTTTTTCGGGAAATAATAAATGACTAACACAGCTATCATCAACTTGGATGTTTCTATGCCGGACATGATGGGGCAAATGAGGTGAAAAATTATGGCACACGAAAAGGGCCTTGCTCTTAAGAAAAGTCCTCCATCGGTCAAATTCTGGCTAGAAGCTTTTTTAATTGGAATTTAGTCTGACTTTGAAGTAGGTATAGTTTAGTTTAAATTTGAAATAGAGTATAGTGTATGCAGTTCACACTAGCCATGATCTCGATCGATATAAAAAGGCAGTAACCAGTAATCGTTGAACAGGCAGTAACCGTTTCACTTCCATGCATTGCAAGGCGGGTTCAAATGGGAGTTTCGTATTTTTGTATAGGCGCAAGAGTTTCATCGACAGGCAGAGGTTTCGAGTCGATTAAGAGTTCACCACCTCTCCAACTATTTCTCCTCGCGCCGGGTGATTTGCGGCGTTTGACAACCTTGCAAATTTGTCCTTTGCAACACATTGCCATTCAACCATGCTTCCTGCCGCCACTGCACTCTTATTTCCGGTTCCACGTAGTATATAAACGCTTCAATATTGAACGCAGGGCAAACCCGGGGTCACAGTTTTTTCAAGGATCCGTAAAAATAAAGGTATAGACGTTTTTAAACTTATCTTTATTCATAATTAAACTTTGAACATTTAACTTTGAGACAATTTACGAAATTAAAAAAAAATCCTATCAGATCAACCTTAAGGCCTTAAGCAACTCTAGAGGTCGGAAAAATAGGCTTTTTGGGTTTTTTTTTTCATAAAAACTACAAAATAAATCGAGATTACAAAAAAGGGTGTTTATCATACATATCAGTGACTGTATACAATAATTTTTTTGAAGCGATTAATTTCAAAATGGCGGCTGTGCAGCGTTTTCGCGATGACGTCTCCGTTTTTCCAGGGCCCACGGCCGGACAAACAGTTCCTTTGATTTTTGAATTATAATGAGCCAATGAATTTTTTTCGATTACATATAATAACTGCTATAGAAGTACGTAGGATTTTTTCGATATATTGATTTTTGGCTAAATGCACTTCTAAAGTGGAAAGTGAAAAATTTGCCTAAAAAATCGTCAGATAATTGTCAATAACAAATGAACTATGCAATATAAAAAAAATCCGACGTACTTCCATAGACAATGTATTTTTCAAGATATATTCAACATTTCAAGTAAATCGGTTGAAAATTGTCTGAGTCATGTTTTCGGCCAATTAAAAAAATGCAGTTTTGAGATAAACGCGTATGAAGTTTTGAGTAGCTCGCTGCGGACCAGGTGGCCTTGTACTAAAATTCGAAAACCGAGTACTTAGAGATTTTTCCCGGCCATAATCTTTTGAGTCATCATTTTTGAGGTCCTAGGGGACCATTAAAAAAAATCGAATTTTCGAAAATTCTAGAGTGGCCTAACCCCTCAAAATTACTATTTTTTAAAATCACGATTGGCTATCTCTCCTGGAGAGATGAGATGAGATGGCCAGTTACCCAGCATTATACTCTCGGTTTTCTCTTTGGTTTTATGTTTTCATTCATAATTTTTTTCTTTTGGCAACATCTAGAACACATATGATGGAAATCAGTATAATTTGTGTGTACCCAAAGTTGGCATCTATCCACTGAAGTCAGTCTTCGATGAGACGAGTTTTATAATAATTTTCTCCACAACATTTTTTGTCATTGTTCTTATGTCGTCTTTCTCAGGTCTAGGTATTTCGTAGGTCCCGGCAGCCGCACGAACCGACAATTCATCATTTGTTACAGCACTAACAGCTGCTTTTAATGATTCTTGAGTCCAGTTGCCTCGTAGAGCAATTGCTTTTCTCTTGTACTTATTAGGCATGTAAAACAAATGTAGAAAAAATGAATTACTTGAACACATTACAACTAATACTATGGCCATCATACACCGACTGTACGTGGCCATCTCTCCTAATCTCCCGGGAGAGGTGGCCACAACTAAAATGTAAACAAGTAGAAACAATACATGCGAAATCTTGAGGTTATAACAAAGCACTGTTCGTAAACTATTCAAGAAATAGAAAAGCCACCATTATTTTTACCAAATACCATCACCACAATGTAAAACATGAAACCGTCAAAAAATGTAGCAGTAGACAGAATAATTAAAAAGGATTTGACTTACTTGACATTTTATTTGCCAAACTTTTGCTCGTACACTTACATCTGCGCACGACGCGAAGCGAATTAAGCAGTCACAGGTGAAATCTAGTGCGCGGTTCTGTGAAACATTTCTATTGGCCATCTCTCCCTAATGGCCAACTCCCCCGGAATTACGCTCCACGATCACGAATACGCCAAGGAAAGCGTTTTGCTGTCAGGTAATTGAAAAACGAAAATCCAACAATGTCACGTACATTTGCTCCGCCCAGCATTGACGTCATTTCCGCAATTTATCTCCTTCCGGCCTTTGGCGTTTCTTTCCATTTTTAAAACGGTTGGAACACAGCTATGGGACAGTCCCGAGAGAGAGAACTAGTCAGTTCGTGACCAATACGTAATGCAACAAAATCTTTAAAACCGGAAAAAAGTATAACTCACGATCATGGTAGACAGCAAAACGTAGGTGCTCCCAGTTCTTATGATGATGCTGCACGAGTTGACTTACACAAGTTATTTTTGCTTAAGGGGTAAGGTCACAGTAGAATTTTCAAAACCTCGATTTTTTTTCCACTAGAACAGTGCTTTATCATCATAAGAATAAGTTACTATTCGATTTATAGCAGGAACATTTTTTTTCACCGACTTTGAGCGTATAACGTAAGCCCACCTCTGGCACGGCTATAGAGTACCTAAAAATTTTAACGCGTTTTTCTCGAAACAGCTGTTTTCCAATTGGCGTGACAAATAACTTCAACAATTTTCACTCGATTTACTTCAAATTTAAAAGTTATGTTCCTAATTGCATTTCGCAGAGAAGTACGTACGGAATTTCTGATTAATCGAAAACTTTTCATTTTATGAGCAGTTTAATACGAAATTTTCCACTGAAAATTCATTCAAATACCTACAACTTTTGAATAAAACAATATTTTTTAAATTCCGTACGTACTTCTCTAGGTATTCTAATGTAGATTGACGAGAATTTTTGTTTTTTGTTCTAGGTAAATATTGTGGATGCTAAATGTCACGCCGCGGAGCGCTTAAAAAAAGATAACCAAAGAACATATTAGTAGTCGCCATTTTGTACATCGAAAAAAAAATTCTAACAGCTTGATATTCATACTAAATAGATGTGTAATTAATTTTATGAGTGAATCACTTTTTCATACGGTTTTTTTTTATTCGCACATGTTTTTCTACCCGTTACTGTGGCCTAACCCCTTAAGAAATATATCGACAACCGTTCTTCTCGTACGTCGTTTTTTTCGTCTTGATTTTTCCCGGATCCGATTTTTTTGGACCATTGAATCGGCCTTACAGTCCCCCGAATGTGGCCTGATTTTTCGATCGGTTCGTTTCAGTGGCTGAATATGAATATTCCCTCCTGGCACGGCGATGCAATAACGTTGCTGTGGAGATTAGATTACTTCAATCTTGTACATTTCTTTGTTTCCGACCGCCAAAAATACGCGTCCAGACTTCGAGATAAATGTATGGAAAATGCTGTCGTATTTAACGGATTATGCCTAGTTGTTTCAGTCGAAAACAGCTAATTTTTGGGATTTTTTTCTAGAAAATTGTGATAAATTTCTACAAAAATTAGGTGAATGTTCGAAATAGTATCATCTAAAGAACATTGTAATTTTTTTGTGCATTATTTTTAATCGATTTACAGTCGATGTCCGGGAAGCGCCTTTCAAGATCGTTTTTTGACGCTTTTGAGCATTCTGACGGGTGTCAAAATTACAGCTTATAATTCTGTCAATTTTGATCCGATCACCTTGAGATTTTCAGGGATGTTTATAACATGATATTTCGTAAAATATATTGGTTTTGAAAAAAGTTTTTTTTTCGACTTTTACAACTAGACATAACTCCTTAAGTGTATTACGACAACTGGTAGGTATTTCATTCGAACGAGGCATCGCTTAGATCTAAAAGGTTAGGCCACTCAAGAATTATCGAAAAATCGTTTTTTTAATGGTCCCTAGGACCTCAAGAATGATGTCCCAAAAGATTATGGCCGGGATAAATCTCTAAGTACTCGGTTTTCGAATTTTAGTACAAGGCCGCCTGGTCCGCAGCGAGCTCTTTTTGAACTTCAAACGCATTTATCTCAAAACTGCATTTTTTAAGTTGGCCGGAAACATAACTCAGACAATTTTCAACCAATTCACTTGAAATGTTGAATATATCTTGAAAAATACATTGTCTATAGAAGTGCGTAGGATTTTTTTTATATTGCATAGTTCATTTGTTATTAACAATTATCTGACATTTTTAACGCAAATTTTTCACTTTCCGCTTTAGAAGTGCGCCATTTGGCCAAAAATCAACATATCGAAAAAATCCTACGTACTTCTACAGCAGTTATTATAGATAATCGAAAAAAATTAATTGGCTCATTGTAATTAAAAAATTACAGGAGCTGTTTGTCCGGCCGTGGACCCTGGAAAAACAGAGACGTCATCGCAAAAACGCTGTGCAGCCGCCATTTTGAAATTAATCGCTTCAAAAAATGATTGTATACAGTCACTAATATGTATGATAAACACCCTTTTTTGTAATCTCGATTTATTTTGTAGTTTTTCTGAAAAAAAAATCCCCAAAAAGCCTACTTTTTCGGCCTTTAGCGTGGCCTAAGGCCTTAATTTCCTGCTATCGTCTCAGACGACCTGTTTCTTAGGCTGCAAATTATGTCTAGAATGCGAATGAAAAAAATTAATGTTACGATTAAACGAAAAACGTTTGAGTACGTGTTTCCGAAGTAGAAGACGTTGCGTGACCTTTGTGCAACAAAAATTATACGTCACCACAAATACATGTATCAGTAAAGCGTTTCGAATGTACCGAGGGTTGTGTATAGGGAGATGCCGGAAATTCACGTAATGAAAGTTCTGCCGTAGTCGATTCCGTCAACCAAAACTCATCCCGTATCCTTTATACACATTCGTATATGTACGTATCCGTCTATTCAACTCGTGCGTCTGTACTCTTTCACCTTTGGGAGTAAAAATACCAATACGAGGCGTACAGAAAGAGATCAGTTGACTTTTCGTCCCTTTCCCGATACAGCACGCTTGACGGCTCACCCGGTAATGAAATTCCCCGTCATACCCGTACGTACGTCTAAACCGTTTTAAAGCATAATATGCAGTGACGTGCACGTTTCCACTTCAGACTGATCGATTAATCGATTATTCATCTTCATTTGTTAATACCCGGTGCCTCGATGTCGCGCTCTGCGAGGTCGTAAAGATTTCATTTCCGTGACACAATAGGCACTTCCGCGTGACATAGGTGACGCCGAACACCTGAGATTCAACGAGTAATCCGATAAAAAATCGCTCCATCTCGGACGTACCTCGATCCTCGTTGATTTTTCATTTATTTACGAGTCTACCGAATTTTTCATCTTTGTCAATATTTCATTCGCTTCTTTTATATAGGGTATCTTAAGGGGTTACCCCCACTTGCGATTTTGAAGAAATCGATTTTTTTTATTGCATTTTTTTGAAGTGCAATTTGAAGTGCAGTTTTTTTTTGATGCCCGGAATAGATGACTCTATGTAAGTTTACAAAAAAAAAATATTTTCTTCGTGTGAACTGAAATTGAAACTTTAAACGCGTTTTTCTCAAAATGGCATTTCTGAAGTCGGTGACCAAGATTACTCGAACACTAATGAACCGATCTTCTTGAAATTTTGCAGGCTTATTTAATACATAAAAATGTAGTCTTTAATCGTTCGATTTTTTTTTCGAAAAAAATGGCCGTTTTATAGCCAAAAACGGCCGTTATTTTTCGTTAAAATCGAACCATTAACTTTGACTGTCCGCCATTTTGTGAAAAATGAATATTTTTTAAAATCCTTCGATTAAAGACTAGTTTATACTTATATTTGACTAAATCCATCCGCATTTTTTTTTTCAGATGATCCACTTCGCCGCAATGTTGGTCACCGCAAACCGTGTATATAAAAACATGATTTCATTGACGGCCATTTGCCACTAAACAATGTAATATTTTTCAATAAAAAAATTACTGAAAGTTCTTCAAGATGTGTTCTTTAAGATGGTATATTGATCGATTAAAAAAGTTTTGTAGTTTTCTTTAAAAAAAATCATGAAAAAGGCCTTTTTTGCGCTACAAGTGGGGGTAACGCCTTAAAATGACGTGACATTTAAATTTATCAATAAATCGTATTATTTATTTGAAAAATACGAATATTTTCATTTTTATACAAGGTACAAACAGGGATTCGTCAAGAGCGTCAAGAGCATGCCAGCGAAAGTCTACACAGTTGGCTGTAAATTATGCAGAATGTATAACATTGTCCAGACAAATTTTAAAATTGACTTAAAATCATTTCTTAGTAAAAAAAATTCTCGAAATAATTCGTCGATTTATTGAAATTTTTGAAACTTTTAAAATCTCCATAGCCGAATTATTTTGACGGTGTTCAGATTTTCGAAGTTTTGGTCTTTCGTGTAAAATTATTTCGGGGTAGTAAGTATTCTTACGGCGTTTTGAGCGGTCTGATCATGCAAAGTTCGCACTTTCAACCCAGCCCTTTCTATGCGTTGCTCGATCGTGTAATTCTCCATGACTACACCTCAATACTTCCTGATGTGAGTTGTCAATTATTAGTACTCTATGGTCACCACAAAAAATGGCGTTCGATTAAAAATGTCAGGTCATTCTGAGACACCCTTTAGAATAAGCGATTGATTTGTTTCTAACCAAAGAGCGATATGCTGTCTACGAAAGACGTCGGGTGGAGTTTCGAAACGGTGCTTCTTTTTTGAACGCTTGGTTCATCCCTTTCTCAGGATTTAGCGATTACGAAAAAGAAATATTTTTCGATATTGCTCGATGAAAGGTTAGAAAAGGTAAAAAAATCCATTTTTTTAATTTTATTATCCAATAGTACAATATGTCTAGAATATTCTCCCGAAGTTTTAAGTCAATCGGAGCAAAAGTCTAGGAGAGAGAGAGCCTTTGGGAATTCTCCCCGTTGAGAAAGACCGGCCGGGAGCGACGCAAGTAAATCGCATTTTTCTCAAAACACTATTTTAAGGCGGTGGACACGATTTCTCTAAAACTAATACACCGATCTTATTGAAATTTTGCACACTTCTTTAAAATAGCATTGACTAGTGATGAAACGAAGATTTTTTTTCGATTACAACTAATTTTACAAGGCTGTACGCAGTGTAAATTGTACCAAAAATTGAACTATTTTTCATACAACTCTGCCAAAATTTCAAATTCCAATTTTTTTAAAAATCCTTCGTTCAATCACGAGCTATACTTATCTAGTAACAGAAAAAAAATGGTTTTTTAATTTCAGATAAAGTTCTATCATGAGTTATCCTGACTACCACGAGGATACTTTTTTAAGGGGTTTCTGGAAACTACGTCTGGCCGGCTGAATTTCCCAAATTTTTGGATTAAATTTTTTAATAATATTGTTGAAATATTGCTCTTTTATGTGCTTAATATTTTGAATAAAATAATTTGTATATTATATATTTTTTTTAATAGAGGAAATATACTTTATTGGCTTCGAAAGCCACGCAACCCCTTCAAAGTGTCTTTCGAAGTAACTCGAAGCATCCTCGATACGGCTGTCGTCGCAGGCGAAATTTGTTTGTCTTGTATCGGCACATGGCACGTGGATTCACGAAGGGGAGTCTCTCTCTTGCAGAACCACCATTTCCGGCGGAGTAATCAACTTCTTCGGTGGTATATCCCCTTGAGAGTTCAACACGACCCTTCGAGCTTACCTAAGTTTATAGAGCTCTCGCTGCATCGTCGTGTTTCTGACCAAGATAGACGCGAATCATCTGTGTGTAACGTTCGATACACACACGTGGCGATTGAGGAGATTTCAGGGATTTCTATTTAAATTTGTGTCAGCGAGAATATAGAACGATACAGAAAAACGATTACGGAGTTTCTGTTTGATAACTCGAACACTTCGTTCGAATTTATTTGATGGACTTTGACAATACGTATGCGATTGTGAATAATTAAAGACAAGCTCGGGTATCGCAAAAACGTTCATAATCCATGAAAAGTTCCGTCCTCGTTCATTTAGTTTTTAGTGGGCCTTGCACCGTTCTTTTGTAGCCAGCAATATTCTACTTCATAACGACAGAGAAAAAACGAGCGGCGAACTGAAGTACAGCTACGAAACAAAAACTGCAGTGACAAAAATGGCATTGTTAAAAGTTGCAGGAGGATTAAACACTTTTCGGAAATGTGCCGAAATGGACGATGTTGAAGTTCGCATCGTTGGAATGCAACGAGAATACTTTTTTATTCCTTTATTTTTTCATTTATGTCATCATCAGATCCGATAAATATGGGCTGATTTTTTATACGAATCGTCAAAAAACGTATGAGTGATTTTCGAGCCCGAAATTAGCAAAAAAGATGTTCAGGATGCAAAACTTTCGTTGCGTTTCAAGGATGCAAACTTCGATATCATTTGAAGTACGGGTAAAAAAGATCTTTCTTATCAGACAACGGTGACTCGCTGCATCCAACTTCAGCGTCGAACGGTCGACTATTTAGATGCGTTTGAAATAATAACTGCATTGAAATTTAGACAGAATAATTTTCCGTAACAAATATTTGTCCCCTATAATAAGAAGACATAAGGCAATACTGCATCGTTCCACGTATACAATGACGTGAGTTTGCGCGGCATATTTAAAATAATACTGCAAAACACATTTTTATTTGGAAGTAATTTTTAATCGTACAATTTTTTTCATTAGTAATGAATGAACCAACATTTTTATTTGTTAAGGCGGTCCTCTAGTTTCTCTGGTCGAAAAAATCGATTTTTTTTTCATAAATCACATCTACAACATGTGTAGAAAATGTGTGCCAAAGGATTTTTCGATATTCGAAGTGGTTCACAAGTTACGGCCCTGGAACGGAGCAGGTATACGGAGCAGGTATACTTTCAAACGCGTTTTTCTCGAAACACCATTTTTCGAAACGGTGACCACGATATTTCAGAAACTACTGCACCGATCTTGTTCAAATTTATACAGCATCTTTAATATGTTATAAGCCAGCGATTGAACTAGGATTATCATGATTGCTTCGATAGTTTTTTTTGTACGAGCGAAAAACTTAAGAAAAAATGAGTAAAAAATAGAATGTAATTTTCAAAAGTGTATAAAAAGTCAATTTTTGTAATTTAGAATTCACTCTAGTTCAATCGCTAGTCTTAAATATGAAGATTAAAATGCCGTTTGGTTTTTTGATTTCAGATAAGCAGAACAGCCGCAATCTTGGTCACCGTCAAGCACCTCTTTTACTTGATGTCTTCCTGTCGGCCACTGTAACTGTTATTCTATTATATATTTTGACTTCAAAAAATTTGTAAAGCTTATTTAAATGTTAATAAAGATTATGCAAAAACAATGAGATTGATTGTTTCGATGCTTTGCCCGTAAAAAATTATTGAAGAAGCCGTAAAAAAACAGCCGAGAAACTAGAGGACCGCGTTAATGAAAATAACATAAAGAATGTAAAATATTAATATTTATAAGGCAAATCTTTTTTATGACAACATTTTTAACTTTAGGAACACGATAACTATTTTTTTCTCGAAATATTGAACAATAACGTTCTGTGGTGTTGCCATATGTCTTCTCATTATAGGGGACAAATATTTTTTACGGAGAATTATTCTGTCTTATCTGAACGTTTTTGGCAAAACTTGACTAGTAAAGGCAATCCAAACTTTTTTCACTCTTTCCCTAACTAGTTTACTATCTAAACATATTTTTTTTTCAAAATTTATAAGCACAATAGAATGGTACAACGAATTATGTGACGTGGCTTTGGGTCAATCCAGACCCCGCAGTGTTAAAAGTTGCAATTTAAAAACCCATTATCTCCCAATCTAAATAATCAACTGTTCTGAAATTTCACTCAAACGTGCATAATGATATGAACAATGTCTGGTTAAGATTTGAACAAAATCTATAGAAATCAAGAGCTCGCGCTCGTTCTACCTTAACTTTTAGATACGTCCAGAAATTCAACTTTCAATATTTTTACTTAACTCTAATTCCGGCGATAGCTTCAGGCCTACAAATCGAAATGCCGTTTGATTTTTTTTTTCAGATGAGCAAAACCTCCGGAATCATGACAGCCGTCAACCAACTTTTTATTACACGTGAGTGTCTCCCGAACGGTGTGAAGTCGATTCCACTCGTTATTTTTGTTTGGTAAAATTCCGTGGGTCTTTAAAAATGTTAATAAATATGTGGTAAAAATTCAAGGATAGTGTGTTTTAATAGTTCAAAAAAAAATTCCCGAAAAAACGAGAAAAAAAATAGTTGTCACATGGGATGACCCCGTCGAAGGAAATGAAGTGTTTCGTTTATAAATGCACCACATGAATAGTTTTTACGACATGTGAAATCATTTCAACTCGACAATATCGATCCAACCTGAAACCGGTACAGTTCGATCAGTATACATTTCTCGGTCAAACAAATTGTAATTCCAGATCTACTATAACGACTATTGAAATAAAATATAGTTCGATACGCGTACAATTTATTCGAATGGACGAAAACTATTTTCAAACTGTTCGCCATACAATGCTACGGCATTGATAATAAATGAGAGTGCGTTCGTTACGCTTGAACTTCTATTGTTTCGAGGTGACTGAATAACAATAATTGATTCGAAGAATGAGCCAAGAAAGGAATATAGCACGTCGAAAGTGTAAGAGGACGGCAGACAAAAAAAAACTAGCATCGTGAGACATAAAACGGCGTTTGATTGTGAATGGCGCCCCGACTTTTTTTGACTCTCGGAGCGGGCACATATCCCGTTATTATCTTCGACGGTATGAATTTACCGTTACCGTCGGAAATCCAGCATTACACGAGAAATAATAAATTTCGGGAATAATGTTCCTGCCTCGTGCGCTCAAATCTCCTCTTCGCCCTAGACCCCTCTGTTCTATCGTTCCTTCTCCCCTATGCGGGTGGTGGGGTATCCCGATTTTGCAGTGGCTATCCCTAGCTTCAAGAAAGTTCTGCCAAGTCGGCGCAATAGAAAAACATCGTAAATCCATATCGATTCTGAAGGAAAAGAGAGCCTTGTCGTTCTCTTTGGGGTCTTTTAGCGAGCTGCGAGAACTACGACGACGACGACGACGACGACGACGGCGAGGAACGTTCTTCAATAAATTCACCTCTTCTTGCTGCCCCAAACCCAATGTCTTACCGAGTTTAATGTTCCACGCTTGAGACGCTTCACCCATTGAGAGGGCGAAAAGAAAACGAGGAAGGGCTTTCTTCGATGCTCTCGTCCTTTCTACTGTTTCTCGAACGCCAATATAATCATTGTATACCGACGTTCAATCCTGCTTTTCATACCTTTTTACGAGGCTGACTTGTTTATTTCTTTTTATTACTTTACTCGCATTTGTGCTACAAATATTTTGCGATTGAACATCGTTCGTGAATTTGGAGGTACTTGATCCGTCGCGAAAAGTTTACGTGCCCCACGATGCTTCACAACGAGGAAAACATATTAATTGAGGTTGACCAATAGAAGTTTGTACAGATAGCTTTCCTTTGAAGGTACAGAATTACGCTTTGATTCCTCTGAATGTTTCAGAAATAAATATATACGTCCAAACATTCGTAGAATAGTTCATCTCTGACTCTAATGAAATGTTTTATTCGATTCGAAAAAATTTAGGGAGTTTCTTGCAATCAAATAAATGGGTCGGTGCACCACGTACAATGCGCATGTACAAAACCATTTATTGGGCTTAAATAAATCGTTAGCATGCAATGTTTCGAGGCACTTATTGCCTTGCAACATCCATACCGAAAAGTGTATTTAATTTTTTATTTCAATGTCCACAAAAACTACCCCCTCGCCACCACAAAAAAGAACGTCACCTTGGTGCCCGCGTTCAATTTTTTTTTGAAACCTATGTATATGGTGGAGTATCAAAAACTATGAGATACGTATTTTTGTATCGGCAGAAAAACGGTTTTAAGAGGTTACCCCCACTTGCGATTTGGAAAAAATCGATTTTTTTATTGCATTTTTTTGAAGTGCAATTTAAAGTGCAGTTTTTTTTATGCCCAGAATACATGACTCTATGTAAGTTTACAAAAAAAAATATTTTCTTCGTGTAAACTGAAATTGAAACTTTAAACGCGTTTTTCTCAAAATGGCATTTCTGAAGTCGGTGACCAAGATTACTCGAACATTAATGAACCGATCTTCTTGAAATTTTCCAGGCTTATTTAATACATAAAAAAGTAGTCTTTAATCGTTCGATTTTTTTTCGAAAAAAAATGGCCGTTTTATAGCCAAAAACGGCCGTTTTTTTTCGTTAAAATCGAACCATTAACTTTGACTGTCGGCCATTTTGTGAAAAATGAATATTTTTTAAAATCCTTCGATTAAAGACTATTTTATACTTATATTTGACTAAATCCATCCGCATTTTTTTTCCAGATGATCCACTTCGCCGCAATGTTGGTCACCGCAAACCGTGTATATAAAAACATTATTTCATTGACGGCCATTTGCCACTAAACAATGTAATATTTTTCAATAAAAAAATTACTGAAAGTTCTTCAAGATGTGTTCTTTAAGATGGTATATTGATCGATTAAAAAAGTTTTGTAGTTTTCTTAAAAAAAAATAATGAAAAAGGCCTTTTTTGCGCTACAAGTGGGGGTAACGCCTTAAGGTGTGTAATCAGCCCTTAGAGTAAAACATGCCAAGGGCTGATTTTGAAGTTTCCGCCGCTAGGAGTCCACCGATTTCAGTTAAACAGAAACGAAAATTCTTTTAATGCAAAGCATTCAGAAATCCAGTATAGGTGCATTGGAAAAAAACCGAAAAAATAGGAAATGAACCACCCCTTATTTATCTTTCTCTCATCCCACATCTAAAACGGTGTTTTAAGAGGTCTTCTCACTTTAGACGCTAAAAAGGCTATTTTTATGAATTTTTTTTACAGGTTTATATTATAGATATTGATATGAAAGTTGTTACACTTAATAAATACACTTTTGAAATACGTTAAAAAAAATTATTTATTTAAGTCACTATTTATAGACGAAAATGGTAGTTAAAAAATGTCCTAAAAAATTGTAGGTCTGTGCTGTTGATGAAATCTTTCAGATGGATAATCCGAAACAAAAAAATCAAACGGTTTTGGATTCAGTGTGTTAATGGCTATAGCGCATATCATACGTTTTCCGATATATGCAAAAATAACAAAATGGCGGACATTTTTCGATAAACGAAAAAAAACGTATTTTTTCACCGTTTGTGGCAAAACAAATAGTGAACATGAAAAAAATTGAAATCCTTGATATGCGCTATAGCTATAGTTGTAAAGAATATGTGGGTAAAATTTTATAGGGATCGGTTCAGTAGTTTTGAAGATTTTATCAACAAGCCGTCGAAAAACTTTGTTTCGAGAAAAACGCGTTCGAAGTTTGTTTGGGTTACATAAGTAGATAAACATTTTTAAAAATGTATGTCGAAAGTGTATTTATTAAGTGGAACAACTTTTATATCAATTTCTATGACATAAACCTATCAAAAAAATTCTTGAAAATAGCTTTTTTAGCGTCTAAAGTGAGAAGACCCCTTAAATTGAACGTAACGGCAGACATTTCGAAGGGGGCAAGTCACGATCCATACATTTTTGAGATTTTTCATAAAAATTGAGGGTTTTGGAAGAAATCATGGTAAATCCGTATGCAGGGGGTAAACATACATGGACATGGCTTTGTAAAGGAAATATTTAAAATCGGATTTTTTTCCCATTCCGGCAAAACTCCACTTCACGGCTTTACTGAACCGTCGACCTTTTTTTTTGCTTTGATTTGGAACTCCTCTCGTATCGTATGCTTTTTGAAATCCCGTTGGATTTATTGAGCCCCCGTTATTTTTCCATTTTTGGTACAATTTGAAGAACGAACCAACGATTTTTGCCAATTTTCCATTCATACCACTTTGCCTCTTTTGAAGTGGACTTTTAGGGAAAACTACTTGAGATGTCGCGATAAATCAAGCGGCATTCTCTAAGTCTACCAAAATCCTTAGCGGAAACCCCGATTAAATTTATTCCACCCAAATAGAACCAACTTCTCGGCAGTTTGGAATTCCGCGATTTCGGCGCTTCCGGAAAAGTGGCCAAAAGGATCGAAACATTTTTTTCCGATTTGTAAACCATTTGAAAAGTGTACCTGATGGGGAATTTTCTGCCGATTACAAATATCACGGAGTATTTGTCAAAAGCTTTTAATAAGGCCTGCTAAATGTGTAAATCATCTATTCCCACACTTTTGACGATTTTAAAAATCAAAATTAAGAGTATTGGGTTGTTTCGTATGCGTAAGGGTGAATTCGGATTCAGGGCGTAAAAATTCATCCATATATGCTTACGAAAAAAAAACATTAAATATCCAAATCTGTACCGCATCTCGGCCAAAAATAAGTGTTTTCACTCAATTGGTGCTCGTTTCTTCTATGTTTCGACTTCAAACTCCGCTTGACGCCCATTCTTTTCTCAATCGTTTGCTCTCAAAACTCCAGCTCGATTCGTCAACCCACGATTATTTTTCGATTTGCGGCAACATTTCTAAGTCGACCCATCAATTTGCGCAAATCTTTCCATACTCAATCAATCATTTCGGAGTTTGTGGAAGTATTTTTAATTAGCATAGATATTTTAAATACAGAAAAAAAACAACTACGATAAGGATCTTGAAGAAAGGGGTGGTTCACCCCCTTAAGCTTGCTATCCGGTAAAAATGCGAAAATACTTAAAGCTTAATTTTATCCCCCGTTCAAAGTAAAATCACAACAAAGGGGTAGTTTATCCCTCAACTTTTTTTTCTTTGTACTCATAGTAGATTTCTATCTGTTCAATGTACCCACAGTGGATTGTCGCAAAACTTTACCGCCTTCCAATAAAATCATGGCAAACAAAAAAATGTTATCATCCAATCTGTCCAATCCTATTCGAGCAAAGATTTATTTTTATTAAAATGCAAAATTCAGGTCAAACCAAGATAGTTAAGGGGTGATACCAGTGTGATACATAAAAAAAATCGATTTTTTGCCTTTATCCACAGTTCATACTTTCAAGAATATCATTATCATTTATATCATTTATATCAATATAATTTTATCTTGCAAAAATCTATAGTTAAATCTTTAAACGCGTTTTTCCCGAAATGAGTTTTTTGGACTTGGACTTGGACTTGGACTGGGATGAGTTTTTTGGACTTGGGTTTGGACTTGGAATTTAAACTGAGTACTCTTGAATATATTTACTCTACAATGACGTAGGATGTTTTTGATTGGATAAAAATTGACGATTTGGCATTGAAAAAAACAACCATTTTATAGGCAAGAAAACAGACTTTTTTTCATAACTACGTCATTTTGTTAGATTTTGATATTTTTCGAAAATCCTACGTCATTGTACAGGAAATGCCTTCTAGTTTAACGACATTTTTTGCTTTTTCGGTTTCAGCTACTCAATCGGCCGGAATCATGTCAGCAGTGGAGGAACTTTTTTTTGGCGCCTCCGAAGGCAGCGCATAAGTCGCTTGGATCTCAATATTTTTCTATGAAAAAATGATGTAATATAGGTCAAATATAGCCAAGTATATTCTCAATTTTCCGAAACATTTAATTGATTACCTTTTTGCCAAAAAAATTCCCGAAAATCACCCAAATTTTCAGCAAGTTTAACGAGTTAATCTTCGTTAACGAAAATAGGAAATACTCTTTAGGTTGAATAACATTTTATTAGAATGCGAGGCACTAATTTTTTCTGATTCACACATATAATTAAGTTCCAGCAAATATCCTTTTTCATTGAAAATCAAATAAAAACGTCATAAGCTGCAATTTGAATCAACTGTGTTTTTAATCAAACATACTTTTCCACTCTCTGTAGTATGCGTTCAACGCTATACACAGACACGCCGCATTGCTCCGACATTCGCTGTTAAATTATTACCCAACTATGCGGGAATATGGAATTTCGATGAGAGCATGCTCCTCCGCAGATGAGAATTTCGTGGACTGATGCACCAGACTCGTCAACTCTGACACTTCAATTACGATGACGTTATTATAATGCAGTGTTTAAATGCAGCGTGTATTCCAACGTAGCGGCACGGTTATAATACCGTGTCGTATGAACAAGAAGAACATCTCATTACTACCATACAATATGTCCCATATCACAATCAACGGTTCCTGATTCGGTGAAGTGTCGCGATAACATATTGCCTTGACGTCCTTTAGTTCCGGTCAATTTTTTCCCATATATTCCTTCCTTTTACGACGCATAGTTTTCACTCAATATTCTCGCCGCGTGCCATCGTAATTTCTTTTTACGACGCCTTTCATCCATAAATCTCTTCTCACTGATGGCAGATACGTTCTCCGAGGATCTTGCATCGACATATTTTTCCCCTCGACGGGGCGCGTGAAAGTAACTATAAAATAGCGAAAAAACGACGATACTTTGGAAATTCGAGAGTTACGAGTCGAAATTCCCCGGGAAGTCAGTCAGGAATTGTCGTGATCGCAGGAGGCCATAAATTGTCCATGATGCAAGTGTTGCGAACAACGCCGAGGAATGATAAATGCGGAGATGTGATGTCGTTTGTAACGCACGAGAAAAGCATTCAGCATGGAGGTTTCCAAAGCTACGGAGCCTTGAGGATCTTGTCAAAACGTATATTCGATCACAAAGACGTCCAGGTGAGCTCGAAGGGCCTTTTCTCTGCATTCGACATAATCAAACGTACGAATGTAGACGTTGTGACGTGAGGAAAACGAGGACGAGCATCTTCCTTCAGCCTTTCTCGCATCGTCTCTCGCTCTGTCCCTCTCTCGCTCCCTTTTTCCATGGGTCTGTTTCTCTCAAGCCGACAAATTTTGCCAAACACACGAGAGATAGTATGCAGTCAAGGTTGGCTGACTGCCAAAGCACCATCTAGTTATATTCGGTCTTGGGAGAGTGGGGAACAAGAAATGGTGGTAGTTTTTCCTACGTACGAGATGCACACAGGCTAATATCATCATTGAATCGTGTGTGTTGGTGCAACAGAGTTGCATACAAACATAGACGAGAGAGGCCACAGACACCAAGATTCCCACAGCAAAGCACCAAGCGTCCCCTCTGCATCAGTGAACTATCTAGGTCCTTCTCGTCCTCCTACAACTTCTCGTACTTCTCGAGGACGAGGTAAGGACCAGTGTCGAGTCTGCACAACTGGCTGACTATCTCCACTCTCTCGGCTCGACAAGTGGGCCGATTCTGTGCGAACACTTTGCAACGTCTCTTCTTAACCGCTTTATCCCCGTGTATATGGGGACTTTCATACCAATTTTGCCTATAAGTATACTAAGTGAAAACGTTCTAAGTGTCGCGAACAATATCCATATTCTCCATCGGCTTTTCCAACCATTTTCCTGCCAACATTGCGGCATACTGCCATTTTGGGAAATATAGGTAATGTTATTCATGTGCTGTAGATGTACTTCCATATTGTTGGTATAAAATTATTCACAGTATTTTATATGAATGTGAATATTCTCCAAGTTATGTTTATTTTTTTTACCATTTTCCGTATAATATATCGCAGCGTGATGAAAAAAGGTGAATTTAATTGATAGGATACAGTTTGTCATTTGAGGGATTTTTTTGTAAAACACGTTTTACTTGTTTTTTTATTATGTTATTATTACACAGGTTTTTTATTGTTATTTTCCGATTATTGTCGTCCTCAGAAAAGAAATATTGTCACGGGATACGCGAGGGAGGAATAAAGATGTCAACAATATTATGCTTTTAGTTTTAATTCGCAACAAAAGTGATTTTTTCGTATATTTTCATGTATTCACCATGTCTTTTTTTGGTGCCATTTCAGCAGCACATTTTCGGTTAATGGAGGATAACTAAAGTAACTTAATTCATTTTAGCACATTATCGATTATTTGAACGAACAATACGTTCCTGGAATAATGCGAATTTCGAAATAAGAAGATTGCTAAACTTTTTCCATATTCACATGCAGGAATTGACTTTTGCAATATGTGTCTGGAGCTGCAAGATAATATGTTCGTCTCTTTGTAGACCAACGCTAGTCATACAAAGTCAACGACGCGAATTTTCCTACAGATGACTCAAGAAAATTTGCCCTATATTCCGATCACCGTATTACATTTTTTTAAATCGATTTTTGTTTGCAGTATCCGATAGCCCAGACGGTTATAAACATGAACCTGGAATAGCCGGTTAATGGTATCTAGACAATTTATATGAAAATTCCGCACTCGAAACTTTGAACGCGTTTTTCACGAAATGTCGTTTTTCAAAAAGGTGTACACTCTCAAAGGAAGAGTTTTCAAGCTGTCCGTCTCAAATTTTGACACAACATTCTTTACGACATTCTCCATTTAGTATTTTTTAACGAAAAACTATCGAAAAAATCCCCTAATTTTGATACTTTTTTTTTCAAACCGCCGCCATTTTGTCAATTTTGATAAAAAAAAACTCCATAGCAAGGTAGCGGCTTTCATACTGATCAATAATCTTTTTACAAATTTTGTTTCAGATAATATTTACGGCCACAACCGTGTACACCAGGAGGACTCCTTTTTTCGAATACATTTTCAAACGTTCAAAAAATGTAAAAAAAAAACGTTTTTACATTTATTTTCTATTCTTCATGAGTGCTCCAATTTGACATAAAAAAATCAGACTAGCGTATTTTAAACATCGCAAAACTCCACGTTTTTTCGATCCGTTATACTGTGATGATCCCTTAAGGTGTTCTTTTCACGAACCCGAATATTTAACGATTGACTGATTTTCGTCTATAATTGAATAACAATACATGCCTATAAAAATTGTGACTATAAAAATTATGACTATAAAAATCGTCTCATTTGTACGGCTCTTCATGGGGATGACACGCTGGGCACATTTCTATTATATAATTCATACACTAAACAACTCTAGATGTCTGATATAAACTGCTCAACGCGTGTAAAAAAATCTAATAAAACCGTAACGACAATAAAAACAGAGGGTCACCGAATGTTTAAAGAAAATAATGACGATCAAACTTGGAAAAATTTGCCTAGCAGAAGAATTTTCGTAAACGCGACTTTTCAGAGAAAATGTAAAAATACCTAAATCTATTAAAATTGCGCAATTTTTTAAATTCCAGTTCATCAGTGGATATAATGATTGATTGTAACTTAATTTTTATTAAGCGTCACTGGAATTTATCTATGCTTATGCCTCCACAAAATACGGCCCTCAAAGAAAGGAATACCTTAAGAATAAAACTCCCGGCGTGTGTTTTTTTTAAGGCGTTACCCCCACTTGTAGCGCAAAAAAGGCCTTTTTCATGAATTTTTTTAAAGAAAACTACAAAACTTTTTTAATCGATCAATATACCATCTTAAAGAACACATCTTGACGAACTTTCAGTAATTTTTTTATTGAAAAATATTACATTGTTTAGTGGCAAATGGCCGTCAATGAAATAATGTTTTTATATACACGGTTTGCGGTGACCAACGATGCGGCGAAGTGGATCATCTGAAAAAAAATGCGGATGGATTTAGTCAAATATAAGTATAAACTAGTCTTTAATCGAAGGATTTTAAAAAATATTCATTTTTCACAAAATGGCGGACAGTCAAAGTTAATGGTTCGATTTTAACGAAAAAACGGCCGTTTTTTGGCTATAAAACGGCCATTTTTTTCGAAAAAAAAAATCGAACGATTAAAGACTACATTTTTATGTATTAAATAAGCCTGCAAAATTTCAAGAAGATCGGTTCATTAGTGTTCCAGTAATCTTGGTCACCGACTTCAGAAATGCCATTTTGAGAAAAACGCGTTTAAAGTTTCAATTTCAGTTTACACGAAGAAAATATTTTTTTTTGTAAACTTACATAGAGTCATCTATTCCGGGCATTAAAAAAAACTGCACTTCAAATTGCTCTTCAAAAAAATGCAATAAAAAAAATCGATTTTTTCAAAATCGCAAGTGGGGGTAACCCCTTAATTGCACAAAACTGCAGCAACGAATTTGATAACCCCATGTTGGCGTGAGAGTTCCTATACGTACATATATGGGAGGCAGATATAGAGTTGCACTCCAAACTACGGTATGTACCTAGCTACATCATCAAGATCTCTGGCACGGTGACTTCTTTGTGTCCTGCGGAACGGAGGGTAAAAGAACTGAGTAATAAATTTCCGGCCCTATGTTAAACATGCCTTTGGTAGTATCACACGGACACTTGCCTTTACGTATGAACAACTAGCTCCCATTCCATATTCAAGGATCCAAGATCTTCCTCGGTTCTTTTTCTTTGACCATGTGGATATTGTGTTCGCTGAATATTTACGTCGTGCGAACAAGAAACGCCAATTTCGCGATCTTACGCAGTCCTTCGCTCCCTTGATTGCGCACTTGACCATAAATCAAGCATAGAGAGGAAATGTGGGTGAGAGAGAGAGAGATATAGTTGGAGTTAGCAAAAAGTTTAGATAGGTAACCCTCGGGCTACTTGAAGAGGGGGTATCCTGATGAATAAGGTATATAGGCATGCTTAATTATTTGCATATTTTATCGCGTACGGAAAAGCGCTCGGAGGCAAAAATATTTTATGAATGAACTTTCCCTCCGGCAGCGCGTGTGGAGCCGTGCAGAAATTGTCGTAGGCATCCAATTGGGTTCCGATACTTGTCCATACTTCCTGATGGGAATCCAATGGGTCAGCACATTGGATTCCTGTACTACAACATCACGCTTGTACATTGCATTCCCATCGGGATTCCCCATCGAACTGTACGAATCCAATTTGAATCCCAAGCATTCACACATTATCGACGAGAACCCTGATCAATCAATAATGGATTCCATCGCATTTTGTACGTTGAAATTTCTAAACAAAATTGGTGGGTCGTAAAAGGGTATAAATCTTATTCAAAAAACGTTTAAGGCCCTATATACACTTGTGATAGTCGGAAAATGGAATTTTTTTGGTTGCATATTCTTTAAGGACAATATCTCAAGAATATTCTCACCAAATTTCATTAAGATCGGAGCATTAGATTCGCAGTTGTAGCTATTTCAACGCAGTCATAGGTATTTAAGCCACAAGAAAAGGAAGAATGGCTCGTAGGCAGTATCAAATCAATGTTTCAGAGGCTGCAGAGGATGCAGAAGGATTACTGTATGGCCCTGGAATTGACGACTTTATGTTAGTATGAATAAATTAACTTTGAATGTAAAAGAAACATACTTGAATCTTAAACGCGATTATCTCAGAATCGTCTTTTTTGAGAAACACCTTTGCGGTGGACACGATTACTAAAAAACTATTAACCCGATCCATACCAAATTTATACCACTTATTTATTATGGTAATAGCTGGGGCCTGGACGAAGGATTTTGAATTTTGTTGAAAAAAAAACATTTTTTGTAACAAAAAAACCGAAAATTTAGCACTTCAAAAAATGAATTTTTTGTTAAAATTATCGTAATTTTTTTTAACACAATTTTTACAAATCCTTCGTTCAGGCCAAAGCCAATGCAATATACTAATAAAATCCTTTTCAAATTCCGATTTCAGATGAACCGTTCTCGAGTTATCATGTCCACTGCAACTGATGCTCAAAAAAAGGCGTTCCTGGAAGACAGCTGAAGTTCCGCCATTTTGAAATATTTTTGAATAAAAAAAATGTACAAGTATATGAAAATATGTACTAATCGATGTTGTTCACAGTTTTTCAATAAACATTTATTGTCCCGTCGAAAAAAATATCAAGAAAATCACGTCCCTTCGCCCGCTACAAGTGTATATAAGGCCTTAAGGGAAGGGCTGGGGTTTCAGCGTAAGAAAAAATACTTTTTTGCGATTTTTTTTCATCTATATGGATAGAGTAAATTTATGGAAACCTTTTGTACATTGTTCAGTGTCATTTCAAGAACATTCTGTGAAATTTGTACGCGAAAATATCCACAAACAAGCCGGTGACAAAGCTGTTCCAAGAACGCCTTTGGAAAAACACGATTTGCGGTGTTCACTGTATCTCAGCTAGAAATTATCTGAAATCAAGTACCCTTAAAATTTAGTCAAAGTATCATCAAATCGTCCCCCTAACGGTCTTTGATAATTTTTTTTTTCATTTCTAAATTGTTGGTGGTCATGTGAAGTGAAAAGTGCTATTTTTCACGAAAAATTCCGCCATTTTGGGGGTGGAAAACCCCCTCAATGTAAAAAAAAACTCGAACTAACCGTTGGGGGGAGGTATTTTATATGTAGAAAGTGTGTATCAAGTTTGAAATAAATCGGTCATGTAGTTTTCAAATGGCAGTGAACACGGACTTTGAAAAAGTGGTTTCGAGAAAAACGCGGCACCGGCTTGTTTGTGGATATTTTCGCGTACAAATTTCACGGAATGTTCTTGAAATGACACTTAACAATGTATAAAAGGTTTCAATAAATTTACTCTATCCATATAGATGACAAAAAATCGCAAAAAAGTGTTTTTTTTCACGCTGGAACCCCTACCCTCCCCTTAAATCTCCATAAGAAGTATATCTTAAAAATCGACTTGAATGACATCACTGAAAATCCACAGTGATTATCGCTTGTTATTGATTTTTCTGCACTTTGGCATAATTTCACCACACACGTACATGCTCACGAACCGTACAGGTTATGTTTCAACACGCCAAGGTTTTTCTCGTCACTTTTCACCAATTTTCAATTTGAACGTGGTAAGAATTCTCAAACGGTGGTCATACGGGAATGGTGCAGAATCCAACTGGATCCCATTGCGGACACCCTAAGTGCGGTGTCCCTAGCAAGTCCCTATAGAGATGTGGGTTCATCTTGGGACTCGACAAATTTGATTTTTTTTTTTGAGATCCAAAACATTCTGGTTGACAGTTGTAAATAAAAAATTATCGAACGACGTCAATAGGGAAATAGCGCGGAATCCACTTGGATTCCAATGTGGACTACCTACGTGCGGCGTCCCTATCAAACCCCTGTGGGGATGTGGTAGGATCTGGGGATGCCTCGACAAATTTCTGCACGGCAAGCAGTAAGAACGCTTCGACGAATCGCTGTAACGTCATATACTTCACACTTACACAAAAACCGTATAGAATCGCTATACACGTAGAGGAACTGGGGGCAAGACGAAGGAGCGACGTAAGATGAATCATAAGCCTAGCTACTGAACAGTGTGCGCGAGCACCGTGCTCCCGTTGGAGTTTGATGAGGTGGGAGGGAGGTGAATAAGTGTGAAAGTATCAACTGTGGCGTAAGCAAGCGTCACGAGTGACAAAACAATATCGATTTTTTGACAAAACGATCTACTTTTTCGTAAAATTTACCATTGTTTCAGTTCATTTGAGTTGCTGATATTGATGGGAGACAGGTGAGTAAAGACAATGAAAGTACTAATCATTAACGGCGTATCCCTCTCTGGAAGCCTAATTTGAAGGGTCAGAATGATGCATTTTTTTTCTAGTAACACATTGGTTGGAATAAATGAATTTTTTTCCAACATGCTGTACACGTGTTTGTGTTGACAATGTAATTTTTTCGGAAGGAAATCTTTCAAAGTGTTCGTCGTGCTGCAGTTGGCGTTGCAGTTCTCCAGCGAGGCCTGAAACGGCGGGATCTCTACCAGGCTCAAATGTAGTTTGAAACGTAAACGAACAAAAAACAAATATACATCCAACTGGCTATGGGCTCACTATCCACTTTTTGAAATTTCGAAAAATACGAAAAATGACACTTCTCCAAAGAAAACCTCATTTTTCTCTTGAAAAACAGGATGCTGAAGTCATTGTTATTAACAAATGCTTCATCCAATTAAAAGATGCAATCGTGAACCGGAAATGACTACTGTTTGAACGCTAACTGCAAATTCAAGTGAATAGTGTGAAAGTTACTCATGATATCAATCCCACCGTGTCCAAATATGTAGTTTCGAGATAATCGCGTTCAAACTCAACGGATCGCGGTAAACTCGACGCACACTGTTTCACAGGTGTAACTTCGTCAATTTTTAGAATTTCAGGATCCGGTTGGTAATAAAATATTCTTAAAAGTTCACGTTATAACAATATGCAAAATCAATGATTTTTTGAAGTTTCCAGAGAGGGATACCCCCTTAATATAATAAGAACGTTTTGTCAGAAATTGTCAAGGTTATTGCGTGATTTTTTGTTGATTCCTTAACCCTCTAATGGGGCAACCCAGGTAGGAATTGACGATGAAAAAAGGGCTCGCCAAGCTCTGAAACAAGGCTCACATTTTTTAATTCAGGCTGAGCACGAGCCTGATTTCAGGCCTAGCTGAACCTCTGAATGAGAACGCGGTTTCAGGCTCTTGCACACAGGCTTGACCAAAGGCTGGTAGAAAAGCCTGAAACGACGAAACAACTAGGTTCAAAACGAGCCTTAATGAAGCCTTCACGAGCATTTATGACCAGGCTTATCCCAAATTCTTCTCGAGGCTATATGAGACCTGTTTTTAGTTTTCTATATATTACATTGGGGTAAATTTAATAAATTTGTAAAGAATTCATTTTATTTATTATATATATTTATTATTCATTATTTGTTATAAAATATACATAAAAAATATTTTAAAATAATACTTTATTTTATTTGTTGTTTATGGGACACGTAATACACAAAGTGTACGCAAACTCCAGAGGGTGAGTATATACGAAATCTGTGTGTGACAAGAAAAAAACTTTTTTGTGTACCTCATAAATATCGATAAGAGAATATGTTTAAATGTTCTGAGCTACCTCCTTCGCTTTCGTTTTTCGTGCCTTCGCACCCGACAAATTTATTGCTAAATTTTTTTTTCATAAAAGTACAGAAAAAATATTATTTCAAATTTATTTTATTTTATCACAACCTGAAACAAGCCTGCATCCAGCCTTGATTTTTTAGCCTTAAAATTCACCGGCTGAATAAAGCTTGAAATGACGATGAGTTTAGGCTAAGCAGGCAGTCTTGGTTCCAGGCTGCTCCAAACGATTCAATGAATCCTGGCCCAGGTCTGTCTCACTCAGGCTCGGTGAAACAAGGCTCGCACAAGTTTGTTTCCATTGTCAGCCTTTTGATTTCCTACCTGGGAAGATGAATACAAGCTATCGCAAAGCCACGATATTTTACATCGTACCACTATGTACGTTAAAGAGTGTTAAAGCTATGAGAAAGGGCAAAATGAAACTAGCAGCGCCTTTGGTTCCTCTTCAACCGGTGTTTTTACCAGAGGAAGAAGAACGAGCAAATGATTTCAAATATATGGAATCAAGATTATTCGAACTAAGTACTACAGAACTTAGATGATTCGCTTACCAAATTGCTGGTGTTAAGAATGAAACAACTTTTATACGCGAAAGATGCCAATAATTTTTGTCCCATCATGCTCCCAGCACTGTTGCATATTGCCTCGCATATGGGGTAAGATGGGAAAAGTAAAAGTTTAATTAAAAGTATACATTGTACGCCAACAATCAGAAATCCTATTTTTTGTTTCCAAAATTAAAAGATTAATAAATTTCGATAAGTTTAAAAGAATAATTCAATTCAAATGATTCAAACGTATTGTTTTACTTGAACGTGATAGCCTAGTTCTCATCTTGGATTCTACACGTGTACAATCTACTGACAGGCAAAAAGACACGAGCCACATTAGGACAAGTGACGTTCCTTCGTTATCTTTTGATGTGGGCATCACGCAACGTCAATTACAATTCCAAATGCACACGATAGGATTGTCGGTGAAGTATTCAAGCGCGCTTGATCGTTTTGCAAATCGGATATGTACGTAGCTCGGAATCATTTATTTCCCAGCATGTCGAATGAAGGAGCTTATGCAGCTCGGATGAAAATACGTTCACGGCTTAATAAGCTCGTGTAAGGATGTAACTGGCGGCTTCACTGCGCCGTTGCTATAAAGTTATACACGCGAATAAAATTCCGGTGCTATAGAATGTATGCACTGCGAGTTTCCGAATTACAGTTAATTCAAATGCCGCAGATACGCGGTTCGTAGATGCAGTACGAGTCGGGAGGCAACATCCTTGCATATCCGGCGCTCCAACTTGGATTTAAGGGCACGTGAGGGATTATGTTGTTTTCAGGGCTTGCGCAATTTTAATGCGTATATACCTGCCTGTACGTGAGGATGTATATGAAGAGTAACGAAATCCTCCGTAACAGGAAGGAGCTCGGGAAATATGCATACGTATATACACATTTGTGTGTGTCTCTTTCCGTTTTTTCCCCCCGTTGTCAAGAGTTTGGGTTCGTAGCCTCTTGAAATTTCAGCTTCACTAATGCGGCAATTATTATGCTGCTTTAGCACCTTGAAAAATTACATCTTCACCGCTTCATACTCGAGAGAAAATCCCTGGTATCTCGAGAACGAAAATCAAGAAAGAAAGACGGTAAAGAAGAAAAAAAAACTCGCTAAGTGCGAAAAACGCCTAGAGTTCCATAGTCATTTGCTGGTGCAATGATTTGAAGCATCAATGATTCAATGTTATGTCGTTAGATCAGATCAGATCAGATCATTTTTTTCGTGCGAAAATGTCGAGTTTTGAGCCGAATAAGCGTCATTTGCGGAAACTTTATAACTCTTCTTTATTTCTTTAATTTGAAGAATTCTGCAGCTGAGGCGCATCGATTGCTTGTAAAATGCGATTGCGATTTTGAAAAAATCGATTTTTTTTTATTGCATTTTTTTGAAGTATAAGTGTCCGGGCCCATACTTCTGTATGGGCCCGGAATAGATGACTCTATGTAAGTTTACAAAAAAAAAAATATATTTTCTTCGTGTAAACTGAAATTGAAACTTTTAACGCGTTTTTCTCAAAATGGCATTTCTGAAGTCGGTGACCAAGATTACTCGAACACTAATGAACCGATCTTCTTGAAATTTTGCAGGCTTATTTAATACATAAAAATGTAGTCTTTAATAGATCGATTTTTTTTTTTCGAAAAAAATGGCCGTTTTATAGCCAAAAAACGGCCGTTTTTTTTTCGTTAAAATCGAACCATTAACTTTGACTGTCCGCCATTTTGTGAAAAATGAATATTTTTTAAAATCCTTCGATTAAAGACTAGTTTATACTTATATTTGACTAAATCCATCCGCATTTTTTTTTTCAGATGATTCCCTTCGCCGCAATGTTGGTCACCGCAAACCGTGTATATAAAAACATTATTTCATTGACGGCCATTTGCCACTAAACAATGTAATATTTTTCAATAAAAAAATTACTGAAAGTTCTTCAAGATGTGTTCTTTAAGATGGTATATTGATCGATTAAAAAAGTTTTGTAGTTTTCTTTTAAAAAATTCATAAAAAAGGCCTTTTTGCGCTACAAGTGGGGGTAACCCGTTAAGGCGAGAAATCCCTTTAGAATTAAAAAAAATCGATTTTTTACATATTTCGAAAGTATGATACCCAAAGAATATACCGATCAAAGAAAAACTCGAAATATTGAATATTTGCGGAGTTATTGCATATAGTCTAGAGCGCGGGGACAGCATTCGGTCAGGTAGCGAGTCACATGTTGAAACTTTAAACGCGATTATCTCGAAACTACTTTTTCAAAAACTGCTCGTGTTGTAGTTCAAAAAGTTATCGACCGATTTGGATGAAATTTTGGGAGGTTACTCTCAGTAATATTATCGGAAGGATATACCTAAAGTTTTCCTGGGTCAAAAAATTTTTTCGGGGTCAAACGTGTTGAAAAAATGGTCAAAAATTCGAACTTTGGAGTAAAAAGGCTCCCAAATTTTCAATTTTACACTTTTTCATCATTTTTTAGGTATATCCCTCCCCTTAATATGTCAGTAAACGAATGATACTTATTAAATCTTTTTCAGATCAACAGAAAAAGAGTGACAACTGCAGCATTTTTCGATGTCGCGGAAAACAGGCGTCCGAAGCCCCTTAATAACGCCGCCATTTTGTTGGTCATCCCCAAACATTTTTTTTTCTTCAAAACTTGACAGTTATAATAAATTCATGTCCAAATTTGAAAATGATCAGATTATTTCATCCCCTCTAAAAAAAATTCCCGAAAAATACCTATTTTTCACGCTTGAAAAAGGGATTTCTCGCCTTAAGTGAGAAAAGTTGTCGTAAGTGGTTTCAAAAGTTTAAGAACGGTGAGTTTGACGTCGAAGACAAAGAACGTAGCGGACGGCCGAAACGAAGACGCGGTATTGGAAGCATTATTGGAGGGAGATTCGTGCCAAACGCAAGAGGTGCCGCAAATGACGCTTATTCGTCTTGAAACTCGATATTTTCGTACGAAAAAAATTATGTGATGCTGATACAAAATCGCTAATATTTCAAGGTTATGGTCGTGCCAGATGTCCAACCTTACGATATGACGTTTTACATCTGACAATTTCAACCATAAACTCCTGGTGGGGCCTTCTTTTGTCAAACGGCGAAGGCTTATTTGTACGAAATAAGTTTAATGAATGCTTAATGAAATACCTTTTTTCCAAATCCCCAATAAATAATCTAATCGACAAGAAAAAATCGGAAAATCGACCTTTTTTCGGCCCGTCACAGTGGTGTCCTCCCTCAATGATACAGGCCGGGCGGAGCGGAAAGGAAGCTTCATTTGTTGTTTAATGTTTTATTTACGAAGCTCCAAACAACATACTAATCGATAAATAATTATTATTAAAAGTTGTAACCAAGTACTGGTACCCACAACCTAATTTAGATTTTTCAAATCCACGGTTAACCTATTAGAGGGGGGAGGACATTGCACAACACCTTAAGCCTTGCTATTTCGCAAACGGGGATTAAAAATAATAGAATTGTCTTTGGAATCTCAATTTTATTTCAAAATACGTGTTCAATGACACGCCACACGATGTGGTGGGCGAGACACTTTTTTTTGCAGATTTTACATATGAAAATATCCTCAAAAGTTTTGTCTTAGGGGGTAAGGCCAAAGTAGAATTTTCAAAAAAAGTTTTTTTTTGGCTAAAACGGTGTTTATTATCATCATAAGAATAAGTTACTATTCGATTTATAGCAAGACATTTTTTTCTCACCGACTTGGAGCGTATAACGTAAGCCCACCTCTGGCACGGCTATAGAGTACCTGAAACTTTAATCGCGTTTTTCGCGAAACAGCTTTTTTCAATTGGCGTGACAAATAACTTCAACAATTTTCACTCGATTTACTTCAAATTTAAAAGTTATGTTCCTAATTGCATTTCGCAGAGAAGTTCGTGCGGAATTTCTGATTAATCGAAAACTTTTCTTTTTATGAGCAGTTTTATGCGAAAATTTTCACTAAAAATTCATTCAAATATCTACAACTCAATTCAAATACCTACAACTTTTGAATAAAACAATATTTTTTAAATTCCGTACGTACTTCTCTAGGTATTATAATGTAGATTGACGGGAATTTTTGTTTTCTGTTCTAGGTAAAAAATTGTGGATGCTAAATGTCACGTCGCGGAGCGCGTAAAAAAAGATAAAAGAAAAAATTAGTAGTCGGCCATTTTGTACATCAAAAAAAAAATATATTTTTTCCAACAGATTGATATTCATACTAAATAGATGTGCAATTCATTTTATAAGTGACTCACTTTTCATGCGAAAAAAATTGTTAAATTCGCACATGTTTTTCCACCCGTTACTGTGGCCTAACCCCTTAAGATTTTTCTACAAATAATTGAGTTGAGGTCCCCATCTGGAGTATCTACTTGCAAAATTTGATGAATGTAGGTCTCGAACTGTAGAAACTGAGACGCTGTGACAGTCGGCCGGACATGACGAAGTTACACGGGTTCGTTGTCTGACCACAGAACCCTAAAAATTGGGGGAGCCATAGTCCATACCTGAAGACGTTTTTACAAGCTAGGTGATATAAATTTTGTTTGTTAGTAAGGCCGAACGAAAGCGGACCTTTTTAGGAACTGGCACAGATAATTGTGGAGATTTTGATTGTATTGCTTGCAAAAGAAAAACTGACCAAGCGTACAATTTGAAAAGCGATTATTTGCTGCTTTCGACTCGGACTTTGATGACAGATCATAGAACAGATGTTTGCACGTCATATCTGTTGCGCAAAAAATCGCAAGAGTGACGTGCAATCAATGAACGAACGTGGAGTGTGGAATCGTTTGAAAGTATCCAGAGATTTTAAGTTCTTGTGAAAAACATTGATTTCCAGTTGTAGAGACACTGAAAGAAGAACAATTAAATGGTAGGGACCATACTGCGGGTGAAATGTATCTCGCAATTCGTTTCTCGTATGGTGTATGTGAAAACAAGTTTCGCAGTTGGATGAACTACAAGTGGTATCTCAGTGTCACCAAGCAAAAGAGAGGGAGAGAGAGAGAGAGAGAGAGAGAGAGAGAGAGAGAGAAGAGGAATGAGGGAGACAGACAGACAGGCTGACAAAGGCAGAGGTAGAAACAAAAAAAAAACAAGAAATAGACTTCCTGGATCGACGAGCTTTGATCAGTCTGGAATAAAATGAGTGTATGAGCATGAGGATCCGCATACACGAAATGTACAGAGGATGTGATAAAACTACAGATGCTCACCGTGTGTAATTTCCGGTACGCCTGCTTGTCCTCGCGCCAGGCGACGATGCTCAAACAAAAACAGGGTCCTCTAGCCGACATAAAATGAATCTCAAAGCTCATATAAACCTTTTCCATCGTACCCAGGCGAGTTTTTTTTTCAAACGAGTACGAAAAATAATGAAACATTATTGGTACGTCCTTGCGGACCTTTTTTCCAACAACGCGAATAGAAATTAATATCCCTGTCACCTCTTGTCCTAAAAGTGATTCACCAGTTATTCCCGTGAAATATCGTTTTCAAGCTCCGCGTTAAATTAAATACACACATTCGGCGACAATGGTTACCACTGCATTATAATAATTACAAATACACCAAATTTGTAATATTAATCAACGGGGTTTCTGGCTGTTCCTTTAATTGTAAACTCGGTCGAATAGCCTGCGGCTTTGCAATAGTTACGGTGAACAATTCTTCACTCGATTTAACGAAAAAAATAAGCGAATGCACCCAACTGGGCTCGTACTGCGAATAATACCCTGGGGTTTTATCATATTATAGCGAACGTTTTTTTTCCACATCCATTCGTCCTCTACCGTTGTTTCTGCTATTATCCTTTTTTTTGCAATTTTTTCAACCTCGGCTTGTCTCGTTGTCTGAGCGGGTCTCTCCGCGATTGCATACACACCGGAAAATATTATTGAAATGTTCCATTTTCCGCGTTTTTAGTTTCGCGCTGGTATAGATATTCTGCTATGGACAAGAGAATATGTAATATTGATGCGAACGGAAGAGGATGGAGAATATAAAAAAGGTTTTTTTTTGGGGCGTTGTCGTTGCGGTGTTGGCAGTTATGATCGTCAAACGCAGCTAGGCAACCATAAATCTCATCTCTCGAGCCATGTCCGTTTGGAGCTCCATCGTATATCCCTCTCGCCCCTCCTATCACCCTCTTTCCATGGTCTCTCTCTCTCTCTCTCTCTCTCTCTCCCTCTCCCTCTCTCATATATTTTTGGTACTCATTACCGATAGAAATCACTTTTTCCCTGCCTCTAGCGGGGTTTAAACGGCATGCTTATGAATGTTCGTATTTTATCTGTGAGTGTGAGCTTATTCCTATAAAGAATATCTCTAGTTGTGTGTAGTTGCTCGGCCCATTTTTGTTTTTTTTTCACCAATTTTACTCGTTCGTTATTTAGCCCACATTATTTGTACTAATTTTAAAAGAACATATTTCGCTTGTATCATTATCTATTACTTTTTATTCGATTGTCATTCAACTCATTCATTTTGTACTACATTATATTATTACACTGGATATTGTAATATATATATAAGGTTTTTCACGTGAATCCGGTGGACTTTTTTCCTGACCCCCGCTAATTCAATTTGTTTTTTTTTTTTTAATCTGATTTCATTGACTCTAAAAGACACCCTGAATTTTTTAAACATTTTTCGAAAAAATCCTTAGTGAAAAAATGGACAGTCGATGGAATCAGATTAAAAAACAATCGAATTGGCGAGAGTCAGGAAAAAAAGTACATCGGATTCACGTGGAATACCTCATGATTTATATATAGGGGAGTTGTGCGAAAGATGACATCTAGTTGTGCTAAAGATGATCTAGGTGTATATCTTCCGTTAAAGAGACGAAAACCCAGCACTTTTTAGTGTAGAATATGAATTTTTTACTGTAGGTAGACGATTGCAAACTGAAAGTAACCCCAATGAAATGTTGCTCCTCAAATCGCCTCAACCCTAAGAAAAAGGGGTTGAAAACTTAAAAATGGCCGGTTCTCGATAATTAATAGCCCGATCAAAAAATGTTTCAAACAAAAGTTGCTTGGAATAATAAAACACGTATAAAGTTATCCAACGTCCAGTCCCCTATCTTTGAAAATAGCGGAACAAAAACACGAGAGCATTACTGACCCAGACAAGGACTCATGTCAGCGACATGACTACTCCGCTCGCAGACGCATCAACCCCGAACTTTTGAATCGTTTTTGTGCCGCTATTTTCGAAAATAGGGGGTTGGACATCAGATAACTTTATACGAATTTTATTATTCCAAACAACTTTTGTTTGAAATCTTTTTTGATCGGGCTATTAATTATCGAGATACGGCGATTTTTAAGTTTTCAACCGCTATTTCTTAGAGTTGCGGTGAGTTGAGGGGCAACATTTTATTGGGGTTACTTTCAGTATGCAACCATCTACCTTCAGTCAAAAATTCATATTCTACGCTATAAAGTGCTGGGTTTTCGTCTCTTTTATTGGACCATAGGGTACGCAGTGTTTCTTCGTCGATAATGTGCGCTGTCCTGAGGCTGGGCCGAAGGTATGTTCGTCGTCTGATCGTCGGCTATCTGGGTATGTTCATTCGCCGAAGGGACGAAGGATTAATCTTATCTGATATACCTGAAAGTTGACCTGAAAAAAACTAATCTAATCTAATCTCTCTCTCCCATAGGCAGCAATTGCTTTCCTTGTGCAATTCCTGCCTTGCATTTTCACACGTTGATATTCTTCGCGTGTTTCTTGTTCATCTGATTTTTTTTTAATTCATTGAGATATTCTGCCATCATTGCACGCTGCTTTGCACGTTTCTGCACTCCGCTTTTGAGTGAACTTGGAATAGCCCGAGCGTATACCTCTGCGAACGTCGCTAATGATTTCCGAAAAATATTTTAATCACTCTGTATGTGCGTTCATCTATACAACTCAACCCGCGTGGAAAGAAAAGGGCGTAACGATGATGACTTCTTCTGCCTAAAAAAGTGAATGTTGAGCCTTTACGCTTGCTTGCACTCGATACATTATAGTACAGCAACGGAACACCTGAGATCCCCTTCCGTTTGCGGCTAACATCCGCCGTCCGGAAGACGATGGCGCCTCATGACAACTGGGAGCATGGAAAAAAAATACGATCATGCTTTTTTTCTCGAGTTCTCCTGCACGTTTATGAACCATCAACTCGTAGGGCATGGCCGAGATTTATGCCGACCCTCAGCCGCGGAGGGTGGAATGACAGTTCTCTCGTTGTTTTGGTAGAGCCAAGGTAACCACTTCTTTTTCCTCATTTGGCTTTTATTTTTTTTGTAACTTTTCACAACACTTTTTGCCTCTCTCTCTCTCTCTCTCTCTCTCTCTCTCTCTCTCTCTCTTTCTCTCCTCTCGCTCCCTTGTTTGTCAGAACATTCTTGCTATTTATTGCATTGGATCGCCGAGGCACAGCATGATGCGTTTGTTTATTCAACTTCTGATTGTTGTACTGCGCTTCCCCGTCTTATCCGCTTATCTTCCGGTTAAGACCGCGCTTCCGAGCAGATCGTACTCTCCAGGGTTTCTCTTCAAATTTTCGACACCATTGTTCTTCCCCTTACCTCTGTCGCGTAGTATTAATCAGCAGAGTACATCAAGCCACCCTCATTCCCGAGCGTCTCAAACGTTGTCACATCTTTATTTATTTACTTCCTTATTCAAATATCTCTTTCTCTATTTAGCACGGTATTTCCGTAGCACGGTATTTCCGTCCCCGCCAAAATATGTTTGTTTTTGCGGAATGTACTCCGGTTGCTATATATTCGTCCCAAAGTATGTGTGCGTTGCGAATGATAGTGACACAACAATATTCTGTACTTGTTTAAGGGGTTACCCTCACTTGCGATTTTGAAAAAAATCGATTTTTTTTGTTGCATTTTTTTGAAGTGCAATTTGAAGTGCAGTTTTTTTTTGATGCCCGGAATAGATGACTCTATGTAAGTTTACAAAAAAAAATATTTTCTTCGTGTAAACTGAAATTGAAACTTTAAACGCGTTTTTCTCAAAATGGCATTTCTGAAGTCGGTGACCAAGATTACTCGAACACTAATGAACCGATCTTCTTGAAATTTTGCAGGCTTATTTAATACATAAAAATGTAGTCTTTAATCGTTCGATTTTTTTTCGAAAAAATGGCCGTTTTATAGCCAAAAACGGCCGTTTTTTTTTCGTTAAAATCGAACCATTAACTTTGACTGTCCGCCATTTAGTGAAAAATGAATATTTTTTAAAATCCTTCAATTAAAGACTAGTTTATACTTATATTTGACTAAATCCATCCGCATTTTTTTTTTCAGATGATCCACTTCGCCGCAATGTTGGTCACCGCAAACCGTGTATATAAAAACATTATTTCATTGACGGCCATTTGCCACTAAACAATGTAATATTTTTCAATAAAAAAATTACTGAAAGTTCTTCAAGATGTGTTCTTTAAGATAGTATATTGATCGATTAAAAAAGTTTTGTAGTTTTCTTTTAAAAAATTTATGAAAAAGGCCTTTTTTGCGCTACAAGTGGGGGTAACGCCTTAAGGTATTCTTCATTCGACTATTCAGTACAGATATGGATGTTTCGTTGTCATGTTTGCCCGTATCTGCGGGCCATGAGAATTTGATGATATATATTTCACCATTTTTTTTAAACTTTTTTATGACGTTTTGAAGCCATTGATGTCCGAGATGCCAATCGAGAAAACGTCATGTTGATTGACGTTAACATCTTTTTTCAGACATACACCGCAACCTGTTTCCAGATTGATGAAAAAATGTTATACCTCTATATAAATACATACATACATACATACATATATATATATATATATATATATATATATATATATATATATATATATATATATATATATATACATATATAAATCAATAAATGCGAAATTTTCAAAAAATTGGAAATGGTCCAGAATTCAATAATTCCTAAAATCGTTATTTTTTTACATTTCGCGTTTATTGATTATTTTTACGTTATAGTCACTTGTATTTTATATTCTTATCAAAGTAAGCTTGTCAAGGCAAATATTAAGCAGAAACATTATAGATTAAAATAAAAATATTCCAGTAGAGCTGCGATCCGTGGCGAATGTGACGATGTCGTTATTTCGTAGTTTCTCAAGTTTGTAGTGAAAAATTGAATACAAAAATAAACAGAACAAAACACGGACACGAAACTGAACTATTTGTGCCTTGTATTAATATTAATGAGAAGTTGCTGTGCGACACAACGAACGCTGAAAACTTTTCTCAACCCTGGATCCGACAATCTGTGCACAGTGGAAAACGTGACGACGCTTTAAAAACATTACAGTATCATTTCGGCGTAGCAGAATATACATTTTCTGCGTTAATTCTAAATAAAACAAATTTCTATCAAAAGTGTCCAGAATTTATTCCACCAGTGTATATATATATGAT